>OX439128.1:25948319-26335819 GCA_949318235.1 Ecdyonurus torrentis | reverse complement strand
ATCCGGGTCAGGAAGGAAACACACGAGGCAGATAGGTAGGTAGGCAGCTGCTTTGGTGAGCCAGCCATCCATCCAGCCAGCCAAGTGTATAAGGTAAGACAGGGCAAGGTGAGGGGCACCGACAAGGGCGTTCGCTCGACCAATCGTCAAGTGCATTCTCAGACTTATCAGTGCAACTCATTGCATCACGGTGTGTAATCTGTTTTAACTAGATGCGCACCTTATTTATGACCGCCAATTATTGATTGTAAAATTAAATAAAATTGTCCTAAAATGTCCAACACTTTGAAATTTGAAGATTTTTTTTTTTTTTTTTTTTTTTTTTTTTACCTCCTAATTTTTGAAAATCTATCACACGAAACAGACGTTGCAATTTTAAGGACAGCCATAATACTTTATCATTTTTCATTGTAATTTAAAGTACGTAATGTCTATTTTAGAAGACAAGATAATTAGCTAAAGAAAATTTTGTGGTATATCTGCTATTTTATGGATTTTTTTTTAATACAAGTACTTACTACAATATACACATTAAAATAAAAGATATAAGGAATTAAATATATATAAGAAATGGTATAAAGAAAGAAAAGAAGAAGGAAAAAAAAAACGCATAAAAATAGCTGCGAAACTCAACTGGGTCACTTCAGTAATTAACATACATTAGAAACAAAATTTTTGATCTTCATTTTTACAAAGTTTTGCAATGGCTGTTAGAAACGTAACAAAGATAAAAAAATATATACTGCGAGTAATAAAATTTTACGGGCACATTAGTATGGATTTCTCACTCTTTTTTTTTTTTTTTTTTTTTATATCACTTTGAATCATCGTTCTGAACGGCAATTTCATTGTTTTACCTTTTTTGGACTGCAATAGATTAATTTACAAATTCCTCTCTGTTCTCACAATATATAATTTAATACATCATCTTAAGAACGTTATAATTTATCAGATTTGATCCAATTTTTATATAATATATATATATAAATAATATATAAACAAACGTAAATGTATAATATGCATAGTCACTATAACATAGATACTGTAAATCCAAAAATATATACATTCATATAATTAGAAAATTATTAAAAAAAAAAAAGATAAAATATAATAAATAAAAAATATAATATTATCCATTCATTATTATTATTATTACGTGCTATTTAAATTATTTTATGTAAAAACAATGAAACATTTAGGGTAAAAATGAGGTAATTTAATTATAAAAGTTATAAAAGCACTTTGTTTTTCTTGAGTGTTACATGATAGGCATAGACCACTAGAAAACATATGAGCAACAATAACACAAAACACTGAATGGAACTTACATAAATAACATTGGTTTGTCTCAAAACTCTATTGTAGATCTGTAAGAAATTTATGCAACCCGCACAACATTTTTATTCACTAATTTTTGCCTGTTTCTGTCGTCAGAAACAGGAATAGCCGCACGCAAATAGCATACTTTACAGTATTTCCATACGCTCTCTTGTGGGGCCATTCTGGTAAAAATTGTCATCAGTTTTGGAGATCCCATTTTGTGTTTAATCAGTAAAAGGCACACATGTCATGTTGTTTCATGTGGTCTATGGCTTAAAGGATAAGATAATTTCGAAAATACAAAAAGGGGGGAAAGGATCACCATGCCAAATGTTGAGTTACAAAATATTGAAATTTTACTCCCATAAGATCCCATTGTAAATATTTGCTTTCTTTCATATCTGCAGACCATCATCATCATGATTACGGGTCATGAAATTTTTTATCATATAAAATAAGGTTGTAATTGTTACCATACCATTGACTGTCATTACTGTCAAATGACATGATCAAAATAGTAGTGGGTCAACTTTTGAATTTCAGATAAAGGATCCTTTTAAACAAGTCTTGCTTGTAATAATAAATATACATTTTAAGTATTTTTAAAATAAAGTAGTAGTTGAAATATTTGACAATTTAATGTTATAATGTAAGGTTTAATACAAAATTATAAGTAAATGAAAAAAAGTTTTAATTTTTTTTCTCCTCCGCCATTATTCTAAATTCTAAGTTTTAAAATTGCATCATAAATAAAAACTCTATTATCAAAAAAATAAAAAATTTAAAAGAAGATATAACTGCTCTTTTTTTCCCAGGTGCCAAATTTGTAGTAATATCGTGTAAATTTTATTCATTTGTCCCACTAAATGAATAAACGTTTACCTAGTGCTCTGTAATTTACCTTTTCTTCATTGTTTACTTTATTTTGTATAAAAAAATAAATAAAATAAATGTGTGTGTGAATTAAGAAAGTAATAAAAACAAGGTTAAAAAATATACGCGCGGAGGATAATATAAATACAGATGACATAGTTTTAGATTAGTAACGGTGACTTACTACTACGTATAAATATATATGTATGTTGGTATATAAAATACAATAATAAATATTGTTGTATAGAGAAAGAAAGTAATGATTATTTTCTCCTCTAGCAATGAATATGGACCAAGCCCATTATATGTATGTTGTGTGATGTGAAGTGAACATGCAGAGTACTGCCCGATACCGACATAAATATGTGCACGATGACTATCTTTCTATAGGGTGTGTACGCATGACGTCATTCTGGGTGCTTTTCGATGCTCTTTTTGAGCAATGAATAGCATTGCTCAGCAGGACAAACGTAGTTTTTGGCTACTTTCTTTGGAAAATAAGCTCTTTTTTGGTCATTATTACTTTTCTTGCATACTTGAGGTATAATTCAAACTGTTAACAGCATCAATGCTCTCAAAAAATTGCGAAGTATTTTTAAACTGGCAAAATGTGCCATTTTCCTATACCGGCCAATGTTATTTAGTACTCACTTATGACGTCGACTTTAACATGAATGAAACCACCCTATAGCTCTCTCTCTCTCTCTCTCTCTCTCTCTCTCTCTCTCTCTCTCTCTCTGAATTCAATACGCTTTACTTAGTAATTTCTATAGAAATTGTATACTATATTGTATATGTACACTCTTCCCGAATAAATCTGACCAAAGCGTTAATCTCTCCAAATGTTAAATATGGGGAAACTATGACGCAAGTGGTATAAGATTTATTCGGAAGTGTACAGTACGATAGTACTCTATACTTTGTGCAATATCTAGGATAGTTCAATCAGAAAATTAATTAATTAAACAGCTAAATAATATGATTTCCTACCAATTATTTTGAGAGATGTAAAAAATGATGTTTAGTTATAAATTCTAGTTAAAAAAATGTTGATTTCAAAAGAATATTACAGAGTGTTAAAGATTTTTTAATGATAAGAGTAAAATATCTAAAGAAAATATATTGGAAATAATTAAATATGAAGAATAAAAAAAACATTTTTCATTTTTCTTATTATTATTATTTTTTTTTTTATGAATTGTATAGTCTAATATTACGTTTAATTTAAGGATTGTTATTAAGTGAAACTGATGAGACGAATGTAGTGTAACATTGATTTATGTGTAATGTTACTATATGTAACCTATGTTTAATAAAACAATAAATTTAAAATACTTATTGTGGACGAATGCTTTGTTCAAAATAAGCTATTTATAATTGAAATCGTTAATTATTTGATCAAAATAACATGCATTCTTATGGAGTTCATTTGACAATTCCAATTAGAAAAGCTTATTGTAAACATGGCAATATACAGAACTTAATTTTGAAAATTTTACCAATGCACTATATATTTAGTTAGGGATAAATTCATGAAACGATCATTCCTACGTTGACAAAACTTTAATAGTAATTTATTCTACAAATATATTTCTTATTCTTTTTCTTTCTTTATTGTTATTATCATTAATAATTACTTCAAATATTTATTTTTAAATATACAAATAATATTATACAGTTTACATGCTATAGGTATATAAATTAATATTAATAAGTACACAGGTAACAAAATTAATTGTTACGATATGGATAAAAACACGTATAGAGGTGCATTAACATACTCATTTAGCTTGTTGTAGCTTTGTTTAGAAAATTGATTATTTCCGTTTAACACAGTAATATTTAACAATTTGCTGCGCAAAGTTGCAAGAAATAAATGAATACACCTCGTCAGATCTCTTGGTAAAGTTTCTTATTTCATTGTTGTAACAATGGTACATATAATATATATATATAATATATATATATAATATATATATATATATATATATATATATATATATATATATATATATATATATATATATATATAAATAATATACATATAATATATAATATATAACTTCGCCAAAATTTTATACAGGTTGTAACTTACAGCGGTATGTTTCTCAATTTTAATCGCCGCACAATTTTATAACAGAAGTAAAGTAACATGATCTTAAATTAGCACTCACATATACATAAAGCTATGACCGCTATAAAAAATAACATTACAATTATATATACACAAAACAGTTTTTCTTTGCATATTATACAGGTGTGTGTATAATATATTTTATTAGCTTGACACAAATTTATATTATTTGCAGACGATGCATTAAGACTTCATTTACGTATTATAATATATTTAGTGATATATATATATATATAGTAATAATAATAATATTTAAACGATCTTAACAAGAATAATATGCAGCGTGAACAACGCAACAACTATATCTCAAATTATACAACTAGGGCAGGGGAAAAAAAAAACATAGTGCGGGTTCTTAATAAATTTGAATATTTTAATATTCTATTAGCTTGTTATTATAATAACTATAACTTTAGAGCTGCTTGTCACTATTCATCAGTTTGATATTCAATTTGCAAAACACGTTTTTTTGCATGACTTTATAACATCAAAAGTGTCTCAACTCATTTAACACATTAGGAAACTACATGTTTTTTTTATTATACATATAATCTTAATCATTTTAAAATTTATTGATAAAAATTTTCGACAAGACATTTTTAAATTATTATATACATTTTGTTTGTCATTTTACATGCATAAAAGAAATAAAAAGCTTTAAATTAAGTTTCTGATTCTATATATTAAAATGTCTCGTGATAACCTTTTGTGTATTTTTGTTAAAGAATTTGATGCTACATTAATTAGTTGAATTTCTTTTTGATATTTTTAGTAGATTAAAAGCAGAAATTAATGTGTAACATTATAAGATACAGATAAAAAATAATAAATTCTTTGGCCTATCTAGAAGTATTTTTGCACATTTGTCATTTAAAATCAATAATGTGGTAGAAAAAAAATACTATTGATTGCTTGAATTGCAAAAAACAACGACAAAAACTTAGATTTGTTATTATATAGTAAATAATATTAATAGAAAATTTAATAATGTACATAGATTAATATGGAATGTAAATAATCTGTTATTAATAACACATAAAAATATAAGTTTATAAATCACTGTAAAAATTATAGTACTTTAATTTTTTATTTTTTGCTGATATCACGTATTACGCAATCAACATAATTTTAGTAAGCCTGTTGTATTTTTTTTTTAATCTATGATACATACAAGTAAGAGGATATAGACCCGGGTACAGTACAGTAAGAGAGAGTGCAGTGGGAGCCCTTCAGTGACTCATTCATAACTTTTTCTCACTTTCTCTCGTGCATCCGGCACCACCAACGTGACAATATTTGAATAATTCGCATCAATAAACAAACCATAGCGTACCAAATTAAGCGGAAATTTTTATTGTTATATACTAGCCGCATCCTTTTCCTTTTTCTTATATCTAGGTCAGTATATTAAATTAAAATTCATTCTTAGACTTAAAAAGGTAATTAATGCAAAACCACGTAACAACTTAGTAAAGCGTAAAGTATTGTTTCATTCTTTAGTGATATATATAATTATATATATATATATAGAATCGCATCGTTTAATATTCAGAATTTTAATATCTGAGGAAAAATTCGTGCTACATTGGCCTCACTTCAATTATTTCTAAAAATTTTAATGAAGCCACGCAAGAAGAGTATAAAATGTATGTGAACATCAGTCATTTATTAACATGATTTTTTTATTTCACGATTTAACAACATTTCTTCTTATATTTTTTTTATTTTTCATTAATATTCATCCCATTTTTTGTTCTGTGTAAATGAGTATCATCTTTGTTATGGCTATTTAATTATGACTTGTGAAAAATTATTTATACCTTTAATTAGAACCAAATCATGAAATTAGTTGCATTACACTTTCTTACTGGGCTAAAAAAAATTGTTAATTAATTTGATTTATTTTATTATTATTTAAAAAAATTATTTTCTATTTTATTTTTTTGTTCAGATTAAAAATAAATAATTGTGATTCTAATTATAAATGTGAAATGATTTACTTTACCTAAGAAACACCTTAGTTTATCACCTTGCAAAAGTAGTAAAAAAAAGTTCCCAAAAATATGAAGAAATAAACTTTGTTGATGAAAAGGCCAAATAATCGAGCAATAATTTCATTTTTATGTTAAAGGATATTTTTATAACTACAGCAGCAACAACAATAAAATATATAAACTCTGAATTTAATAATTTTTTAATAAAATTGAAATTTAATTTATATATTATAAAACATAAACATTTAAAATTTAAATATTTGTAACTAAATTTAATAATTTTTAGGGTTGTATTTTACTTTCCACAATACGAAACATGTTTTTCAATTTTAAAAAACAAACAAAGAGGCCAGAGGTTTTTACCAATTGAAACTCTGATAAGACAAACAAGATCAAAATGCTTGTATTTAAAATTGTATTAAATATTTTTAATTTATATTTTAATGTTGTAAAATGCTTTGAGATTTAAGAGGTTGCGATGGTTCATTAGGTTAATCATGCAGTAATCCAGTTCAACTTATTTTTATTTATCCTTTTATGTTTATAAAAATAAAAAGTTACTAGAAAACTCGTGTCTATGGATAAGAACATAATATATAAATTCACCTATAGTATAACATAATGTTATTTTCTATATCTAAGCCAAGTATGTACCACAGTTACTTTATTAGAACTTTATATTGAGATTATGTTAATTTATTGATCTTAATATTTTGACCGTTAAAATGTATTATTGAGGGATGGCTCTCTCTCTCTCTGACTCTCCCCCTGAAGGTCCACGGCTAATTTTGTTGACGTAGCTTATGTTTACATGTTGTATCTAGTTGTCGCATAACAAAGTGCAGCCTCCGGTGTATCGATACAGTTAGAAGAAATAAATTAGTTGGGTGCATCTAAATGTCCAGAAATTAGTTTAACACTTTATAATATAGAGGAGGAGGCCGCACCCGCAAGTCAAAATCTATTTCTGTTGCATTTTTATATAAATATATTATACATGTATGATTATTTGGAGATATATTATTAAAACTTTTAATCAAGTTCTTTTTTTTATGAACTATCAATCAAAATTTGATGTAACAGTTTTATCTTAATTTCTTGATGCTACTCTCGACTCTCTCTCTCTCTCTCTCTCTCTCTCTCTCTCTCTATATATATATATATATATATATATATATATATATGCTTCTCATTGTCAGAGTGCATATATTTCCTATCTCTTTTAAATAATGAATTATGGGAAAATACTAAATATAAAGTGTAGCTCTATTAAATAAACATCAATTATTAAAGTCATGCATATTTGACTGGTATAATAATAAATAATAAACATGTAAATTTCATACTTTTCCCAAATCATTTTTAACATTATTATTCAATAATTAACATAGTTATTTTTGCAGAACTATATTTTTTAATGTTTTTACGTAGTTGTTGTAGGAGGATCATCAAGCAGCCCTCTCTGTTGCGCCAAGAGGGTCACGAGGCAGGCCTCAATGGCGAGATGCCCACGACCTTTACGTACGTACATCGTCGCGCCCTCTAACGGTCCTCGCGGGCTCAACTCCAACTTTGGTGACACTTGAGCTGGAATTTGTACACATTTGCATTGTATACGCGTAAGACAAGAGAATCCAATGTAAAGATCTATATATAGATTAGTTTACAATGTGTTTATTTGGACTATAAAATTTCAATAAAAATTATTCACACGTTCTTTGTTTGATTATTTTGTTCATGATATTTATATTCTTTGTATTATGTTACATAATAGAATAAAGTATAATAAATTGTTCGTAACTCTATACTGCAGCTCCACGGATGGATTAATTAAAATTTCGTACTGTTGTATACCTGTTGCTTTTGATATTAGTCTCTTAAACAAAGAGCTAATATTCAATGACAGCGTTGAGGAAAATAATATCTGAAACTTTGTTATGTTAGTATAAGTATAAGTAGATCCTTTGATTTATAAAATCTTAATAAAAAAATTATAATGTATAAGTGTGTGGTTAAGCATGATAAATGAAAACACGATTTGATGCCAAAACTTACAATACAGGAAGTATGTAAAAATGTTGTTACGTGAAATATTTGGCTCACGAACGATAATTGATGACACAAGTTTAATAGAAACGACCGACCTTTTCTCTCTATCCTCATTTTCGTTTCAAAGTCGTTAATTATAATCAAGTGAAGAGATCATTAAGCAACCTTTACAACTGACGATAGCTTTTAAGAAGCGGATCAAATCTACTAACAAACACACTATATAGCATTTTACACAATTCAAACAATCCTACTTGTAAAATGTATATAATTAATTGTATTTTCTAACATTTTGAACTGTGAGTGAAATGACTAAAATAACTTTTAAATGTGCTGTTTGATATTGTGAAATGTTTGATCTTGTGAAATGTTTGATCTTGTGAACCCTTTTATTTATTTATTTATTTATTTATTTATTTATTTATTTATTTATTTATTTATTTATTTATTTATTTATTTATTTATTTATTTATTTATTTATTTATTTATTTATCCATTAATTTATTCATTCAGCACTTTGTACTTCGGATTCACCGCTGCACTTATCGTCCATCAACAATACCTTATTCATAAAATTAATAAAAAATATTCTCACAATTTTAATAACTATATTTTTATACGCTTTGTTCGTACTTGATGTTTCTTGATAGAAATTCAAGCATTAAAAAGTTATTTAAAAAAGAAAAGAAGATTAACATAACAAAGAGAGATGTGCTGACTAAGAGGTATTTTAATAAGACGTGGATCAATCAGGCCCAAAATTATGGAGAACTAGAGAAGCAGAGAGAATGCACCGTCTCCTCTCCTCTATTATGTAATTAAACCATAAACTGAACATTATTTTTCTAAGAAGAGAACAGTTAGAAGCAATTAGTTGATTGCTTGGTCATAACAATATTATTTGTGGAACATTAGCAGCCTGACTGGGTGTTGACAAAAATAAACGATCCAGGTTTTGAAGTCAAGAGAAAAAAGACACCGCACGTGGCAATGCATGGATCACGTTCATAATACTGTTTGCATATGCACCAAAGTTATGCCCAGTGACCGCTTTATTAATATTCTTTTTTAATTATACACATATTACTAACAACTCTAAAAAATGTGTGTGTGATTAATGATGAGCCCCTCCCATTCCTTGATTGATGTCATTTGTAATAAGTAATAACTATAATATTTTTTTTTCATGTTTGCATAATACATGAATTAAAAAAGTAATGCAAACTAATATACTTTAAAAAAAATTATCACAACATGAATACTATTTAATTGATAATGTATTTAAAATTATTGAAAGCCATAAATTAATACTAATAAAGCAATGTTTCTCTGTAAAAACAAAAACAGTAATAATAATAATAGGCTGCATTATTAAGAGTTTTTTTTTTTTAATTTGAACACTTTGACAAGTGCTCAATATATTAACTAAGCTAAAAATGTACATAGTTATAAAATAAAACTTTAACTTGTACTTTGCCAATTAAGTTTGAGAAGGCAAAGTGTGCTGAGGTGTGACGGCATAATTTGCTTTACTATATTTTATGAAGTTTTTATGAGTTGCTCTACAAAGTGCACGCGATGAGATCATATCGTTCACTCGCAAAATATTAAATTGGTGTCGCTCACATCTAGTATAGGAATGCACCTCAACGCCTTTCAGTCAAGGGAGAAGTGTCACACATCGAAAGTAGTCTACACATCTCGCCTCACAACTAAATATTATTTTTGTTTTTGTTTTTTTCATCATCACACACACACACACTCTTAGGTTTTACTTAGAAATTTTCACTTTGCTTGAATTAATTACTTTACATTTTTATTAAACCTATATTTTTTAAATTTAAGTGATTTTTGAGGTCTAGTAATATAGAGAGTTTTTTTTAAGTGAATAGAAGAAATTTATTGTGTATTGTGTATTTAATGTGTGTGTTTTTTCTTTGCATTTTTTTTTTTAATAAAGACGATTATTTATTTATTTATTTTATTTACAATTTTACTGAAACTATATATACATTTTTCTATGAATAGAATTAATATGAATTGAATGTGAATGAATTAGGTTTAATTTCACATATAATATACAGCTCAAATATGTTCGCATATGTTCGTATGTTTATATACGTTAAAATAAGTATACATTTTTTTAATGTTAAAAAGGATCCCCCCCCCCCCCCCCTCTTTCTTTTTGCATCTTTTTTAATCTTTATCACATATAACGCAGATGCTTTAAACAGGCATAAATGTCCAATCATAACCCCATAATTATTTTAATACCTCTCAAAGTTTGAGTTTAAGTGAATTATGTTTAGTGTTTCTCTCTCTCTCTCTCTCTCTCTCTCTCTCTTTCTTCACGCCTCCAAGGGGTTGAAAATTAAAGGGTTGCTATTCACTGCTGCAAAAGATAGAGTGAGAAAAAGGAAATCTTATTTCTGGCGGCTATTTCTCACCAAAAAGTGCAGGACATAATTATAGAGCACGCGGAAACAGGAAAATTTTTCAGGTATATAAATAGAGGAAATCTGACCGACCTCTACTTGGCGTAAACATTTGTCAAGTGTTCATCGTATATATAATTAACACCAAACGTCCAATTAAAACTCAATCAACTTAACTTGCAATTTAAAATATAAAAACGACCAGTGTTCATTAACCTCATAATGGAAATCGTCAGTTATGACAATTATAACACTATTATATATAGTTAAGGCGGTTTATTGAAATTTCCATATAACAAAGTTTTTTATTTATAAAAAAAGTATGGGACCTACTTGAGCTATAAGCTTGCCCATCAGGAGATGTATTGTATGTAACTTTATACTTTTTAAAAATTTTATGATAATCCTACATAAAGAAATTTCTACTAAAACTTTGATCAAGAATGTGATAACTTTTTGTTTTGTCACCTTCTCGATATTATTATTTTTTGACGATAAAAAATATTAAGAAAGGTCGTCACAATTTAAGACGTTGATGAATTTTTGTTTTTATATTCTATAAATTTCCTCTCTCTCTCTCTCTCTCTCTCTCTCTCTCTCTCTCTCTCTCTCTCTCTCTCTCTCTTTATTTAAATGAATGTGGTATACGTATTTATAAATTCATCATATAGTTTCCCTTTATAGGATTATAATTTAAATCATTTGATCTATTTGATACATTTAAAAAACTTCAATTAGAGTTTCTATCTAGAATAAAACTACATTTTTTTATACAGTTCAAATTTTTATTATATTTTTGTTAAAGTGTTAATGTTTTATTTAAATTGCACCAATTTACACCATCATCTGGAAATAAATGCTATTTTTATCATAATTCACTAGGATATGAGTCACGTATACAATATAAAAATCACCTTAAAAACAACACCGTTGGTTTTAAATATCTACAAAATAAACATAAGAAATCAAGCTTGTATAAAATATGCTATAAAAAATGGTTGTGATAGGTTTTAATTGTGGGTGTGATTTTTTTTTTTTTAGTTATTTTTTTTATTGTTTGTTTTAGAGAAAAAGCAAACATATTTACTAACTTGTGAGATATTTAATGATTAAAATATTATATATATACGTACACAGAACTTTTTTATTACTTATTTAAAAGTAGCTTTGTCTATAAAACAAACGAAAAAACTAAATAAAGGATTAAATTTAAAGACAAAAGACTCCTATAGTTAATAATAATATCAAACAATACTATAATAACATTTAAGTCTCCAAAGTTAAGTGGATTATAAAATTTGCAAAATCACTTATGTTTATCATAGAGAATATTAATCATTGTTAAATACTAATTAAATTTACGGTACTTTTTTTTATTGCATTTTTTATTTGATTTTTTTATTCTAAAATACTTTAAAATATAAATTTCATTTTTATGTGAAAAGTAAATAAATATAAAGTGAAGATTGAAAAAGCAAAGTAAAGCAATGAGGAAATAAAATAAATATACGGATGAAAGAAAACTGTGGATATGTCCTTGACCCTGTAGCATTCACTGATGCGGCTTCATGGTGAGAGAGAATTCGGGTCTAATGCTTGCGGCTCTGATAATCTGGGCTGAGCACGAGTATCATAATAAGTTTGGTACACACTCACACATATATATTATATACATACATGGAGTAGGAGGACCTCACTAGATAACGGAGCATCTGTTTTGACGAGGGTTAGACACCTCTTCTTCATTATTATGCACCTTGCACCTCATATTATGCACCGATCATCTCTCTCTCTCTCTCTCTCTCTCTCTCTCTCTCTCTCTCTCTCTCTCTCTCTCTCTCTCTAAATAACTTTAAATATAAAAATATGTGACCCGCCTACTTAATATACTATTTTATGATCTCAAAAAAAGATATATTAAATTTAAATTACCGATAAATATCTTTTTTCTATATTTATGTTTATAGTAATTAATATTATATTGTTCTAAATAATATTTGTTTATTTTGTTAAGCAATAATGATTCTTTCAACATTATTTTATGTTAAGAAATTTAATACCGTTAACTTTTATATTTTTAAATAGATACACAATAATAATAATAATAATAATAATATTTTTAGAGAGAAAATTAAGTTAATACTGGTATTTAGCTTTAATTTTTAACATAATTTTTAATTTTAGAATAACCTCTTTACAAAATAGTGTGTATATAATAAAATTTTATGCTGGTTTACCATGCAATTTTTTAAATATTCATAATTTCCTTTTTTTATTAAAAATTTGCAATTTTGGAACAAGAAAAGTCCATTTAATGGTTTTTGTATAAAAATATACATACACGTAGAAAAAATCTATATAATATATTTAGTTAAACAACCATAGTCATGCTGTTAGATTCAGGTAGATTTCTTGTGCTTAACTTGTTGCCTACTCTACAGGATACTTTGAGGTCGAGTAGGAGACATCTTTGTCATCAGTTAATATTCTTCTCTGTGCGTTATGTTTGCTTAGGATTTTTTATACCAAAATAACACTGCATTGCTAGATCCGTGATTCTTGGTATTCTAGTAAAGAATTCTTAATAAAATATTGGTTCTAGTTTTCAATTATTTTCAGATAATTGATTTATTAAATTTTCTTTGTAGTTTTTCTTTTTATAATTATTTATTTAATTTTTTTTCCAACATTGCTCTAAATTGTTATATATTATGCTTTTTATGGACAGAACATAATATAATAAAATATTATATCATGTTTCCATAAACATTATAGCTACGCAATAAAAAATACAGCTAAAAAAAATAAACATTTTCACTGTCAATCATATTTACAAAATTTTATATTCAATTATTTATATTTTTTAATAATAGATATACATAGTATATGGAAACAAATAGCTCATAAATTCAATTAAATTAAAAAAAAATTGACAAATAAAATTAATAGCTAAAATAATGTTAGTAAATAACTCTTTACGTATAAATTTACCTAATATATTATATAGTTGATATCAAAACCAGCTTTTTGAGTATATAATTTATTCTTGTGAGCTCAATAGATTTTGCCAATAAATATTTTTGCATCGTAATAAGTTCTCACGTTAATGGTATTAAAGAAAACTCTCCGCCTATAAAATTTATTAACAAAATAATAACAGTTTAATTAGATGTCGGGAGAGCTTAAAAAACAAAACAATTACACTAAAGATTTATATGAAAGTTATACACCGTTCTCTCATGTAATTATATAATTTTTATATACGTAGCTTACATTTTAATCGTCCTAAATATCAGCACGCTAAAACTATTAACTTTTTCTATACAGCTCAATTTTGACACCTACTCTAGTTTACAAAAAAAAAAAAAAAAAAAAAAAAAAAAAAAAAAAAACTATATACACACACATAATATAAATATAATAAACATTAAAAATTACTTTAAATGAATTTCTCTCGCTCTCTATAAATTATTAAAATTAATGAAATTTCCTTTTAAAAAGGAAAATTAATAAAAAATATATAATTTAAAACGTTTTGAATAGTATATATGTTATTAAAAATATTTAATATTTTAACAAATTAATTAATTTCCTTAATAAAAAAAAAATAATAATAATAAAACGACATTCAAAAACATCATATAATATCATAACAACATAAAAATGAATACGGATTTTAAAAAACCGGTATGTAGGTCTAACAGTATGAAAACAAGATACGCTAATTTACCATTAATTATAATTTTTGCAAAACAAGATTTTTTTTATTTTGTTATTATTATTATTATTTTTTTTAGGTTTCAAGGATAGATTTTTGTTGATCAGCTGATTAAAAAAAACTTCTCATTCTCTGTTTCTTTCTTTCTCTTTCTGACAGTTCTTTTATAATTACTACTTATTGAGCCGTTGGTAAAATTTGCGTGTGATGTACACACATTTTTGCACAAACATGAACACGGAACTTAATTACATAGAAAACTTGCAAAAATGTTTCTTCCGGGTTTTACTGAACAGATTGAGATTAAATTTTATATAGTTTTACCGTAAACTTTTTAAAAAAATAAACAAAATATTTTGATCTGTATATATTATATATATATAAATACAAAATGTATACAAACTTTTATATAAATAAATAAATAGACGTCCATTTTCTACGATAATTTTATACCTATATACATATTTGCTTTTTACGTTCTCTATATATCTGTAATTTTTTTTAATTATGATCATTATTATTTATATTTGTGGCTTACAAAAATTAAAGTAGAGAGCTGTTTGAATTATTTAGTCAAATTTATACAAACTTTTGCAAACAATTATAAACAAACCCATGTTTCCATTTGAGTCTTAAATGAATAATTAAATTTTAATGTAGTCATTAAGTTGATTTTTAAATCTTTATAACATCTAGAATAAGTATACTTTAAAAAAAAGGTGAATTATAATAACTGTTACTACACAAATTTAATGAATTTACTTTTCTTACAAATACGTAAGTAGCGAATTATATCCATCAAAACATGGCAAGCCCTTGTAAAGAAGAAGGAAAAAAAAAAAAAAAAAAAAAAAAAGACACAAGACACAAGACACAAGAGCATTAAAAAATACACGTTTTTATTTTATCATTGCATACATATAATGTAAGATTAATAGCCTATAAGCTTTATTTATGATGTTGTGGCAAATAATTCTTACGCAGGTGCGAAAAATAGGTGATCAAAATTCCTTTAGGCTGATGTAAATTTTTATTTAAAGTAGGAAAGATCACTTATATCACTTTCAGATGTTTCTTATTATACTCTTATTTCACTATATTGATTATTTTTTAACTATATATACTGTATAATAGTAATATGATTGATATTAAGAGATGACTATATTAACTGGGTGATTTTACCACTTTATAATTGCGCAGGCGCCATCCAGGGTGCGCCATGACCCACTCCGCCCCTGACCTTCCTTGGCTGTAGAGAGAAATTGAGGGTGAAGGCGCGCCTATATTAATCATCACTCAAATTTAAATATGAATGAAAATTATAATATTATTTTTTCTCGCAGGCGGGGATGACATTTATTAAAATATGTCGTTTCGCTTAGTAGAGCAATTGGATCTTGTTTTGTATATCATAAGAGAAGAGATTAAAGATAGTAAAAACATAATATTATAAAATTATATGGATCAAAGTTATAAAATATTCTGAGAAAGTTATTGCGGTACCATCAAAAAAATTAATGTTAAAAATAAGTCTGTGTGTGTGTTTGTATATTATATATATATAAAATAGGTAGAAAATCTTGTCAGTTTATGGTATTTATTAAGTCTGTTTTGAAGATTATTTTATTGCTAACTGCTGCTGCTGTTGCTAAAAGTTTTAAATTTATTTATTTTTATTATACTAAAATCTGACATAAAAATAAACTAGTTTGAATATATCATTAAAACGACACTGTATATATTAGAAATTATATATATATGTATATATATATATATATATAATATATATATATATACATATATATGTATTGTATATATAATTAATTAATTGTACTATGCCATGGCTCATTGCACTTTCACGGTATTTAAAACGAACAAAAAAATTCCAAATAGTTCATTGCAATTAAATGCTGCTGCGGTCCAAATATGTAAAACTTGCAGAGCATTGTTTAAAAATAACCAGGCTATCACTTCATATTGATCTAATAGTTTGTCATTATCAAAGATATTGTTCTTTTGTATTTTGTTCGTGCTGGGTCGTCCTTTTTTTTTACATATTGTTTTAAAAGTATAAATCAATCATTTCACAATCGATTAAAAAAAATATATATCAATCCATCAGCTTCATTCTATTCTTGCATACATTAGTTTTGTACTAGTTGGCTGGAAATATATAAATTAAATAAATATGCTTATCTATATATGCACTTCTCTTTTATTGATTTGTTACTTGAAAAGAGGTTATTTGATATAAAATAATAATTTTTAAAACAAGGTGTAGAGAGACTAAAACGTTTATAATTTTAATATTAAATTTTTATGTTTTTACATGCTAAAATAGTAAACTTATTATTAATGATTTACTATTTTCCTTTTGCCACAACATAAATCAGTTTCATCAATGAATAAGAAGTAAATCAATAAGATGTAATTTTGCTGAAAATCATTAAAATTTAATTTAAAATTAATGATACTGGATACAATAACATAATATAAAAACTTTTTATTGATGATTTGAACAACAGGAGTCATTTTATATAATTAAGCTATATATAAAAATAATATAATAATAAACCATAGCTAGGGTATGGTGGTTTACATCAAGAAATATTGAGCTATTGACAAAGTAGTTCCAATATAAATGAATTGATGTCATCATTATTATTATTTATGAAGTAGAGAAGCTGTTTCTATTAATGTATTAAAAAAAATGTATGTGTGTCCGAAAAGTTTAGACTAGTTTTCAATGTCAAGGTTGGTCATGATCTAAAACTGAGAGAGAGAGAGAGAGAGATCCTTGTTTGTTGTGCTTAAGCTTGGGCAAAATCGCTCGCGGAGTCGGCCGCCCTAATCACCTTTGCACTGCCTACCTGCCTGCCTGCCTGCCTGCCTGCCCAACACTCGCTTCTTGGCTCTCTCAATCTCTCTCTCACTCATTCGCTCGCATTCCGGAACACCAAGTAAGAAGACACATTGATGGGCAGCAAAAGGAGAAAGCAGGAGAAACAGCGAAAATATTAGAGCAAGCGCCGTGCCAACATACCATCTTAGATGCTGATTCATCTCTCTTTCTCTCTCACAATGAGTACTAATTTACATGTTGCAAAAATGGCAGTAACTTAAAAAAATCATAAGTTTTTAATAATTTTAATTTCATTCAGTTCAAGTTTCAAACTTAAGCTTTTTCTTTCTCTTCTTTCTTTCATTCTTTGTTGTTGTTCTTAGTTAGTCTTTTTTTTTTTTTTTTTCTTCTTCTTTTTTTTTCTTTTCTTTTTTTCCTTTCTTGATAGTAAAAATTTGACAAATTACGTACACACTTACTTAGTTTTCTCTGCTCTAATATTTATATTTCAAGAAATTCAGTTATACTAAATTGGCTACATATAGAAACTGTAAAAGTTCCTAATTAAGCGTTATATGTTTAAACAAATGGGTAATAAATTCATTATTTAAATTAACTGATTAAAAAAAATTGTAAACAAAGTTTTTTTAATTGATTGATCTAACGACTAATGTACCGTGTCAAATTCCAATAAACATGAGGAGACACGATCGAGGTAACTTATTAACAACTCACGATCATTATAGAGACGTATATTACAACTTGTATCAATTTAAAAACATTTTTAGTTTTCTAATTAGGAGTTAAATCTATAGTTGTATTTATGTATAGCAATAAAATTTAAACAGGAAGAAATTTTGTGGTTATATTTTTATTTTAAGTGTTTCTAAATTAGTATAGTTTTGTTTTTTTGTCTATTTGCAATATGTATATAAACAAAGGGAAATATTTAATACGTAAGGACAATTTGTATGTATTCAAAATACAATACGATGTTTTTCTATTGTGGTGATATGTCTTTGTGTAGTGATGTTGACAAATAGATTTCGAAACAAAAGCGTTGATTTTGTAACCATAATAACTTACATTACATTTGCCGGAAGAAAAGATAATAAATTATTTAAAAATTTACAATAGTTTTATCATAAAGGCACCAACTATATTAACATATTTAACATCTGTAACGAGGATGTAAGTTTAAATGTGAATTACCATTTCAGAATTTAGAATTTCAAACTTACTTAGTATTTTTGTAAATTTCTATTCTTCTTATGCTGAACTATTAAACTTTTGTTATGTTGTGTCTTTACATTTATGGTAATTACCAAGTCTTTTAATTATTTACTTTCTTTTTGTATCCCTTGTCAACGAGGTGTTCTTTAGATTAATTTTATGGCATTGATTAATTTATCAGTTTTAAATAATTTAAATATAAATAGATTAATTAATTTAATTAATAGTTTTAAGTATCTTTTTTTTTCAACTATAACATATTATTTATATAAAAAAAATCCAGATTAAATATATTATATTGCTTCTGATGACGCAATGTATTAAATTCTTTCAAAGTGGAACAGTAATACAGTAATATTAATCCATAGAATTTACATATTCGCAACAAATTGACATAATATTACGTTAATTTGCATGCTGAAAATAACGCAGTAATAACAACAGAATTGTGAGAGGGTTGAACGTCCTCCTCAAGTTTTGGTGCGCACTCGGTGAACGCAAGGTAGTCACTAAGCATGACAGAAATGTGATATACCAAACACGTGATTATCAGGGTGTTTTAATCTTTATATATATATATATATATATATATATATATATATATATATATATATATATAGCACATATTATGGTCCTGAATATAATTAAATTTTTATATAATTTTTCAAAATAAAGTGCCTAATTCAGTATTTTAAATTTGGTGTATATTTTTTTTGTTATTCATTGTGTGTTAATTTTAATATGTCAATGTATAATTAATTAACTTTATGTTAGACTATATAAATTCTATATAAAGATCAAAACGATAAAAAATCATATTTGCATAAAGCTTAAAGAAGTAGTAATAAATATTGAAAACAGGTATGAAAAAAAAAACAAACTAAAATTACAAGTACACCAGTACTCTATACACATTATAATAAAATATGTTTTATATCTTTATTACCGTTCAAATTTGTTGTTGCTATTTTAATAAAAAATCAATGAACTGTATTGTCTGAAGAGATTCTTTAAAAAAATTTAATTTAATTGGCATAGTACGTGTTAAATGATCCAATTGAGATACTAATGCAAACAATAATAAACAAATTGCTTATGTCAGGTAACAAGGAACAAAAAAAAAACACCAATTTATTTTAACAAATTTACATGGCATTACATGCAAGGTGCTAATGAGATGCAAATGTAGCTGCGGGCGCTCATTGAGTTTTTTTTTTTTTTTTTTTTTTTTTTTGTGCGAGGGAGGGCGTGGCACGAGACTAACTGTTCTGTTATTGTTGTTGCCAATATCTCCAACCCACCCCCCTCATTCCTCTAGCAATTTGCATACATGACTAATATAATTCACGCAGGAGGTGTATGAGAACATGAATATGTTGCCTAGTTATAATGAAGAATCTAAATTAGGTTCAAGGACTTTTTTTTATATCTTTCTTTTTATCTCTTTAAAGAATCTATCGATGAAGCGGAATTATTTTTTAATTAGTTTATAAGACAGATCAGAAAGTGATAATATTCCTTGTACAATTACATTGCAGATCTGTAATAGCAATTTATGGTTATCAGATCAGATGTTATATAATAACTTACATTCTAGTTAATCAAATTGAAATAAAAACATAACTTCTTATGTGTATATATAAAGCCCTTGTCAACTTACTTTTTTATCATTTAGAATACTATATACTGATAATTACCATACCTTAATATCCATGAATTAGACACCAACACATTGATTTTGTATTTACTTCGTTTATTTTCCATTTTGCGGTTATATCACGTATCTGACGTCACAATGTACCGATGGGACCGTGATAGGGGTAAAGAACTTGAAAGAGGGGCTTAAATTTATCACGTGACCAGAGCGGTGACTGTGATTGGCGACGGTACATTGTGACGTCAGATACGTGATATAACCGCAAAAAGGAAAATAAACGAAAATAAATGCAAAATCAACGTGATGGTGTCTAATTCATGGGTATTAAGGTATGGTAATTATCAGTCTAGTATTCTAAATGATAAAAAAGTAAGTTGACAAGGGCTTTAATGCACATTATAATATATTAGGCACATTTTCTGCAAATAATTTTCTATAGAACGTATATAGTTATTATTATATATTTAGGAAGGAACATTTGGAACAATAATTTTAAACTGTTCAAAAACTTTAATTCAAGTACTCTCTATAGTTAAATTCAACTTTTTTTTTATGGTGGTTCATATCTAAACATTCTGTAGATAATTTGATATCAAGGTAAAACGAAATTTAAAATATTAAAAAATTGAAAATAAAGCTTATAATATACAGAGTATAGGCATTTATTTTATTAAAAGTAATGATGCTTAACTTGTTCACATGCTTACCTAAATAAAAATAATAAGCTATATTATAACAGGCATTGATTATTTTGGACCTAGAAAACTCATGTCTTGTGTTTAAAATGACCAATAATGAGGGCCTTTCTCTTTGGTTCCTCTACATATTTATTATTATTATTATTTTTTGAATGCTCAGATCACGATTTTGTTTTACATAGTTAATCTAACTTGCCGCATCATATTTATATATTAGACATTTTTTTTTGCCTGCAGCTGAGCATCATTTACACTCACTTAACACATGATAGGGAGTGCATAAACGTGCGAGGTATCACGCGTGAACATCGAAGCCTACTTCTAAATGCACACACTTTAAGTTTTAATAATAATGCATGACCAAGGACTCAATAATTATGCACTGCAGTAGAATATTTGTCTAAGTTTTATCTAAAGATATATCTGAATAACTCAATTTATCAGTATTTTATTACGTGGACTTACTAATATTATTTTGAGGAAATATTATTTAAAAAAGAGTAAATTTTCCATTCATTTTAACCAATGCACGGAAAATAAAATAAACTTAAATTAAGCAAAAAGCTAGTATTAAAATGCTGTGTTTTGCAATAGAGACAGTCCTAACTGAGAATTAGTAGGGCGGTATGCTAGACCCGCTCCTACCTGCGCGGAGCATAGCATACCTGTCGGCCAGGAGAAATAGACTCAGGTGAGGTGGGCTTGCAAACTCACCCCTAGTATATTTGAGTTAGCATTAATATACTAAATTTTAGAATTGGACCGCAAAATGGCGTACATGAGATTTTTTAAAAATAATTTTGTGTATTAATTTAATTATTAATTATTATAAAAAATAAACGTTGGTAATAATTTGAAATATTCAATGAAATGAAAAATTCCCGCTGTGGATGTACTTAGTTTTTTATAATTGTATGCAAATATACTTTCATATAAATTACATAATTATAAATCATATCATAATTTGTTAGTAGCGGGGGACAGAGGACCATTTTTTTTTCAATGCGTCGATCGGGTTTGGCTACCATAGGCTATATCGATGAATATATCAAATATAATATACCATTGTGTTACTACATGACGACTCATTTTGCACCTTATTTGACTGTGCGATTACTTCATTTTTATTTTTTATGTAAAATCGTCACTTATAATTCTATTTGCATGAAATACGCGGTAATTAAGACAGTTAAAGTATTTTTATAAATCTGATAGTTTAGAATTAATTACCTTCTTCATTGTCTCCTGAAAAATAGAGAAACGTGGCCATTTAAACGGAGATTGACTGATTTTAGCAATGCTAGCTCCTAGTTCGCGGGAATACTAGATCGGCTCAGGCGGGTTAAGCACACCTGCGCTGGCAGTTAGGTGCCGCTCCTCCTGGATCTCAGGTGACATAAAAACTATACTGACTATAACTGACGCTAGGTACCGCTCCCCCTAGATCGCAGGTGGTATAAAATCTAAAGCTAGGGTTTTGGCGTCACTTATGCTAGAGATGCAGGTTACTCAGATATTGCACGCATGTACTAGGGCGCGGGCTTATTTGCGTTAGTATACTAATCTACTTAAATTTAGCACATCTTTTTTTTCCGTGTGGGATTTTACTTTGAATGAAACATTTGTTTACGCTAAAATTTCTATATCACCCTAAAAAAAGTGTAATAATGACTTTACTAGTCTCACATTAGTAACATTAGTCTCTTATTAAAATTTATGTCTCACGCATTATGGGTTCAAAAATTTCCTCGCTATAGCATTCATGTTGATGCATTCATGTTAAAGTCTACACCATGTTGGATCACTCAATAAGATGAACGGCATAGGAAAATAACTCATTTTTGCCAGTTTATATGCAGTATTTTTGAGAGCATTGATGTTGTACATATGTTGAATTAGTATCTCAAGTATGTGAGAAAAATTATAATAAAAAAAAAAAAAAAATGACCGATTTCCCAAAGAAAATTGACTAAAAGGAAGTTTGTCCTATGCTCAGCAATGTTATTCACTACTCCAGTAAGTCCTCCAAGCGCATTAAATATAATATCATGCGGATACACCCTATAGTGACTTACAAGTTAAAGTGAATCCTTTTTTTTTTTTTTTTTTTTTTTTTTTTTTTTTTTTTTTCATATGAATTTATAATTTAATTTATTACTAATAGTAATTTACTATTATTGTTGAACTTGAAGTGTTTAGATGTTCAATAATTACTTAAATTTCTTTTATTTAATGTTGATGTTATACCATATATGAGGGGTTTCACGTCCACGGGACAACTACGGCACTGCAAACAAAAAATGTTCTCAGAAAAATCTGAAAAAAATGTGACAAGTACACACTAATGAGACATAGCACATGCTGATTTTTTTAAAAATTATTTTGATTATTGCCTGAGATACGGCAATTTAAAGATGGCGGACCATTTTAAAAAGGAGCGCGAGGAGCCAACTTTGACGCCCCGTATTTTCTGTTGTATGAAACAAAATTTGATAATTTATTTTTTATTGTGTTTATCATTGAGTCAAATAAATATAACTGTGCTTAAAATTTATTTAGAACTTGTCAAAGTATTTTTTAGGAATTTTTGAAAATATGTATTTTTTGCTAAAATTTGCACATTTGCATACCTCTTAAAAAATAGTAAAAAATATTTTTGATGGCATTTTGCAATTTAAGCGGTTAGATAAACGTCTTATCTTCATCTTCTGACAATAAAACAAAAATAAGTTTAAATTTGATTGTACAGTACTGGTCAATACAAATGCCTTTTTCCGAAAAGTGCCATTTTCGACCTTCAAAAAGTCCGTGTTACCGATAAATTTTTAAATATAACAATATATGTTTAGAAAGCTTATACTTTGATTATTTAAATAAAAAAATAAAAAACCTGTGTATTGCGCTGCAAATATTTTTAACGATTTTTTTTGTAACTCGCTCCACGCGCTGGTTGCGCTCGGCGTACAGGCTCTTGCGCTGAGTAAATAAACACGCGCATCGTGTTATAACGTTGATATATTTATTTATATCACTGACACGATAATTATATTTGTTTTTCATGATTCAATATTTATTTTAAAGCCATTATACCACATAAAACAACATGTGCTTTTTAATGAATAAACACGAAATGGGATCTTCAAAACTGATGACTATTTTTACCAGATATGTTAATGTAGTCCTACGAGAGAGCGTGAAGAAACTGTAAAGAATGCATTTTGCGTAAGAATTCATGTTTATGACGTCAGAAAATGCAAAAATTAGTATAAAAATGTTGTGCGGGTTGCATAAATTGAATTTTCTTATCACTGCTTCGGGACTTATAAGTTTTAATATAAATAATAAAAATTTATATTTTCGTCATGCATGTATCAATCAATCCGGCTTTTTTTGCCCTACTATATAGAGTTCTTACATGTGCAAAACATATGTTGGCGCGTATAGTAAACAATAACACTGACTTTTTTTATCATAGGTCAGCATCACAATAAAATATTTTTGTATTGAAAATTTGAAGTAAAAAAATATATTTTAATTTTTAAAATAACATCGAGTGTATCTGTGTAATTAACAATCAGTATTTAATGTCTATTCCATTAACTCAAATATTATCATCCATACCACCACCTACAATTAGAAAGAATTCATTTAAGATGACAGCTAAAATGTTCATTTCTTTGTGTGAAAAATTCAAAGAGTACAGATACAATAAAATCAACTTAACATAATATTAACATAAAAATGTAATTATGTATATTTGAAGTTAATTATAGCAAGTAACACAAAAATATTGGTTTAATAGGCTTTAATGCAGTGACAAAACTACAAACATTATTAATAAAATAATCAACATTTAAACAAATGCATTATCATGTTAATTTTAATGAACTTGCACCGTGTATACTGCGACTGACATCAGATTTCATCTAGAGGAATAATAGGTGAATGTTGCCAGCATGCTCTTTTTTTATTATATACTATCATTATAAAAATCAAAATAGCATTTGCACTCGTAATATATAAAAAAATTAACAGATTAGTTTTTTATACTTTATATAACGTATACTGTATTACGATATAAACTTATAGTATATCGATTCATGCTTTATTTGTCATCCATTACCAATTTTATATAACAAATATAACAATTAAAACATTAAAGGAATAGACCAGCACAGTAGCAGTGATAAGCAAAATTCAATTTATGCAACCCGCACAACATTTTTGTACTAATTTTTGCATTTTCTGACGTCATAAACATGAATTCTTACGCAAAATGCATTCTTTACAGTTTCTTCACGCTCTCTCGTAGGGCTACATTAACATATCTGGTAAAAATAGTCATCAGTTTTGAAGATCCCATTTCGTGTTTATTCATTAAAAAGCACATGTTGTTTTATGTGGTATAATGGCTTTAAAATAAATATTGAATCATGAAAAACAAATATAATTATCGTGTCAGTGATAGAAATAAATATATCAACGTTATAACACGATGCGCGTGTTTATTTACTCAGCGCAAGAGCCTGTACGCCGAGCGCAACCAGCGCGTGGAGCGAGTTACAAAAAAAATCGTTAAAAATATTTGCAGCGCAATACACAGGTTTTTTATTTTTTTATTTAAATAATCAAAGTATAAGCTTTCTAAACATATATTGTTATATTTAAAAATTTATCGGTAACACGGACTTTTTGAAGGTCGAAAATGGCACTTTTCGGAAAAAGGCATTTGTATTGACCAGTACTGTACAATCAAATTTAAACTTATTTTTGTTTTATTGTCAGAAGATGAAGATAAGACGTTTATCTAACCGCTAAAATTGCAAAATGCCATCAAAAATTTTTTTTACTATTTTTTAAGAGGTATGCAAATGTGCAAATTTTAGCAAAAAATACATATTTTCAAAAATTCCTAAAAAATACTTTGACAAGTTCTAAATAAATTTTAAGCACAGTTATATTTATTTGACTCAATGATAAACACAATAAAAAATAAATTATCAAATTTTGTTTCATACAACAGAAAATACGGGGCGTCAAAGTTGGCTCCTCGCGCTCCTTTTTAAAATGGTCCGCCATCTTTAAATTGCCGTATCTCAGGCAATAATCAAAATAATTTTTAAAAAAATCAGCATGTGCTATGTCTCATTAGTGTGTACTTGTCACATTTTTTTCAGATTTTTCTGAGAACATTTTTTGTTTGCAGTGCCGTAGTTGTCCCGTGGACGTGAAACCCCTCATATGTATGTTAAAAAATTATTTCTTAACAAATATTCAATATTCTTAATTTCTTTAATCCATGGTCAGATGGTACAATTTTGCTATGGTAATTTTACTAGTTTTCGGCAGATAGGGATGCTTATCAAAAAAAGTTTCTTTTAAATTTATTTTCTCGTAGATTGTATTAAAAAAAGAAAAAGAATGTGCCAACAACTGTGGTCTGCCATTAAATAGTATATACAATTGCTTAAATGTATACAATAAATTTATTTGCATGCAATCTACATTTAAATTAATTAAATTTGTTTGCCTTCAAGTTTATTGAACAGATCAAATTTAAGATCAGGCAAAGTTAAGAATTAAAAAAAAAAAAAAAACTTAACATAAAAAAAATACTCGCATATTATAATGTTATTTCATTTATGTTTTTCATTTCTAATTAGTAATTATCATTCCTATCTGTGGTGCTATTTTTTAATTATAGTTATACATGTATTAGCAAAAACACATATTAAATTTGTACTCGACATACATTTCTTTGCCAAAATTTTATTTACCAAAAATTTAAACTCACACTTATAGATGAAATTAATACTATTATAATAAACCAATAAAACAAAAATATTAATGATTATATTTCAAAAGTTTTGAAATTGTGTATGCTCCTTTTTAAATAATTACACGTTTTAAAAATTTTGCTTTTTTTATTATTATTATTTTTTTTTTTGTAACCGTTGTTTTAACCCAGATTGATATACATTTTGTAGATTTTAAAAGTTGAAAAAGTCACGTAAAAGACACCAATTTGTGGTATTGGTCTTCTCTATGTTGTTATTGATCTGAGAGAAGATGCTACTGCAGATCACAATTATTATCAAAACCATAAGTTGTTGATTTTTGACACACATTTGCCACAGTTATGACATATAAACAATTAACTTTTGGCTTTAGGCTTTTAACTGCGCTCTTTCCTCTATATTATCATATAAGTCAAAAGAAAAAAAACGTCTGTCTTTATTTTTCTGGACCAAATTTAGAATTTTTTGCATTGATTAATGTGACATTTTGATATAAATATTAGATTTTAATGATATTATAACGTCAACTTTAACATTTTTATTATACGATAAGAAATAATATTAACATTTTTTATATATGTTATTTTTTAATATTATTTGTTGTTTTTTAGGTTAATTGCATTACATCTTTTAGGCTTGTCTGTCAAAAAATTATTTTCAAGTAAAAAATATAATTAAATAAAAGTTTTTAATTAATTACTAGTTAAAACTAATTTATTTTATTGTACAAAAAAAATTAACAGCAAATTACATTTATATGGTGTGCAACAATTATACATTCAGTTTCAGCCACTTTTATATAATTTGATATTAAGTATTTTAATTTTACTATTGAATAATTACGATAAACTATTAAAATCAAAACATAATTGGTACCATAACATAGAAAGAAAACTTAAATTTCCATACCAGAAAAAGCAAAAACGAAAGTACGAAATCTATATATTTTGTACAGGGATTTTTGCGGGTAAAAAATGTTTTTGTGTGTATGTATTATGTATATTGTATAATATTAATATATATATATATATATATATATATATATATATATATATATATATATATATATATATATATATATATATATATATATATATATATATATATATATATATATATATATATATTATACTGTGTGTTCTGTGTGTGTTGTGTGAGTGTGTGCGAGTGAGTCAGTAAAAGTAAATTTATAAAATTTTAAGATTATTTAAAAATTTTAAGCTTTTATACCTTTATAGTTATTATTTATTTATTTTTTATATATCTTAAAAAAAAAAGCGCAACTAAAACTTTCCTGTCTCGGTCACGTTACTACATTAAGATGAAAAGTATCAATTCGTTTATTTTGAAAAGTCATGGATGAAATGGTGTTTTACACACTATATTTATACAATCAAAGTCTTGCCTCCTTTTTACAACTGCTTTATCATCTATAGGCAAATTCAATTTAAAATGCATCATCAGCATTCATTTATATAATTATAATATATATTTATAATATATATATATATATATATATATATATATATATATATATATATATATATATACAAGATTGACATCACGATTTTTGTGTCAACGCATAATTATAATAACATAATATTTAATAAAGAATGTAATAATGAAAAAGTAAGAAATACAAATTTTATACCAAACGAAGCAGAAAAATTATTTTTGCAAAAATTGAGGTCTGTGTTTGAATTGCTTTGTTTACATTACATGAATGTAGGTCCACTTGGAATTTTAGTAATTTGTTGCTTCAGTAATTAAATAGTTAATGGGAGAAGAGAAGAGGTTGTTGTTAAAATTATTTCATTAACCGAGAATCTGACACAAAAATTTGATTTTTTTTTTTTTTTTTTTTTTTTTTTTTTTGAATGGTACGTATATATACACAAAGGTACGTGGTCAAACGTCGGTGCAAGCTTTTTTACCACTTGACTAGATATTTATTATGAAAAAAAAAAAAAAAAAAAAAAAAAATCAACCTTCACTAACGCATGACTATATCCATATAGCATAGGGCTTTGGAAAATAACCGGTAATTGAATATTCGAATGCGTTTTTCTTTGAATATCAAAAACTCCATGACTAAAAAAATGTTGACTAGTTTTTTTCAAGTACCAAATACTAGAAAAACGTCACTATTTAAACATCAAATAACTAATAAGTATCCAAGTTGAAATTTTTTCCCCGATATTTCGTTTTTAATTTTTAAGTTGTTTGAACATAATGTAATTACTATAGTGTTGAAAAGGAAAAAAAAGCTATAAGAAGGAATTATGTACGCAGTATAATCATGTTATTGAAAAGTTACGTAAAACTTAGCACAAAAATATAGTTTATATTTATTTTATTTTTTTTTTTTTGAAAACTACATGTTAATTGTAAAGTGTAGTTTATTTTTACTGTAAATCTTTTAATATTAAATATTTCAAACCTAAAACAAATTTCATGAACAATAAAAGTATACAATATTCAAAAAGGAATGACGGATGAGGGAAACTTTTTTTTTAATACCAAATCAAAGTATATTAGAAAACATTTAAAAAAACAAAAATTTTGATAACATTGGATAACAAATATTTTTTGAACGATATTCTATAATTATATAGAAAATTGGTTGTTTTCTATTTTTGAAAGTTAATCGAATAAAAAGTAAAAAACCCACATGGTTTCAATTTTATGTTTAACTGTTTTAGTAAAGCGGAAAAATGTATGCTTTCAATAACTAAATTTTAATTGATTTTTACGCTAATAATTGTTAAGAAACCTCACGTAAAAAGTAAACAAATAAGAACATGATTTTAATCTTATTTTAATAGTATGTACAAAATACGGCGTTGAATGATAAAAAAGTAAAGAAATTATATCTGCATTTAATTCAGTATAATATGTATACTATACAATATGGAATTATACAATATTATAATGGTTTGATTGATTAGTGCTCCTCGGTGATAATTCGCTTGATGAGAAAAACAAAACAACATTTACAAAATATTGTAACAATTATTGAAATCAATATGAGGCTTGAAGGCTAAAATGAGTTATATAAGTTCCAAAATATCTTAATGTTAAATTATCAAATTTTACAAAAATTGAAACCGTCTCACTGAAATTATACAAGAACTATTTTCAAATTTTATCACAACTTCTCTAGGTAAATCTAAACACTATCACCGACTCTACTATGCTATTGTTAATTAAGTTTTAAAGTGCCGGGTTCCTCCCGCGGGTTTCGGTGCGTTGCATGTGCTCCAGAATTACCGCTTGGACGCCCTTCGCTCTCTCAAGGACGTTACTCATCTCTCTTTCACTGCAGCTCAACAATTTTACTGAATTTTGGAGAAATTATGTTCCATAAACTCCACACATATATTTCGCACTAGCAATCAACGAAATTTCTCTCAAATTTGTGATCCACATTTTATCATGTGTATAGTAATTGAGATGTTGTGTGTGTTTTTGATTCTTCTAATTTATATATAAAAAAAAGTTTCTAATCCATTATAACTTTTAAAAGAAAGAAAAAACAACTAATAACTAAATAATTGATTCAATCTTACACATACATTTTTTTAAATATATATTTATTTTTTGTATAAAACATAACACAATGTATTTTAAATGTTGTTTGTATATTTTTTATACATTTTTTTTAATGTCATTTTATTTTTTGCATAATATAGTTGACAGTTTCCTGAGTTTTGTTGTTATTTGTATGAAAAGGTATTACTTGTAAATTCCCTTTTTCAAACAACGGATGTAATTGTTTTATATCTTTTGAAAATATAGATGATGTAAAACATTGTATTTGAACTATAAAAAACAATATACTGTACATAACGCATCCGCTTAAAAAATTTATTTTGAATGTTGTTTTGTTAGAGGTTTTTGTGACTTTGTGATTCAAATGTCGTTCAAATTTTAAAATAATATTTTACTTATATATTTTATTTATTTTTGTATTTTTTGTACTTAATATCAGGGTGCTATGCTTAAATATCTTTTAACATTAAATACACAATAATATTTATTATATATTAATATCGTTAATTTGTAACATATTTACCTACAGGCAAATAAGTTACTGTCATTTATTTATAGAATATATAATACTACAGACGAAAGGCAGTCAAAAGTTCATTATATTGACGCAAAACTGTAGAAATATAATATTGCCGTAGTATAATAAAATATCTCAATTTTATGTAAATTTGTTGATCAAAGTTTTTGTAGTTATTGAAATATCAGACAGTGACCGCTCCCCTTATACAATCACAGTGATACACAAAAGATAATTCTATTGTCTTTATGACAATATAATGCATTCATATAACGGAGACTTAATTAACGTATAATGCTACTTTTCAATTCATATTATTTTCATAAAAGACTATAGAATACCTTTTTTAAGCACAGTATGACTGTACACTTATATCATCAATATTTAAATAATAGTAATACTTTCAAAGTAAAAATAATACAATTCAATTCAAAAACGTCTTTAGTAAGGCGAAGATTACCTTTTTTATCCTTATAGCCTTTTTAAGCAATAAAATACATAAAATTTTACATATAGGTGAAAAAAACATAAAACATATTTAAACATCAAACTGTCCATAATTATTCTTTAACAAATCTTCATGTATTTTTTGTATTATGCAGCACTTTTGTTATGCAAAATTAAGTTTATACTTCAAGCCATGCTATATAGCCAATAGCTATGCTAATATATTATAGAGTAGCATTATTTATTCATTCTTAAATTGATGTACCTCTTGTCTAAACCCAGAAACAAGCAAATATTATAGATGTCAATTAAAAATTTTGTTTCAAATTCAGACTTTAGAAAAAAATAAAACTTTAAATTAAACGTGAAATAAGAAAAACGTGAAACTATTTTTAAATGGCACGAATAGTTTGTAAATTAAATAATATGCAACGCATAGGAAATCCCGTAACAACGATTCATTGCGTAATATGCATCAATCTTCCGGATTTCTTTAAATATAGCAGCAAGGAAAAAAGTATTGTAAATCTATATTCTGACAAAATTATGACAAATTAGTCGATTAGTAAAAGTAAAATATTATCAGATTGTTTCCTTGTTATCTTGAATTTTACCTAAGATAATACGGATTTAGAGTTATTTATAGGTGAAGTTATATGTTATAGGATTTAACAAATAGTAGAGGGACAAATATATATCCATTTTTTTACTGTACTTAATTTAAAATTGTATCGGTATACCTTTTTCTTTGTATTTTTATCACTGTTATCATTTTTGGTGATGGCATCTTATCAACAAAAACTTGGGTAAAAAAATGGTTAAGGTATAAAAATGAACAAGCATAGACATTTTAAATCGCTCTATAAATTATAAGTACACAGTAAGATTGAAATCGTAATAATGCTCTCTTGTTATTTATTAAATCTATATATTTTATTTCCTATACAATAATATAAATTATTATCATGCACTTAAGGTTGGTGCATTTTCATTTTAGGATACCGATCTAAATAAGTGGATGCAAGTTTTTAAAGCTCTACAATTGAGATTATATCTTAATTAACATGATTGTTTTATCTATACTTCATGACCAATGCATTGCACTTTTTTTTCCGTATTTGTGTAAAAATTATAAGTATAGTATAAACCAAGAAAAATAAAATTCAAAGATCCCAAATAAAAATCCAAACCTTCAAGTTCAAAAATAACATTTGTTTTATGTCTTCAACCAATTAAAAAAAATTAAATATATACTTTTTAGATAAGAAAATAATATCTGGTTACTTTAAGTTAGAAAATGTTGTGGAATAACTTAATCTTTTTTTTTTTTTTTTTTTTTTTTTTTTTTAATACGCATTTAAATGAAGTACAAGTGAAATATGTCAAAAGAATGTCGTTTCTTACTGACTATAACCTAGGTTAACACGGACCTGGGGTGAGATGAAGCAAATAATAAGGGAGAGAGAGAGATAATGACGAAGAAGCGGACATAGCCATGCTTAAGACACCCACTCTATACACTCTCTCTGATATTAATGACGTCAGTAAACGTACACTCCCATAGACTCTCACTATACACCGTATAGTAAGATTTTTGTGTACTACATTTCGCTCTCTTTCTCCCTCCCTAATTAGCAGTCTATATAGTCGTTGTTCATTTCTCTAAAGTCAGTCACAACCAAACTACTCCTCTACCTGTGCTTAGTGCTCTCTGTGATTTACATACAACAAATTAATTGGATTATAATCTCGATAGCCAGCAGCAGCTACCGCTGATAAATTGTAAGTACCTACAAATTATATATATAATATACGTATATATAAACAAATAAGTGTGTGAATCAGCAGAATAAGTGATTATTTATAATAATTTTACTAATTTTCAAAGACTATTTATTTACAAGTATTCATTAATAATCTTTTTCTAATATACTTATACAAAAATATTAAAAAAATTTATACCATAAAGTTAGTAAAATAAAATAAATTTTAAGTATGCTTTTTGAGTTAAAACGTGTATTGCAGAGTTAAATTTAAAAGGGTGAAATTATATAAATTAAAACAACAAAATCAACAACTTTGAATTTGATTTAAATCTCAAATCTGATTTTCAGAGGGTTCAATATTACATAAATTTACGTCATTCAAAACAAAATTATATTTCTTCCATAAAATTACATGGAAAAACACACACTTTCTTTTTTTTTTTAATGCTGGAAAATTTATACGTATAAACGTAATATGAATTAATGTTGTTCATTCATATTTGATCAACAATTGCGATGAGGGGGAAAATATGTGGTAGTGAGAGTGATTTTCTGGTGGGGTGAAAGCGGGTCACGTGGTTAGTTCCGGGCGAAGTATAAAGTAGGCATGTCGGCACTGACACCCATTTAGTTCATTCTCTCTCGCTCGCTCGTTAGTGCAACAAACTTAGTGTGTAGTGTGAAGTGACTTGACTGACTTACGTACGCTATAAGGATTCTTTATTATTTTACACATACGTTCTACTCTACCGCAACTGTAAGTACTCATTAACAAATATGGGTTAAAAAGTTAATTACAGAACATAGTATTTTTTTTTTTAATTTTTATTTAAAATATAGTGCATTTTAAAAATATTAAGAGACTTTAACGCCTGCAATTCAATACAAATATATTTATTCTGTAAGTTTTAATATTAATATCTAAACAATGTGTGCCCTAGTTTTGGAATAATACTCAATCTATTTTATATTCGTTTTTGGAACTAAAATTTTTAATTTTAATTGTGGATATATGACTTTTTACGCCAATAAAATATCACGGAGACTTCAACGCGCGATGACATTTTTTTTTTCAAATTTTTATTTTTTAAACTATTAGTCAGGCAATATAAAGAACTTATTTTGCGGTTTGTGAATCCCACTTTTTTATTACATGCATGGTAAATTATTTACTTGAAGAATTCGTATAAGTTTATTGATGTGTATTTTGCGAGCGAGCGCCAAGTGTGTCAAAGCGGGGGCGCCTTAGCCTTAACCGCTTGGGAAGGTCATCTCTCTTGCTAAAAAAATACATGATTTTTTTACCGTCCCACTAACTAAAAGAACATCACAAAGATGTCATTTTAAACGTTTGCATCCGAGATAGGTGCGGTTTTAATATGTGTGCCAATTCATTATAATATTTTGAAGATTAACATAAATATTATATTTGAATAACATCATTTTTTATTTATTCCTGATTTAAAATTAATATTTAAGAAATGAATCATTCTGTATATATCATTTATAAAATATTAGAATATAGCGGTGTCTATTTACTAAAATATCGGAACAATAGGTGTATAATTTTAAAATTTGCATAAAATGATTCACCCGATTTTACTAGTCAAGTGGGACTCTTTTAGAGTTACTTTTAAATATAGATATATAGGGTTATGTTTTTACTGTATTTCTTCAAATGCAATTACATTATTTCTATATTACACGAATTTGATAATTATGATTAATTTGGGTGTGACAACGTGTGTCAAATGGTACTATATATTTGATCTAATTATAATCTCGTTCTTCAAGTTCAAGTGTTGCAGTAAATGATAATGCAATGTATGTATACTTCATGGTGTATGACGTTACGTGATCGCGGAGTTTTATATTAAATTACGTTGATTCCGATGTGTACGCGACGCTCTATTGCGTGGTAACTGTCAGACTATAACATGTATAATCATTCATATATTATACTTTCTGATAACTGTATTTCAATAATGCATGAACAACATAAAGTGTAGTATTTTTTTTATCATTATTATTAATGAGAGAGCGGTCAAAAGCTAATTGAACTTTAGAAGCAGGTGTATTGGAATTAAATAAGATACAGTTTTTGTTTTGCAAGTGAATAGGATTATATAGAAATCATTACAAATAATAAATATTTTAATTTTGTTAACATTTCAATACATTTTGTAAAAGTAATTGAAAAATTTTGATATCGTATAAAAGTATTTTTGCACATAAATTAATTTTATTGCACTAAATAAGTTAGTTTATATAATTTCAATCATTGCATGAAACTGTGAAATTTATAATAGTTATACTTATGAGTCAGATATAATAAAAATTAGAAAGATTCATAAACGCATATAATATAACCAACTTGAAAAATTAAAAACTAAACATATAACAAAAATTGGCATATATATTTTTTTGAATAATGTGTACGAGTAATAAAGACTTTTGTTTATGATGAAATAAACATTCATTTACAATTTAAAATTATTGAATTTATAATAAAGTAATCCACTAAATAAATTATATTTATTTGTACTCAATATTAAATCAATAAATTATTTTTTTTAAAAATAGGCACAATAATTAATGAAATAGCAATTATTATTATTATTTCATTTAGATTTACTAAAAATTTAATTCATATTTAATTGCAATAAAATTCGACGAGGTGTTAAAAATTTATATAAGTGGGTCATCTTAACCCAGATCGATTGCAACATCAATTAACATTGACAATGAAAAAAAAATTAAAAATAAAGATTCACGGCCTTGATGAGCACGTGGTAGACTATGAAGTACCTTTCTATGACTTTCTATAGTAAGTTAGCATGAATATACTGAGATGAATGAGTATTTAATTGTAACACCATAATGAATAACAAAGATTTTATTTTTTCTCCTTTAAAATAATTTATCATGGTCTATGCTCATATTTCATAATAGTAAACGTTTTGTAAACAAAATGATTGCAATTTTCTAATTGTTGATTTTTACTCTATTCAAACATGTTATTTTATTTTAAAAGAAACAATCGTGTGTGTGTGTTTTTTTTCTCTTGAATTAAATTGAAATATAATATTTTTTTCTTTTCTGTGAGTCACGGTGCGTACTCCGTGACAATAAATGAAATTCTTGCACGCCGCAACAATAAGGGAAAAGTGTCATTGTTATATACGGCCTAAATTCAGTGTAACAATATCTGTAATATGTTTCATTATTGTCACGAAAAACTTATATATTATATATTATTATCGTATTACAAATATTATAAAGCAATGCTTTCTTTCTTTTCTTTTTTCTTTCTTTCTTTTCTTTCTTTATATATATATATATATATATATATATATATATATATATATATATATATATATATATATATATATATATATATATATATATATTTGAATTGTATAAATATATATTTGTAAATTATCTCACGATGTTTTATAGTAAAGAAAAAAATGTTGAGGATACTATTAGAGAATAAGGTCGAAATATAAAAATATAGTACTATTTTTTTTATATATATATTAAAAATTAAAAGGATGATAATTAATTGTTATTAATTATAAAGTTAACCTAATTTTTAATTATAAATTGTTAATTATCATGTGTCAAAAATGAATCACTTTTTAAATTTACTTGATCACACATAATATTTATGGCATAAAAAATAAAGTAGTTGATCTCGGGGCTCGAACTCGTGTCCGCTGTCGCTCGGGGCTTTTCTCTTAAGATGCTGCAACTTTGCCAAGGGCAATCAAGACCGTTATTTCAAAAGGACTACTTGTTTCGCGCGCTCAATAAACGCGTCATCCACACACACTCAAAAATTGCTTGTTTTTACACGTTCATCAAAAATGAGGTATCATCGCCGCACCCAAAACCAATTTCAGTAATAATAATTGTCGCTTTTGGACTAATACACTACCATAGGGTTTCCCAAAAAATCATTAAATTAATATACTATATACCATATGAAATAGTAATTTTATAATTTAAAAACTTAAAAGAAAACAAAATATTTTTGCAAAAGTAACAAAATAAATGTAACTGTTGCAACTTAATTTTAAAAAAGTATTTAAAAAAAGGTAATTATATACCAGTTGCCAAAAATCATCATGAAATTCTATTCCTACTTCTTATTTAAACTCAGAAAAAAATAATTATGTGTTTCAAGATATTTAAACTTGCACGATAATATAAATTATATATACTAACTTCAATTTTAATTTATTGAGTATTGTTTTTATTATTTTTATATATAAGTTTTAAAATGGGCGGGAATGCGTGCTGCATCAACTAATTATTAACATAGGTTTTTCTTTTCTTTTCCTAAATAAAACACACTCACGCATTTTTATAACGGCATCAACACACACAATATTTTCCATACATATATTAATATAAATATTTGTATTTTTTTTATACATATTTTATACACACACAAACACACACAAAAAAACTATTACTTAAAAAACTTTTAATATATTATTATTTTTTATGCATAAAAAATGCGAATGTAAGGAACCGGTTAGATGAAGCTGCGCGGTGTTTGAAGATACTGACATACTGACATACTCGTTGACCGACAAAATATCAACAAGGATTTAAAACTCAAATATAAACCCACTCAGTTTCACATATATTTTTATTTTAATTATTAGTTTTGCACAAATTTAAATATTATTAATAATTATATTTCATTTCTACACCACTTTGTGGGAAAAGAGTAATTTCAATTCGATAAAATTTAAAAACGATCGCATTGAAAACGAAAGAATAAATATTGATATATAGTTGATTCTTACTTGTTCTTTTTTATGCAATCTTTTTTTTTTTTTTTTTTTTTAATGACATGTTAATCCGTTATATGAGAGAGAGAGAGAGAGAGAGAGAGAGAGAGAATGAAAGAGAGAAAGAGAGATTTATATGATTAAACAATTTTGAGAGTGAAGGTGGGGGAAATTTATAAAATAAATGATCGTTTTGTTATATTTGAAAAATACATAACACAATATTCGACCCCCCAACTAGTTAGTTAAAAAGTTGATATAGTCAACCTACTTTATAATTCTCGCATCAGTTTTTAAGAAGCATGATCTCAATTTAAAACAACACAACTACTTATATATATTTTCTTTAACTATATATACTTGTTGTTTTTAAGAAAGCACATACCAGCATCCAGTTTTGGTCGGAAGTTTCAAATCGTACTAAAGAAAACTAATTAGATTTTTTTTTCCGATTTTTATTTTAAATTTCAAGGAGTGGATGAGAAAATTATTTCCCCGGTCATATTTTTTAATCATGAGCAATTTGATTTTTTTTTTTTGACAGTATACTGTATTAATAATATTATTAAATACTATAAGAATTTTCTACTTTCAGAAAAAATTTGCTTCAAAATAAAATAAAAAACAAAAATAAAACAAAATATCCTCTAAAATTATTAAATTAAGGATGAAAATTCCTTATGGAAAGGTCCGATTTTTTATGCTTCCCTCAACTTAATTTTGAACAATTTTTTATATTTATTTTTGGACGAAAAATTAAATTTTCACAGAAAATTTTAATACATAGGAGAACTATAAATGGTCTATTCTATACGTATATTTTTTTAATTTTCTTATATTAATAAATTAAGTTAAATGTACGATCAGTAAAGATCGACCTGGATGTTTTCCAGACCAAATTGAATTAACAATATTAAAAATAACAAGCAGCTATATGCTTTCAATTAGAGCGTTGCTGTTGATGTAATAAAAGAAGTGTAATTACTAATATTGCCGCGGGAATGCTTGCTATGCAATATAATAATAATAATACGATGTTTGTGTTAATAACAATCACTTTTTTATATATCTATATTTTATATATATAACGGATACTAATATAGAACCAAGTAGCACGCGTCAAACAATCAAAAAATATATTTTTTTTATGTCTAGTCAATAAAAAGAATGCATCTTCAGACTGTTTATTGATGCAATCTCAATTAATTTGGTGCATAATACAGTTAGTTATTATTATCAAAATATTATATTTCGTAAGTCATCACATCAAATTTTTTTTTTTTTTTCATAATACGTCTCTATGCCATGTAATAAATTATAGGAAGGAACAGTCGCATAATTTAATTAAAATTTTAAACTTTAAAAAAAAAAAAAAAAATGTTAATTTAGTCTTAACTTATGTAATTTAATATGTTTTATAATTTTAGCTCAAATTCGTATACATATTTTAAATATATTTTAAGGAAATAAGAAAATGTTATTTATCGTGGGTAGTTCATTAGTAACATTAATTATAAGAAATTTGGACGCTTTATTATTATATTACTTTTTTTTTTATATTATTATAAACTGTAAACAATAAAAAATTTGTGTCTATTTTTTTAGACCATAATCCTTCCTTCACGTATAAATTTGTTTATTTAGACAATCACTTCTGTTTACATTATGGTCTTTTATTTCTAATTGTAACTTTTTCTTCTCTCTTTTAATGAGGCTAAATGCTTATTAAATTAAAAGTATTTTATATTATTCATGACCACCCATGGATTAAATGCAGTAAAAAGAATTTTAGATGTTCGGAAAAAAATTATGTCACCAATGAGCCGAAAACTTTTGCACCTCTTTTAGTTTTTGTAATATGGTATATCATATTGTGTATTAATTTTATGCAGTATAAATTTTTTCGCTCTGTTGGTTTGGTTTAAACCAGCATGACGACCATTGCAATGACTGACCATCTCTCTCTTATTGTATACAGAGAGAGAGAGAGAGACGTGAGCTACATTTCTTTCATCTTTCAGTCATTCTTTTATTGCAGACAGACTTTCACATTAAAAGAAAAACTAGAGTACAAATAGAAATTGTGTAATGTTTAATCACTTTGTCGGTGAAAAATATCTAATATAATAAAAATTGCATCCGGAATGTTTATTGATCTATAATAATATATAAATATAAATCCCGCAAGGAAAGCGACCTTCATAAATAAACATTATACGATCGCGAAGAAATGTCTTTTATTTCAGAATATAAAAATATAAATTGACAGAACATTTTGATGTATAACTATTTTAATTTGAAAATAAATATAACTACTTGTTATTTTAATAAGAGATTAGTGCTGTCATCATGTATAAATACGATTAAGTTTATTAATGTCACGTATATATAGACGACGTGTAGAACGTAAAGCACGTTGTTTGATGCCATCCAAGTCAGCATCAAAAGCCAGTAAAGACACGGCATACAAAATTGACCCACTCTCTTATATATATTGATAATAGACTAGTACTGTTAATGACCATGACATAAGAAGAAAGTAATAATTAAAAATAATTTACACCAAAAAATTACATTATATTAATTATAACAAAAATTTGACCTCAATATTTGTATATTATTTATTTAAGGACATAAACAGGATAAATTTTTAATTGATAGAAGAAAAAAAAAATTATATTACCAAATATAAAAAGAATAATAGTAATTATTAAGTATTATGTATACAAAATTACAAAAGTATAAACGCATGAGTATGGGATGTGTGTCAAGATTTAGAAAATAGTGATTAACATTTCAGAGCATCTTCTTCTTTTTCTCGTCTTCGAAAAATATATATTATATAAAAAAAAAGAGAGAAACGCTTCCGTCTCATTAAATATCCGGATCTCTATTTAAATCAAAAGCAACATTCTCTCAACATAACATATAAAATTAGAAATTTACCTTATTACACTACATTTTCTATTTTTATGAGAATTCTTTATTTATATTATTTAAAACAACAGAAAAAATAATAATAAAAGTGTTTATCTATTTTATTAATATTAATAACGATTAAATAATCTTATTTTGGGAAAAAAAATATAACGGGACTCTACATGTTGAGCGGAAGTCGGTGTTAATTTCCATAAGGCAGGTGGCAAAGAGGGCGAAGAGGGAAAAAAAGTGAAGTTTGATATGGGGGCAAAGGCAAAGTGAAGGGACGCAACGATGCGTCCAGTAACTGGAAGGTACTTGATATGCCACACCGTGCTCTTTTATAAGAGTTCTTTACCGTATAAAATTTTGTATTGCAACGTCTTTTTGGCGCGCAATGTAAGCATGAAATGGATACAATTAATAAATTATTCAAGTAATAGTAGGAAATAGGAAATCAAGGTGTATAATTTTTTAATATTTGTTTTCTCCATTAAAGGGCAATGTCATTTTTCAAGTTTAAGCTCAAATTAACTGAAATGGAACGAGAACAAAGGGATTGCGATGAAAGTTAAAACCAACCCGTAATTCTGTGATATTTTTTGTTTTAAATTTTTTTTGATTGGATTAATTTGTTTAAAAAAGCAATTCCATTTTGATTTTTTTTTTTCAATATCATAGATGAATTAAAAAATGTAGATAAAAAGGGAATATTTTTTGTTTTGAAAAAAAATCATCCTTTAGTTAATCCATCACCAAATTTTTTATAATATCTTGTGAAGTCATTATAAAGGAGCCTAAAGTGATCTTTATTTTTTTTAATATACAAAAGACCATAAAACGTTGTATATAAAAAAAGAATTCTTGTCATAAATTCATAGCGTGAACGAGTTTCTATAAGATTTTAAATGATGATGAATTTGAAAAAAGATATTTTCTCTTTCTTATACCTACACAGGTGAATAAATCAAAAAAATGTATTTTTTTTTCTTGAAAAGCTAACACGAACGTTTTAGGGATGAAGAAAAAAAAGAAGAAGAACGAGGGTAGATACATGTCGGAAAAATATAAAGTTAAAAAATAAATTTTACAGCCACCAAAGCATTTTTTTAGAGGCAAAAGAAAAAAAATCAAAGGGCTATAAGAGATTATAATAATAACATTCCTTTGATAGGGTTGATACAAATATAGGGTAGGAGTGTTCACATATGTTGGATAATAACGGGAATTACGTGACGTAACTAAAGCAGAAGGTAGCAGGGGAAGATGGTTCCTTCCTCTCACTCTTGAGGTAACCTTGCTATGTTGTATGCCGGTGTGGGGGGAGGTAAAAGTCGGTCAAATAAGAGAGAGAGAGAGAGGAGGTGACACGGCGGCGGGCGCAGGTGGGATGTTTCTTGTATCCACTCAGTCAGTAGCGCGCGCGACTTACATTAGTACATATGTGTGCGGACTTATACGCAACATAATCAAATTTACGCAAAGAAATAGTGACTTTTTTTTTTTTAGTTTTGTAAGTGGTGCCTCAAAGTGGATTAATTAATAATTAAAAGTGGTGGTGTATATTTTTATTTGTGTGTGGTTTTTATTATTTTAGCATGTTTTAAGAAAAAAATGAATGTGTGGTGATTTTTTTTATTATTATTATTTTATAAATGAAATTTTATAATTATTAGTGGGATTTTTAAATTTTAATTAATCAGTGAATTATTATTATTAAGTGATGCTTATTGGAGTAAAGAAACATTTTTTTCTATGCATAAAATTTTAATAGTGCATATCATCGTTTCATTCATATACGATTAATTTATAAATAATTAATAAGGTCGTTAATATTTCTTTAGAACAGTGAGCAATTTGGATTGAAAAGAAAAAAATAGCAGTGGTTTGAATAAAATGAATTTATTAAAATCGTTTTTAAATAAATGGTGTGCTTAAATAATCAAGTTTAAGAATTTCTATCTATTATGCTAAAAATTAAAGTAAATTATTACAATTGATTAGTTGCATTTATCATTTATTAACTTGGAAAGAAAAATGTTTTATGCATGTGTTCTTTGATTAGCACTTTGACGTTAAAATAACGGATTCATTACTTTTAAAAATACATTGGTGTCAATTAGAGAGAGAGAGAGAGAGAAAGAAATTTAGATTACCTACCAACTAACAGTAACAAAATCCATCTCATGCTGAAAAATATCGCATGCAGACTTTTTTTTTTAATTATTATGCTCGGAGAATCTCACGAGTAGTAAATAACCTAAAGTCTAATAATGTTGTTGTTTTATTGCAGGACCTAATTAAATGTAATATATTTTATCGTGTTAAAAACAGCGTTAAAATTTAGCTTTATAATAATGTAATTGCTATATAAATTTAATGAACAAATAATAAATCTTTAAAAAAAATAAGTTTTTATAAAAGTAATAATGATATTAATTTTTTACATTATGATATAATTCGATTATAAATGGTATTGTAAAAAAAAAAAAAAAGAAAAAAAAGAATGATTGGAATGATCGGATGGACTTTTTTATTTATTTATTTTTTTTGTAATGATTGAATTTCACTGATAAAAAGAATTTTCAACACTTGCGATATATCTCAGTAAGCTGTGTCAATCCAATTATTTACAGAGAAAAGAAATAAATCAATATAAATTTAAAGTTCTAACTTTTTATTTGATATCTTTAGCAAAGCAAACGTCTTAAATTCTATAAAAAAATAAATAAAAATAATAATAACTGTATGACAATTTTTCTGACATATATCTTTGAAATGTTGGCATGGAATTCTCAAGTGTAATAATTTATAGTTTTTTTTTGTGTGTGTTTCAAATTTTGACCATAGTTTTTTTTTATGTTTTGTTTCAGAGGAGCCACACAAATCCACACTAAGCACAGCAAACACATTACAACATGAAGAGGTGCAAGTTTTTCGCGGCCACGTGCCTGCTAGGAGTACTTATTCTCAGAGTAAGTAGTAACCGCAATTAAATATTCATTTACTATGTTGTTGTTAAGAAAAAAAAACTCTATACACATCATAATTTAACTATGTGTAATATAGTTATTATACAGTAAATATAATACACCATTTTTTTAAGATTGAATAAGTGTTTTGTAAATAATTGCAATTCATTTATTTTTTTACAAATTATTTTTAAGTTGAGTGATCATTATTATATAATACTGAAAATATATAAATTGGAATTTGTATCAACTTAAAACTACCCCTAATAGGATTGTTTCGTATGATAAAAGGTTAAAAATTTAAAATAAGATATATACATATCTCTTTAATAATACATTTCTGAATATATGTAATATTAAATATATATTCAAATATATTCACACTAAAATTTGTATAAAATAAAAATTAATTTGTAACAGTTAAAATCACTTCAAAATTCAATTAACCAAATTCTCTATAAATAACTAATGTTCTGTGTAAATTATGTTAAAAAAACACACTTAACATACCTAGCAATTACCTAAAATCATTATTTTTTATTACCGGCGTAACGCATGTTAATTTTGACCACACACCAGCATTCAAAATAGCACACAAAATTCGTTTATTATTCTCGAATATATATTTTTTTCAACTATTATTTTTACTTTCTTCTTGATTTCCAATAAAAGTTGTATTATTATTATTGTTTATATAAAAAAAAGCACTGATGTTCAATTTATACAATAATAATATATAATATCATTTACTTTAATGTTTTATAAAAGGAGGTAAAATCACTTTTATTGATGTTGCTGTTATTATTATTAGTATTTTTTTATATTATTTTAAAATTTGAAACAATAATAATGACGAGAAAGCTTTCCATTCACTTGTATTAAAAAAAATCGATCAATTTTATTTTTCCTGTTGCATGTGTTCACTTTTGGATTGATTTGTTTCATGTTTTTTCAAATAGACATGATGTTAAATCAATTAAATTTTGTCGTGATTTGTGATTTAATGCATGCGCTCTGAGCTCTATTAGTTAAACTTTACTTTGTATTTATTTATTTATTTGTATTAAATTGATAAGCACATGGTTAAGAGAGAGTGAAAACGTGACGACTTGATAAAACCGTTAAAGAGTTGACGACACTCTCTCCCTTTCCATATTGCCTTAGTTTTTTGAAAAAAAAAAAGGTTCTTTTGTTCTAATCAAATAATAGAGAAAGCAAAAATAATAATATTTTTGATGACATTTCTTCTTTTGTTCTTTTTTGATGCATCAAAAGAGTGTGACAATTGTTCAAAATCATATTAGCATGAAACATATATTTTTATATTGGCTCATATTTTTATTTATAGTTTCTTTTATATATATGAATGGTAAACTATCCATAATTTTATGTTAACATTTAGAAAGAGGAAGCTTTTAAATTTCCTTACTGCGCAATTTTTAGTATATACGTATGTAGATCAAAATTTCCATAACCTGGGCATGATAGTATTATGATAGTAATAAAAATAACCTCATGCATGCAAAAAAAGAAAAGAAAGAAGGAAAAAAAACCTGGAATATTGAGTAAATTAAATGTATTTATAAAATAATAATGTTAAAAAAATTATATTTAAAATATTTTTAAGTAGCTAAACATGATTATAAATTATTCAATATAATCATTATTATTTAAAGTCGATATTTGCAAGTGAATTTCTTTCATAGTGGTTTTACATGAATTATGCAAATATTATTAAATTAATTCTGTTTAAAAAAAAGAAAGAAATATATAATATATATATAGTGAAACCGATTGAGTGATATTTGGTACAATGGGTCGAGATGAGCGGATCTGCCGGGGGGATAATCACTCTGAAGTGACCCACTCTCTTGCATCACGGCTGCTGTGCTGGTAAAGAAAGAGAGAGAGAGAGAGAGATGTAGAGAGATGTAGAGAGAGAGGACTGCGTGCATGCCGCGCACAACTTTATATATTATAGCGGTAACACCGCGCACCGCGCGGTATTGAGGTTGCGAGATACTTATTTACTACTTACTACATTTGCTCTGTTTCATCTTTTGATTTTTATTATTATTGCCCGCAGTTACCTAAGTCACATAATATATACGTACTTAAGATTTGATATATCAAATTTTTCATTTTCAGTTAAATTTAATATTAAAATCACACTTTCAATTATAAGGGGGAAAAAACAAAGTAAAATTATTTATAGTGCAATTAAACACTTATATAGTATTCAATTAAATTTTCATATCTATACTTGTATTTATAATATCTTAATTTACTTAAAAACACATTATGCTTGTGATTTACTTTAATAAATAGAACTTTACAACTATTTATACGAATTTAATTCATTTTACCGTAAAATAAATAATACAACAATTAATCGTAAAAATAATTGCATAAAAACTAAATATCATTGGTCTTATTTATATATAAAAAAATACTGCACTTTTATTATCATGCTCTTCACAAATATGCGAATTCATACACCAAACAGACATTCCAATTAAAAACAAAAGAAATATACGCTATTATTATTAATTTTTTTATATAACAGGTATTTTAATTTGACCTAAGATGAATAATATAAATAATACATAATAATAAATTACATTCATTTCATTTTTAATTACTTAATTGTAAAAAATAATATGTATAAAAAAAATGTTATAATTGAATGCAACATTAATAATAAAAGAAAAATATAATAAGAATAATATATTATTTCACATTCTTACAGTTAAAGGCAATGATTAACTGTTTAAATGTTAATTTTTATATATTTGTGTTTCGACATATGATATGTGTGTGTGTGTGAGAAAATATTATAGCGCGCGAAATTTCGTGGGCTAATTTCTATATCTACAACGGAACTATTATTTAAAAATATTTATAAGACAATAGTTTTAGTGGGAAGCTGTATAAGGTCCATATTCATAAGATATTATAAATAAAATAAAAAAGTCAGTCATATAGCAGTACAGCTATGGGTTTTGACTTTTATGACACGTATTTAAATCTGCATGCATTACAACTATACCTCTATAATATAACATAATACCATCATACACATTTTGTCGTAAATTTCCGTATCGTGCGATACTTCAACTTTCTAATTGATAACATTTATTGTAAATTTCATTATATTAATTTTTACGCAATTAATTTACATAATATACATACGAATGAACAGAATTTTTAAAAGTGGTGATAACATTTTATGCATAATAGATATCACTATTAGTTGTTGTTTTTTAAATAATTTTTTTAAAGTATTCCCTTACATTCATCTTCTCCTCACACTTTATAAAAGAATGTGATTATTATTATTAAATCTAAAAGAAAATAAATTTCATATGGCTTAGTTAGAAAACAGTAAATTTTATTAATTTATTATTGAATTGATTATTATTTGAAATGACTTTCATGTTTAATGTATCATTATTTTACTAACATAACTATTTATGTTTACAGGGTAGTGCTCTCGCTGATGCGCCCCTTGACTCCGCCTCTCTACCCTTAGAACACCGAGCAGTCTACGGTCCCCCTCCTCCCAGTGGTGGATATGGTCCTCCACCCCCCGCTCATGGCCTCAACTCAGTTGCTGGTGACGACCCCTGGCCTCTTGCCGCCCCTGACATGCCTCAGATCAAGCACCTGCAAGTTCAGTGCGAGAAGACTCACATGCGAGTCAACATTGAGTTTGACCGTCCATTCTATGGTATGATCTTCTCCAAGGGATTCTACAGCGACCCTCATTGTGTTCATCTGAAGCCTGGCTCAGGCCACCTCAGTGCCACCTTTGAGATCTTCCTCAACAGTTGTGGTATGTCCTCTTCAGCCAACAGTGGAGGTACAGGAGTCGCTGGATATGGTGCTCCCCCAACCCCCAGTGGAAGTTATGTGGAGAACACCATCATCATCCAATACGACCCTTACGTGCAAGAAGTTTGGGATCAAGCTCGCAAACTGCGGTGCACATGGTACGATTTCTATGAGAAGGCTGTCACTTTCCGTCCATTCCAAGTTGATATGTTGCACGCTGTTACTGCTAACTTCTTGGGAGATAATCTACAATGCTGGATGCAAATTCAAGTTGGTAAGGGACCATGGGCTTCTGAAGTATCTGGTATCGTGAAGATTGGACAGACCATGACCATGGTTCTTGCTATCAAGGATGATGAAAACAAGTTCGATATGCTCGTCCGCAACTGTGTCGCTCATGATGGAAAACGCGCACCAATCCAACTGGTTGATCAATATGGATGTGTTGTTAGACCTAAGATCATGTCAAGATTCCAGAAAATTAAAAACTTTGGACCATCAGCTTCTGTAGTTTCATTCGCTTACTTCCAAGCTTTCAAGTTCCCTGACTCCATGAACGTACACTTCCAGTGCGTAATCCAAGTGTGTCGCTACAACTGCCCTGAGCCTAAGTGTGGTGGTGGACCTGCTCTTGGAGGACTTGGCGATCAATATGGACCCCCTGCTCTAGGAGGACTTGGTGGCGAGTACGGACCTCCTCCTCAACTCCACTCTGAATACGGTGTTCCTCCCTCTGCTGAGTACGGTGCTCCTGGTCTTAGTATTGGTGCCTACAACCCTGACCCACGACACCCTGCCGGCCCAAGTGGTGCTTACTCTGAACCCAAGCCTGATGTTGTCCCCGCTCCTCAAGCTCAACAACAGGTCGGTAACAACGGAGGTAGCAGCAGCATTGAGAGTGATAGCAGTGCCCAGCAAACCCAACAGAGCAGAGTCGTTGTACCGCCTCCATCATCTCAATCTCAGAGACCAAAACCCGTTAAGCCTGCTGAAATCAACATTCCCCCTCCACCCCCACCTGGTGTCGCCCCACCTGGTAAATACCAAACTGTAAGAAGGAAGGGAATTAGCGAGGAATCTGGAAGTCTGTCCACTTTGGGAGGTCGCCCTCGTTCAGTTGAAATCTTACCCCCTGAGTTGCAAGGAGTACGCAGACGTCGTGATGTTGTCGTCATCAGACCTCGTATTTACAAACGCGAAGCTCAAGAGATGACTGACGTCAACACTGAACGAATCATTCAAGTTGTTGCCCCAGGAGATGTCAACTTCAACCTGAATGGAGCCGCCGCTAGCAACGAGACCGTGGTCATCCAGTCAGCTCCCTCAAGTAGTGCTGATCAGGAACACATCTGCCTGTCCGTCGCAAGCTTTGTAGCTGGTCTAGCCATGCTCCTTATGGTCCTCGCTGTCGCTTGTCTCGTAGCAGCTTTCCTCTTTGTGCGTGTTCGCGCCGTAGACCGAAAGAACGCAACTACCACGTATTACGACGGTACCTCTGAGTTCGTCAAAGTAGCGAACTAAGAGAGAGAAAGAGACGAAGTAATGAATTCGCCATTCATCATATTCATCAAAATAATGACTCTCAAATTCTCCGCGTTACCATCTTAATAAGGGCTCACTTGAAACAAGCGGCTGTCTTGTTTCTAAGTTGAATCAACTGCCAATTTAATGAAATAAAATGCAGAGTAATGGAGAGACACTCATCACAAGACTTGTGTGTGCAAATGTGAGGAAGTAGAAGAAGAAGAAATCTAGTGACTTTTCATAAATGTGCGTGAATGTGTTATAATTTATTTTTTATGATTGGGGAAAATTTTATGTTTATAATCAATTTTAGGATTGAAAAAATAATATTTAAAAAAAAAAAGAAACTAAAAAAAAGTCATGCATTGCTTTATTTTTTTAATGCGTGATTTTTTTATGTTATTAATTTACTCTTTTAAAATATTTTGGAAAAATGATCAAAAGATTTTAATTTCTTTGAAAAGAAAAAATTGGGCGAATATTTTAACACTACATCTAGTCGTAGATTAATAATATTCGCTATTTAAATTGTTATTTTTTCTGTAAATATTTAACATATATGAGAGTTTTGTTTTCTTCATTAGAAATGCTCATAATTTGAATTAGAATGATAAATTTTAGTGATTTTTTTAAAGTAAATCTTATATGTCTAATATTTCTTTATGATTGTGTTTCATAAATTTTTTATTATATTAAAAGTTTATGAAATGATATTTGTATGATATTTTTCCATAATTTTTTTGTTGTTAATTTGGTTTGTATTAGTTAAACCAACATACTTAAGAGTACCATACTGTATCCGAGATTTGAAATGTTTTAATAGTAATTAAAAAAAAAAGTTTTAAATCGGGATTCACTATGTGTATAAAATAATAACTCGGCTTGCGAATCCCTCACTTTATTTCTAGACTGAGGGTTCTGTAACCCAAGTTATTTATTTATTAGTTTTTAAGATTTGTGTACGTCCAACACCTTACCCCTACCCCTCTTCCTTACACTAAACAATATTTTGCCCCCTTCCCCCAAGAGTATGAATGAGAACTGCTAACACAGAAACCAAAAGAAGAATTTTTTTATAATAGTTCATTCATTTCTTTTTACTAACACAAAAATAATTAATTTATTTATAATAATAATATATTGTCATCCAAAACATGTTCTTTATTTATCAATAATTACTATCTATTTTAATAATAAATTATTATTTATATAAAAATATAATAAAAAAAAACGCGGGTATACTTATTTAATATAATTTGTTTTGTTTTTGTAACTTAATTATTATGATCAAAATTAAACTTTATATTTTAAAGACAGAAAAAAAATTTGATATCAAAATTTAGAAAAAAAAAAACATTAAAGAATATTTATTTTGTTTTCAAAACTTTTACAATATTATTTTAAAAAACTGGTTTGTAATATTTAAACAAAATATTGAGTGTATTTTTTATATAAGAAATAAAAATAAAAATGTGCACAAAATATTATTAAAAAATGTACTTTTCTTTTCAAAATATTTGTGATTCCTAAGGTGGTCAGTAGAGCCAATTTAAACTTAATGTAATGAGGAAGTGGGCAGGCAGTCAGGCATGCAGGCGGCCGGACAGCCAGGCTGGTAGAGTGAAGTAGCACAACACAAGTGAGGGAAAGAAATTAAGTGGATCAGACGAAATAAAACATCAGTTTTCTTGTTTTTATCTTTAAAGCTTTATTGTAAACTTGTTTAAAAAAAATACACATTTAATTAATGAAACGACCTTAATTTCAAATGGATGATTGGTCATTTAAAAAAAAATGATCGTTTTTTAAGGGTCAAGTATAAAGGTCATTCATTCAAATATTGAAGATAAAATACCAAAATAATAATAATAATCAAATAATAAAAATATTTAAATTGCATAATAATTTACTTTTTTAAAGTTATTTTATTGATTAAGTAATGTTTAAATTATCGATTAAAATTTATCATAAATGAAAGTTAGAATTTGAATATTCAAAAGTGTTATTACTTAAAATTAGTAAATCATAACATAGCAGTACGTTCTGCAATAATATGTAGGTAAAGTGACATTAGAAAAAGTTAAAGTGACACACGGAAGTACCGTTATTAGCCGGTGTTACGTGTTTGCTAGGTTAGTAGAACAAATCTTAGTGACGTCACAATTGTTCAGTGTGGAACTTCTTGGAACTAATAAGCCCCTGATATGTAGGCAACTTTTACAGCTTTGTAGTAAAGCAGGTTGTATAGCATTCACAAACTTGCAGGAGCAAATCAGATAATAAATATTATTATTAGGTGTCGATCATAGTAAAATCGCAAAAATGTAACGATATGCAATAAATTACGAGATTATTTTGATATATTTGGATAATATAGTATGGATAATATATGGATAAACATAATATAGTCAATGTGATTTAGCGAATAAATTTGTTCGTTTACATTAAGTTTTTTCTAATTAGAATTATTAAGTAAGCTCCATAAGAATGCATGTTACTTTGATCAAATAATTAACAATTCTAATTAGAAAATGCTTATTGTGAACACGACTTAAGAATTAACTTTTAAAGATATCCTTATTTATTTACTTTTTTAATACAACTTCTCACACGGTGCCATTACTGTAACTATATGCATTATTAACTCAATTACATGTAATAATGAGTGTAAATTTTGTTCACCTAAGCTGCTTTATTCATATCTCGAGTATAAAGTAGTATTCACAAGGAGGGAAAATTTTACGTCTGTCGACGTCCGTCGACGGGTAAACAGATTAATCCGGCAACAGTATTGTTGCAACTTTGTTTATGATGTTGTAAAAATACGAATCGGGGCGGGAGGGGTGAACGTTTAATATCTCAACAATACATTTCTATGGTACCTAGTAAAAATTTAAATCCTTTATATTCGTTTTTTGTAGTGTTTGTTTCTCTCAGGAAAAGTACAATAAATCTGTCAAAAGAATAATCAGAAAAATGAATGTAAGGCTGCAAAACAATATATTTTTTATTTATTTCATATATTTATTATTTATATTAATTGTATTTGCAAATGATTTATTCTTTCAGATTTTCTTAGGCGTACTAGTGATTGCTGGAACACTTTTCATTTCGTACATGGTACCCCTGGTAATGGTAACTTCAGTACCTGAGGCCAGAACTGTAATGAACTTAACTACAGCTGCTTTTGCTACGGTCATCTTGTTTGGAGGTGAGAAATGTCACAATTTTAAGATTTTTTTTGTGGGGGGAAGGGAGGATGTATGTCTTGATAATTTAATAAAAAAAATGTTTGTTGCCGCATTTCTAATTATAGCCATAAAGAAACCAAAACTTTTTTTTTGTGCACACTCTAAAAATTGGTGCATTACTTTAGTTACAAATACTAACTTATTTAAGATAATCACTTTTAAGGTATTAAAAGTGCATTCACATATTCTTAAATTTGTTACAACTTTGCGCAGCAAATTGTGAAATAGCATTGTTTTAAATGGGAAAAATTATTTTGCTGCGCAAAGTTACAACAAATTTAAAAATATGTGAATGCACCTAAATGAGTAGCTAAAATAATGCATTTTAGAAAATCATTAACAATAGCTATTTAAGCTATTTTAACTTAAAATAGCTTTCTATAAAAATAGCTTAAAATAAACTTTCTAAAATGCATTATTTTAGTTATATATATAATCATAATAACTTAAAAGTGATTATCTTAAATAAGTAAGTATTCGTATAACTAAAGTAATTCTCCCATTTTTTAGAGTGATAAGTTGGAAATCTATACTATAAGGTGCATTCTAATAAAACAAATTTAACTTTGTGACGAAAATCGTTAAATTGCATTGTTTTAAATGTAAAGAGCTATTTTGCTGTGCAAAGTAGCTAAAAAAAAATGTATAATTTATGTAACTTTATAGGGAGATATTGAGGATGTTCAATAATAACCTAAAGTGTCTAACACGTAAGTTTAGTTAAGAAGCAATAGTTTTGGTTGAATATGACATGTATATGTGATTGAAGGAATAAATCATAAATGTCTAATCTTTATATTATTATGGAATTGTTTCATAAATTTATATTGTAATTAAATACTGGTTAAATCAACTTTAATATTTACGATTCCGCCAAAAATGCTGCCCAACTAAAATTAATAAATAATAATACTATAATTCAATAAATAATGATCCAATTAATAATAATACAATTATCCAATGGAAGCTGAGTTGCAAATCAGTCATAAATTTGTATACTATATCAACTTTCTTTTGAAATCAACAAAAACTGCTCTTTTAAACCTTTATTTATTTATTTTTAATTTTTTAATTATTAATTTTTTTATTTTTAATTAGGAAATAAAAATAATAGCAATAAATAAGTTCTTAAAGATTTTATTGTTCTTATATTTTGTAAACAGATTTTTAACTGTGCAAGTTTAATAATAATAAATTAATTATAATTAATTTAGTCAGGTATGTTTTTTAAGAAATTATTCAATATATATTTATAACAAATTTTCAAATTCGTTAAATTGTAAATATTGCACGTAAAAATTTAAGTCTGTTTTGTAACTGACCAAATTAAGCATGAACGCGATGTTGTTTGTGGTTTAAAGCTAATAAGCGTCATGTGCAAATACTATCATGTAATACACCATTGTATTTTTGGCTTTTTGCTACTCTGTCTTGTATAATACACTCTCTTTTTATGATGAATTATTTTGAATCGAGTAAATTTAATAATAATAACAATAATTTGAAACAAATATTGTTTAGTATAAAAAAAAGTTTAATAAGTTCATTTTTAACAAAAATTAATATTATTTTCATAATAACAAAATATTATATAGATCCTGTTGACACAAAGAAATAAAAAATAATGGTACCTTTTATTTTTACTTGCAGCAATATAATTATATATTTTTGAATTGTAAAAAAATTGTAACTTTTTAAAGTTCAAAAAATTGTTTAAAAAATGCATGCATGAAAAATAAATTCACCCTTTTTATTATCTTATTTTATTGCTTACATTTCACTAAATGCAAATCAAAATAAACCTTATATGGCATTTGTTTTTAGCATCAGTCGGTTCCCCACTGCAAGTAATACTTCTATACAACGCTTGTCTCATCATGTCTGGACTGATCAACGCGTGCTTGCTGAGAGCTGAATGAGATTAGTATCCAACATACTAGTACTATAATTAAAATGTTACTAATTTGATTAAACTTATTATTAAAGAATACCTTCTTTTATTGTTTATTTCTATATATTATCTATATTTGAACATTTTTTAGCTTAATTTTTACACTTGATTGTAAACCTGCTACGAAATTCTATTAATTTGATCGTATTTTTTTCGTGTTCCGATAAAAAAAAAAAAAAAAAAAAAAAAAAACGAAAAATTTTAACTGTGTTTAAAATAAATCTTACTTTTCTTGATCACTAAAATGTAAAGCATTGCATTTTTACAATACGTGACTTGCAAAAGCGGAGTTTAATGTTTAATGAAAAAATAAACACACTGAGAAAAACACGCACCAAAAATACTAACAAAGTGCTAGCAGGCAACTTTATGTTCCTGTCATCATTTAGCATGCTTTCTTGTATGGAATCAATGAAGCAGCTAAAACTTGAGTTTAGAATTTTTATCTGAATACTAAAATTTTTACTGCATAGCTTACTCATGAGCTTTAAAAGCTTTTGTTTGCTTGAAATTCAATTCAACTGGTTAAAAAATTATTTTTTTGCTAAAGGGGGAAAAAAATACTTTAAGGCTCGCCAAGTATACAGTAAAAATTTCAGTGTCGAGAACATGATCTTTATTGAATTATAAGTGCAATGCTTCATTCTCCCATAAGAAAGCATGTTAAATCAAGACAGGTACACAAAGTTGTGTGCTACATGTGTTTCTATTTTGTAAGTATTGTTGGGCTCTCTGAGTTTGTGTATTTTTTTTTTCCCGGCACTGCACCCCTTTTTGCAAATCTTCTATTATAATTAATATACGTTTGGACGCAGCACTTATACGTATTTATAGGCTTATATGAGTATATGACTACAGAGGATCGGGAATAGTAAGTGCACTTTATTATGTTATAGGAATCTAATTTTAAATCATGAAAGAAGATTTTTTTTTTTTTTTTTTTAGGAATATAAAATTACAGTGAATTTATAGAATATTTTTAATTTATTTTATTATTATTTATTTAGACCTCAACATTAAATTATTAATACAAGATAGAAGTAACAAAATATTTTATAATTATAAAGTGGAAAAAAAGTTATTACATTTGAAAGCATCTTTAAATAAGACAAAATAATAATAATACCATATCTTGATTCCTATACACATTTTTAATGTGTATTATTATTACTTTTTAACCAATATTAAATTTTATGAATCAGAGTTTTCCTGGAGTGAAATTATTCTCACAGTAAAGCTCTATATTTTTTGAAAAACTTCATTGCAGTTTTTCCCCCTATAAAATATGTTTTCAAAGTATCAAAGTAATTTTAATTTAATTATTCTATAATGCTTCTGGTAGAGATGTATAGATTAATTAAAAGAAAAGCATATTTGATGAAATTATTCACGGTCACTTTGAGCAATTAATTTGGAAATTATGGTGAAATAATTTGAGCATTTATTTTTAAATATAAAAGATTTGTTATCTTGTGGAGCACTGGGTTTGGTCAGTTTTCAACAAGGCTTTTGATACTAGGTGGTTCCTGGTGAACACGGCTTCAAAGTCCTTGATCACATCGTCAGTAGGCTTCTGGTTACGTGTCAGGACCCAAGCAAATTCTGGGAAAAAATTATCAAATAAAGTTATCATTAGTAAGACTCAGAATATTACATATATCTTTTTATCTGTCTTGAGTAATTTATATCTTGCAAAAGCTACTTTATTTCACTTCTTTTTGCGTGTATTTTTTTGTATAATACTTTACACTACATTTATTTATTTTTGTTACAATTAGTTAGTATAAATGGAAATAATTATCTTTTTGTTGTACTTAAAGCCATAGACAACATGAAACATGTTCTTTAAACACAAAATGATATGTACATAATTGATGACAATTTTTACACCAGAATAAAAATGTAGCCCTACAAGAGAGTGTGAAACAACTGTAAAGTATACAATATGAGTGAATATTTATATTTATGACATCAGAAACAGACAAAAATTAGTTTAAAAATGTTGTGCAGGTTGCATAAATCTAAATATTCTGATTACTGACTATAATATGGTACGGGTTTTCAGACAAACTAATGTTATTTATGTAAGTCCCGCATTACATCAATGGTTTTGTGATATAAATGCTTAATAATGTTTTCTTCTAAACTATACGTTTAAACGCATAAAGGTAAAATGTTTCAGTAATGAGCGACTGTCATTATTATTATTGAAAGAACATTATATTATGCACATCATATAATAAAAATATAACTTACGCAGGTTGAATAAGAAAAGATCTTGACATGCCCACACGACGGAATAGTTGGAGTAATCAGTACCAAGCACCATGTAGTTACTTCTATTCTTATCCTGGACTGTAGAGTATATAAAAAAAAATGGCAAAAAATTAAAATATTATCTTCACCATATATTATCAATAATATGTTACTTACATAGACCGGGTCCAACCACCGGAAAGTTTACTCTAAGTTTTGCTTCTCCTGTTTTGCTCAGAGGTACTGCGTTGCCAGTGATTGACGTATAGCGACGGTAACTAAAAAATTAATTAATTTAAAGTTATATATATATATGAGTTAAATAAATAAATATACAGCTTATTCAGATCATACAAATAGAATTGTCATCATGGTTAAGCAGGATATTTTTGGAAGTTACTTTATAAGTTTGTACATAAAAGTTAAAAAACAACAACTTATATTAATAAAATGATATGCACTTAATTAGTTGAGATAGCACGTATATACTGTGTACAGAGAATAGCTACTGTAATTAAGCGTATAAAAACATGTTTTTGAATGTCAAAAACTCAAACAAGTCTTAAGGATATTCATTTTGCCAAATTTCAGATATGAGATTTAATATAACAAGACTACAAATTATGAATCTTTTTATATCTTTCAGTACAGTAGCATAAATTTTCTATTCAAGCAATATTGCTCAGAATTAAGATTAAGCAGACAATTTAGCACATATAGCATATCAGCTTCATTATGCTGCTTCTAGTATATAGTATAGACAATTTAAATAACACTATCAGTATACTTTTGCCTTCTTTGTAAAAAAAAAAAAAAAAAAATTAAATAGTGTACTTCAAGTACTATAGAGAATTTAGTAAAATTAATTTCAGTTTGTTATATCAATGCAAGTAAACACGTACTTTAATGAATATAATATTTAACTGCAGTGTTCATGCATAGTACCTCTATTTAAAAAATAATTAATTAATTAAAATGAAGACTTGTTAAGACTTTACGTTCACTTACAGTGGGTTGTATTGTCGATTGATGACTCCGATCACGTCGTTTCCCTCGTTGTTGTAAGTGGCAGAGATGCACGTACCTCCTGACTCAAATATCGCGAAAAATTTCTTATACTCAAACCATACACCCATGTACTGAAACAGAAAGGAAAAATATTATGTTATTATACTGTATGTGTTTGCAACACAAATATTTGGTATTTGTATTTGGTACCAAAGGAAGGGATATCATTTTCTCTGCCTCCAAGTATATACAAAACATAATATTAATAACCAAGGGAGTAGGGGGGGGGGGCAATTATTGATATGTAACTGCAAATTAACTATACATTGTCCATGAATGTGAATGAATGACCAGTGGCGGTCCTACGAATTTTGGGCCCGGGGACAGAAATCTGACAGGGCCCCCTCAATAGATGCGCGAAGCGCCAATAGCCCGCCGCAGGCGCGATTTTTTTACCACGTGACTATTTACAGGCAATTCCGTGCATAAATTCAGTATTTTCAGTGCAGATAGCTTTAAGAAAAAAAAAAAAAAAAAAACTTTTTTTTTTTTCTTTTTTTTTTTTTAAACAATTAAACTTTAAATTAGAATGAAATATTTTTTAAAAAAAGTGTACAAAAATTCATAATGCAAATTAAATTATTTTTAATTACTTTGCAGATTTAGGCGAGATTAAGCGCATGCAAAAAATGTTTCCTTCATATTCTCAAAAAGCTAACTTTTAGTTTTTTTTTTTTTCTTTTAGAGTTATTTTCAAATTTCCGAAACAAAAGTGATGTTCGTAAACCCTAGTCTCTTGCCAAAAAAAAAAAATGCACATATTCTATTTGAATAGCCAAAGTTGATCGTCATCATCATTTAAGAGGAGCAGAGGACAAGGTCAATTTGACGAATACAAATGTTAAAATTTAGGTAGATCGAGCTATAGTGTTTATTTATCATTGAAAATTTTTTTACCTACGCCAGGCCAATGAGGAAGACTAAAAAAGTTTTCAGGGTATAATTTTATTTCAAATTCTAAAAGAAGACATTGTCCTGAATCGATTTATTTGCAGAAGTGTAAATTTTAAGTTCAATAAGCATTTCTATTAAAAAATCAAAAAATCAAAAAATGTCAACACGCAATACCTCTATGCATGCGGGCATAGGAAAAGTTACCGTAACGTCAGTTTAAGAATTTTAAAAAGAATTAATACTCAATGAGCTCAAAGCTTAGAAATGTCCATATCTATCGACTTAGGACATTGCCCTCTTTTAGAATGAAAATGCAATAAAATAACACCCTGAAATTTTTTAAGTCTTCATTATAATTCTAGTTCTATAGTAAATATAGTTTATTTTACCTTTTTAAACCAGGGAGGCCCTTGTTTAAAAATATAAGAAAATACTGAAGTATTATTACTAGTAAATTAAAGAGATATTGTATTTTTTCTGAAGATTTATATATTATGCTTTAGTTTTTTTTTTTTTTTTTTTTTTTTACATTATAAATTTGTTTGGATAATTTGTTTCCTAGGAATAATTTTACTAATGAAAATCATTAAATTGGTTCTTAAACTTCTCTCTCTCTCTCTTCTTCCCGTCCCTTAAGTTCCTTTTTTTTTTTTTTTTCTATTTTTTTTAGCTTATTTGAATTTTTTATATGTAGGCCTCGTCCCGGGCCCCCCAAACCTAGTGGGCCCGGGGATATCCGCCCCTCAATCCCCCCTGTAGGACCGCCACTGAATGAATCGTCATTTTAAAAATTAACCTTCTTTATAATTATTTTTTTCTTCACTTTCTATTTATTAAGAAAATTATGAAATATTATTATATCATCAACTAAAACATTAAATAATTGAGCCTCAGAAATATTAAAAGTCATTATGTTTTTAATTGCTACTTTAATTATATTGATCATGATACGTGTACTATATTATATTATTAATTTATATTTTAATTTAAACAGCTAAATTAGAAATGAAATGCATTGGTGAAATTGTGATGACTCAGTTTCAATAACTGATGTAAATTGCTTGGACGTGTCCTTATAATATTTGATGCAAATAATGTTTTGCTGCGGTTTGTGCACTTGACTGTAACAATCAGACAAAATGCCCGCGGACAAAAGATCCTATAGGATAAGTAGAAGGTCAAACTTTCCTACATACATAGTGTGTGTCTCATTTCTTTACGATCATGTATTAATTGCGCACCAAAAAAAAAAAAAAAAAAAAAAAAAGAGTCAATGAACTACAAATAGAGTGACGTAACGTAACTCAATCAATTTTTTAAAAATTATATTGTTACTTTAATCTAGTGCTAAATAATGAATATGATGTATTTTAGGACTATGCTCAATTTAATAACCACAGAGAGGGAGAGAGAGAGAGAGAGAGAGAGAGAGAGAGAGAGAGAGAGAGAGAGAGAGAGAGAGAGAGAGAGAGAGAGAGAGAGAGAGAGAGAGATTAGAAAACATAAATATACGTATAATAAAATATACGTATATTTTCGATAGAAGAAAATTTGGAAACTTACCCTATCAACGTCAAAGTCTTGCTGTACAGTAACTCTAGGACATCCACCAAGAAATAGAACTTGGGATTTTACATGTGTGGCGCAGAAAAGCAATAAAGCTGCGTAAATAACTAGAGGTCTGTACATTTTTATGCCTGTGAACAAATAAATTTTATCGATAAGAACTCCGAAAAAAATACAGTACTGTGTATTATAGTTTATAAATGTATTAGCAATTTTACACCAGATTTAATAAAATGATATAAATTTTGGAAAGTAATTCTGAACTCTATACTATAGAAAGGATCTATATACAGATTATTTTTTATAACTTTCTCATTTTTTTTATTAATTACAATACATCTGCCATAGTAACCATGGTTATTATTTATTTTATTTTTTAAATTGCGATGTTGTATGTACATCTCTATGTTGTACGTGTCAGAAAATATTAAAAAATAATAAATTAAAATATTAAATTGAAATCAACTGAAGAGTCTATCGTTTCTCCGGTTTCCTCTCAAAGAAGTCTGCAGTTTTTTTTTTTTTTTTTTTTTTTTTTTTTTTTTTTTATGCCAACATATTATAATTATACTGACTCGGGAATACCTTGTGGTTTATTAAATTTAAGATTTTCATAACAGATAAGTACACTATGCAGCAAAATATATTGTGCCTAATAATTGTGTCCTTCAAGTTATACTTTAATAAAGCATAAAAAAAAAGAGAAGCTTTTCTAAAGAAATAATATTTTCTTTTCAATTTGATGTAAGGAACCTAAAGCTTCCTTCGATTAATTTGTCTTATTATAACAATAAAATAAGATATTATTACTATCAAAGCAATTATGCAGTCAGAAATAAATATCAAGGCCAGACAAATGGTTTTTTTTTTAAGTTACTGACGTTTCATACACACACATGCAATATAATATATGAACACTTTTATTTAGCAATAATTGCAAATTTCATATACATATGAATTCTTCTTAAAATATTTAACACGTAAAAAATAATTATTTTTTGTATAACCAACTTTTTTTTTTAGCTAATAGTTATACGTGACTCATGTGTATATTTCGTTCAACATTATATTAACTTTTAACATATGAGTTTACTATAAATAATAAACTCATTCACGGCCATCTTTTTTTTTTTTTTTTTTTTTTTTTACAGAAGTCGTACTTTGGATTTCACTAAAAAATTACTCTATGTAAACTTAACAAGGTTGCATGTTTTTTGCTAGGGAGATCTGTTAAATAATAATTATTTGTACATGCAGTGTTGTAATAAGTCAAGGGAGAGAGCAAAAAGAGGAACAACTTGTAATGAGTGGTGAAAGTGAACTTCAAGTTTTGATGTACAGATTTTTTTTATCCAACATATATTATTATTTACACATACACGTTCATGTAGAAAAAAAAAAAAACACGTTAAGGAACATAAACGTTTGTAGGAGCACGTATATGCAAATGTTGTAATAATTAATATTCAAACTGATTACGAATTATTGTAGATAAAAAGAAGTCCAGTTTATATTTAAGAGATTTACGGGTGTGGTAATTTATATATGTTTGTAACGCTCAAAGCAAAGTCTTTTGATTATTATTTCAGTTGTTTCAATTTAACAAAATTATTTCATTGCTTGTAATACTATCGTGCGTGTAACTTTTAAACTAATTTATATTTATATATTCAAATGTTTTTTATTTTAGACGGTAATTCATGGTTTTCAGGATGTACTGTACTATAAATTATAATTTTAATAATGAAATAATTTAATAATAAATTATATAATTTTTTTTCTTTAATTTGCTTATCTCACTAGTTTAATTGTGAAAATAATTAAACAGATTAATAATATTGTTAGTAGTGTCATAATTTGAGATCAATTATTCTTAGTCACTCTACCAATTTTTTACAATATAAAAAAGTGAACCCCCTTATAATACTGCTTTAATTTGTATATGTCTATAAAAAAATCATTTGGGGCAACAATTAATAATTTATTATTATTTTAATAATTATAATTATTATAATTGTACAGAGAATTAACTGTATAGATTTCTTCTAAATGCTTTTTGGCCTCTGTCTTTTCAATAGTTCTAAAAGAAGACAAGGGTTTTTCTACTTTTTAAGCAAATTTATTTAGTTTATAGGCAATTAAATAGAACAGAAAAAAACTCGTGCAGTAGAACTAAAAATAATATCATAAAAAACAAGTGCAATTTTTTCCACCAACGGAGAACAGAAGTTTGCATTTTTTTTATCACACACAGAATTAGTATAGTAGTAAATAAGATCTTTGCCAAGTATCAGCTGTTGATGCAATAGTACGCAACACAGTACACAACTATATAGTATAGTTTATATTTTAAAAACTATAGCAAAAACTATAATTTTTTTTTTAATTAGATTAATTGTATAATGTATACTTAATTGTTTCTATATGAACATATTCTTTTAATGGCGTACTGCGCGATCACTTCACATAAATCATAAAATTGACGATGAAATATTTTGTAAAACTTATACAATCCAACACACATCAGAAGTAAGAAGCAAAATTAAGATTTATTTACCTGACCATGAAAAAAATTTAGCACCTCTAAAAATTTTAAAAATAATAAGAAAAGGTTGTGCCAGCAAAGCTGAGAATTGAAACCAATATAATCTAATATGTTAATTATATATGTTAATATAATGACATTTTAATATTACATTTTTGTATTGGTACAAGTAATACGTTGTTTATATCAGAAATCATTTGTATTTGAAGTAAAAAATTATAGTACGGATTAAACATTGTGATAGTAATTGTGATAGTAGGTAAAAAAAAGTTTTACCAAAATTACCTAATTTTTGCTATGACAGACAATAAACAATCAGAATACGTCACTTTCATTGTTATCATATTTTATGATTTATTGCGCTTAGTATATCATTGTTCTTGGAATAAAAAAAGCTATTAACTTTAAATCAAAATGGAGAAGAAGAAAAAGTTAGCTATTACGTAAGTGTACAGTAAACCATTTCTTTGATTGTATTTGCAAAATGACTTGAATTATATAGTTGCGCTTTTTCATCGCTTTAATTTGTTTTTATATATAAGTATGAAGGTTCAGTTGCATGCCTATTTTTTTCATACAGATTTTATATACGTTAAAAATAATAACAAGAAATTTAGTAAACAACATGCAAATATTTACTATAGTATTTTCATTACATTTTACTTTATGACTATGAATAGTTAACTATTATTTATTTTTATATATATAATATATTTATGATATATATCATTACATGTAAATGTAAGAACATTGATATCGTAAAAAGAAATTCGCAATATGATTTCAACTGCGCGGAAATACTATTATCAAATTTTCTCCTTGAGACAGGATGACGTATTATCTTCTATATAATAATATAAAATAAGCAAATATAAAATTGTATGACTTCGCAATATTTTTTTTCTATTGCATTTTGTTATATGATATTAAAATAACTATATGCGGGAAATGTTATTCCCCACTGTGTTCTCTTGTGACAAAAATAAAAGTTAACAAATAATTAAAATTGTTTTTGTAGTTTATATGATGTTTTTGAAGCTTTTTTTTTCTGTTAGTTTTCAGAGAACCTACATTACGTGCGAATTTAATCTTGGCATTAGAATTTATTTTATGTACGGAAGCATAAATTATGCATATTTAAAATAATTAAGTCATTATTGCATAAGTTACGCTAAATTAGATGAATAGATGCTGTGTAAAATAAAATTATGCTTTGCAACATAGTTATTTATGGCATAGCATAGATTATAGTATATATTGTAGATTGTATTTGTATTGAACAAATTGTTCTGAAAATGAGCAAGCCAATAATTACGTATTTATTTTTGTCTGTAAGTATAGATATTATACGAAATGTACTTAAATGAAGGCACATCCGCACAATAAAAAATAATGTGTCAATATTTAATATGTTATAAAAATTATGTTTTTTAATTTTTTTTTATAAAATTATTGTTATAAGATATATTGTGTGATCAAGATATTGATCTTGCAATATTTGTATATATTATAACAATTTTATATACGTATAATTATACTGTATATATGACATTTTAAGGTGACTATATCTTATTTTCTCCCTGTCTCCTAAAATAAAATTGCGACAAAATAACAATAATAATAGTGAAAATATTACAGGCTGTTTTCTTTTTTTGTAATTAGAATGATAGAAGTGACTGTACATACATATTGTAATTTCAATAAAGCTTATATGTGATCAATGTAACGATATGAAGATGATTTGTAAGACACTACTTACCTGGAGTCGCAAATCGCAAGTGATGCTGAATTGCACGAGTTCGGCCACTATGTCGAATCTTGTGTCCTTGGAGTTATGTAACCACACACCTGTGTGCTGCCACCTATATACTTTGATCACTCTTTTTATTCACTTTTTTTTTTTTAATTATAAAGCGCTCTATGTGCTTCCTTAGTTCTTTTTTAATTTGACGTATAATATGACTAAGATGTAACAAAAATTGTGTGATGTTTTTATTTGCAAATGTTTTATATGTATACTCATTGCATATATGTACTATAATTATTATATCTGCGTATTTTTTGCAGTTTTAATTTTATATCTGGTCAAAAAATATCTACATAGTACGATTAAATATGATGTATAATAATAGTTATACTGTTTGTTTTTTATAACCATACTTTGGTGGTCACGTATCTATTATTATTATTATTATTTTTTTTTAGAAATACAGCTCTAGATAGATGAATATTTTCAATTATGAATTCTGTATATGAAACATATTATGTATGTATTAACATATACAGTAAATTTTGCAACATTTTTCTTTTTTGGTATAAAATGAACTGTTTTCGCACAGTATAATATATTTACAATCTGCAATACAGTTGATTGAATGCAATCTTCACATTTAAAATAATAAATAGAGTATAAACTTTGTGTGGACAGCGAACATACTATGAGAGTCTTGAAAGTACCAAATTATTCTACAGTATACAAAAATTCATACTTTTTTTAAAATTATAGGGACGGTTCTGAGAGAAGAGGCGCAGTTGTGGAGATTATTACCCCCTCCCCTCGACCAAGGCGGTCTAAAATACATTGCAGATATTACAACCCCTTCCCCCCCCCCCCTTCTTATGATTCATATTCCCTCGGCAATTACCTTATAATATGTTTGTTATTGTTATACTGCGTTACAAATTTGTGCATTAGAGGGACTTTGCCGCAGAGCTTTTTATTTCTTTTGTGTTTAAGACGTTCGATAAACGTTTGATTGAAACTACCGCCGCCTCTACTTTCCGTGTAGTAGACTTATTAATGCTGTTCGTAAACCCTGTTCTCTTGCACTAAAAAATGCGCATTCCATTTGATTAACCGTAGGCGATCGTCATTTTAGGAGCAGAGAACAGGGTTTACGAACATCATTTATTATATGTATTGCTTTTTCTTTCTTTTATACAACTAACACTGCTCTCGTGCTTCAACCAAGGTAAAGGTGCGAATATTTTACTTCCAAACTGTGGAAACTACTGATGGCACTTTAACTGAGGTGTTCACAAACTATAAGCACCTATTATTATTATTCTTCAAGTATCTGAAAGGAAATAAATTCAATGTGTATATAATGACATAATGACATTCATTAACGTATATATATTGAAGAAAAAAACTGCTACAAAGAACCTTTTGACTTTCTTTCACAATTCAAGGAATTAAAAAAAAAAAAATGTTAGAAGGGCATGTGTGTATACGGGGAGTATTGAAAATTTAAGATAAATATTTTATTATGTGAAATAACATCTTCAGTGAATCATACCCTGAGCCCGCATCAAACAAAACACAATAAGTTTACTTCATGTACAGTACATTCCCCGCTGTGCATTTTCTCAATGTAAATAATGGTGTACTAGTTTTACATCACTCTGAGCTGAGACCTTGCCTTGGCATGTAGATTTGTGTGTGGGTCAGCGCTTGCAAAGTGCAGGATATTAGGAAATGCACAATGCCATATATGTACTCACTTGGAAAAATTAACTTTTCCTGTACCTGGCAAATGCATGACCTATACATTGCAAGTGTAGTACAAGTATTTGTCCCAGTGCGATATACAATCACAGGTCTTGTAGTTTCAAACATAAATATTTTTTCAGAAAATTGTTTCTTTGTTGGGTTGATGCAAAAAGTCGCACATGCACGCGGTGAGAGATGTGGTTTACCAGGAGGTGAGAGTACCCCCATCAATAGCAATGATGCAGCGAAATCATCCGCAAATCACGTCCAAATATATATAACATTTTTTTCACTTTCAGATAGGAAACTCAAGTGTTTATTTTCTTCTTCTTCTTTTTTCCTGTTACTACATTTTTGTGGTTTAAGTTTTAAATTATTTCGCAAAAACCATAATACAATAAAATGATTTTTAAAGTAGAAAAAAAGTTACATTACATTATTATTAGTAATAAGAGTGTTTGTTTATATAATAATATAATATAATAGCCTATATAGGCGTAAAAACTGCTCTAAACGGAAAAATATTAAAACATACAAATTTACATTTCATAGCCTTCAAAATTAAAACAAAAATATTTTTATAATTAAATTTATTTAATTATTAATTAAGTATAATAAGTTTATGTACATACATGTAATAAAACTTTTTGTATACTATAGTTCATCTATTTTAGGGCTTGATTAAAAAAAATTTTATTAATATTATTATTACCTGAAACTATTGCAATTATGTATATTACATAAAAAAATATATAATTATTACATAATAGTACATAAATCAAAGAAAAATAACAATTACGGAAACCCTGATAGGTAGGCAACTTTTTGAGCACACGTGCTATGCAAGTTGCAAGTTGCAAAAAATCAGGATACTTTTCGCAGTAAAAACAATTCACCATCGGCAACTTGGCGCTCTTTTTAAATAAAGGGGGCGGAACACCTTTCAAGTTTTATGATTTTACGCTGCTCTCCTGCGCTCCTCAAAATTACGTCATCATTGTGTTTATTGTAAGTGGTAAGTATCAATGTAAATAATATTAATATTTATAACTGTACATTTATAAGAACGGTGTTACTTATTTTGCATAAATATATTTTACATACTTAATTTTGTAGATAAATTGTGGCAATGTCGACTGCACAATATGTCCTTGGCGTTGACATTGGGACTACGTCAGTAAAAGTAAATTTGATTGACACTTCAACAAAGAAAGCTGTCGCTAGACAAACCAAAGATACGCGAGCAGATTGTCCCAGTGAGTTAGGAGCTGCTGCTGGAAATAAACAGGCAAGTTAATTACATAAAGTCTCTAAAAATATTTTAGTTCATCTATAATTTTCTTCTCTTAGGATGCTGCTCGAATTGCATTGGCACTCCATGGCTGTGTTTCCCGACTTCCTCGTGATAAACTACGTCTTGTTACGCGTATTGGAGTATGTGGACAAATGCATGGAGTAGTTCTATGGAAACAAGGCAAAGCTTGGGATCGTCAAGGGGGTAAGTTATACACAGACATACAATTTATCGAAATCAACTTCAGTTGATTTATATTTTATACCCGGCCTCCTCCGCTGTTTGGTGAAATTCTCATTATAATGCTTAAATCTACTATTTACAGAGACAGACCGCCTGGAAGTAAGCAGTCAATCATCAGGCTTTGTGTCCGCAGTTTATACTTGGCAAGATGCTCGTTGTACACCAGATTTTTTAGCCTCTCTTCCAGCCCCTGCTAGTCACCTGGGGTTGAGCTCAGGATTTGGAATACCCACCCTTTTCTGGATGAGTCGTAATAAGCCAGGCCGACTGGAACAATACGATAGGGCTGGAACAGTTATGGTGAGATTAAATTAGCTCATTTTGTAAAGCCTCGGGGAATAGATAAATTGAGTGTCTTTTTATGCATTGTCCGTTTCTAGGATCTTGTGGTAGCAGTGCTGTGTCAACTGGATGAGCCTGTTATGTCAGTACAAATTGCTGCTAGTTGGGGTTACTTTGACTGTGCTTCGTCATCTTGGAATAAAGAACTTCTTGAATCTGCTGGTTTTCCTGTACGTTTCCTGCCTCGAGTGATTCCAGCTGGTGATGTGGCTGGTACTTTAAATCAAGCTTGGCTTGGTATTCCTGCTGGTACTCCTGTAGGTAAGTTTAAAAAATATAAAAAATAAATATGCAAGGTATAACAACTCCCTATGCCTCACTTGGTATTAGAGCATCAGATAAATTAATGTACTATGACATGATAGGAATTAACATGGTCATGTTTGTATTATAGGTGCTTCACTGGGAGATCTTCAGTGTTCAGTGCTGGCTAATTTGATCAGGCCTGGTTTGGATGCAGTACTTAATATCTCTACCTCTGCTCAGTTAGCATTTGTCATGCCACAACAGTTCCATCCTCAACATCTCTCTGCAGGTATATATTTTATGGGGGGGGGGGGGGGGAATAGAAACAGCCTAAGCATGCAACATTGTTTACTTGCATGACATTTGATTCTAAATTTATTGTCATGATTATTATTTTTAATTATTATAGTTGTAGTCATTTGAATGTCATAAGTATACATTAATTAATATAATATAATTACTACAATGCATATTTAATTAGAAATCATTTTGTTGGGTCTTTTTTATTTTCTTCTACTTTCTTTCTTTTCTTTCTTTCTTTCTTTTTTTTTTCTTTTTTTTTTTGAAAGTTATATTAGTGATTTAGAGATTTAATGTATTCAACAGATTATTATATAAGTTTATCCCTTTTGTCTAAATTGCCATTTTTCTTATTAGTTCTTTTATTAGTTTTATAAATGGTACTTCTTATTATCCAGGATGAGTATTTAATTTTAAGGTTTTAATTATGTCTGTACAGGTGATAGTGTCTCTCCAGTGCAATACTTCCCTTACTTCTCTGACTCCTACTTGGCGGTAGCAGCATCTCTAAATGGAGGAAATAGCCTGGCTTTGTTTGTAAAAACATTACAGCAATGGACTCATGAACTGGGATTTAGTGTCCCACAAGGTAATTGTCTTATTTAAGTGCATCTATTTGCTTAATTTCTTTTATCCATTTTTTATTTTCTAAAAGTAGAACGGAAATTAACACATATATATATATATATATATATATATATATATATCGATCTTTTCGCGTCAAGATGAAGCTACTACACTTTACAAATTTCCGAAGAATGAACGATCTACACTTTACAAATTCGCGGCTACCTGAAGCATCTGCTATATAAAACAGGTAGGAAAAGCTCCAGGTAGCCGCAAATTTGTAAAGTGTAGATCGTTCATTCTTCGGAAATTTGTAAAGTGTAGTAGCTTCATCTTGACGCGAGAACATCGATATATATATATATATATATATATATATATATATATATATATATATATATTCGACGAAATCAAATAGTAACCTCGTATCTCAGATTTTGATGTTTTCAAGTTTACAATAGAACTGTAGCTCAGAAAAAAATTACAAAAAAATAACTTTTATTTTATCCTAAGGCACATGTATTGCACATTACTTCAGCTCAGTTTCAAACTTTTCCAGCTGATGGTGTCTTTGTAATTAACTAATTAGTAACAAAAAATGACTTTTTTTGTGTAATTTTGAAAACAATGATTTGAAAAGTGCATTTCCTCTGAAAGTACATTAGATAAAAATTTCAAACTCAAACAACCAATAAAGGAAATATTGATTATTCATGCCATGCATACAAAAAAAAATTGCAACCAACCCCTTTGCCAAAATATGCAAAAAACGTAACTTTGTGACTACAAGGGTTTTAAAGCTGAAAATCACTTTAGGGGTAGAATTGTGTATTGGTAATATGAAATCATTCAAATTATTTTGTTAAGTTAGTTGTGGGAGGAAATATATATTTATTTAAAAGTATATGTACTCCGGGTTGCATTTTACAGGCTGATTGTGCTGCGGGCTGCATTTATTAGGCGCTCTCAAGAATTTTACATCATAATTTGGGGTTATTTTAAGGTTATTTCAATTAAAGTATCAAATCATTTTACCAATACAAATTTATGGCTCTAAACTGATTTTCAGCTTCTAAACTCTTGTAGTTTCAAAGTTACGTTTTTTGCATATTTTGGCAAAGGGGTTGGTTGCAATTTTTTTTTGTATGCATGGCATGAATAATCAATATTTCCTTTATTGGTTGTTTGAGTTTGAAATTTTTATCTCATGTACTTTCAGAGGAAATGCACTTTTCAAATCATTGTTTTCAAAATTACCCCAAAAAGGTCGTTTTTTGTTACTAATTAGTTAATTACAAAGACACCATCAGCTGGAAAAGTTTGAAACTGTGCTGAAGTAATGTGCAATACATGTGCCTTAGGATAAAATAAAAGTTAATTTTTTGTAATTTTTTTCTGAGCTACAGTGCTATTGTAAACTTGAAAACATCAAAATCTAAGATACGAGGTTACTATTTGATTTCGTCGATATATATTTTAATTTTTATAATTTACTTTTAGATAAAGTGTGGAGTTGCATCCTTGCTCTTGGCCAGCAACAGGAGCAGTCAACGTTACATGTATCTCCATTGTTACTTGGTGAACGTCACTCCCCAGAAACAAGAGGTAGCATCAGTAACCTTGATCCCAGTAATGTGGGTCTGGGCAGCGTCACTAGAGCTCTCTGTCAAGGCATTGTTGCTAACTTGTTCGAGTAAGTATTGCATATCTTACAATTCTGCCTTCACCTATACTACTAATGATATCTGAGAAAGTTTTATAAACATGGAAATAATTTTGCTAGTGTTTGACTGTTAAGTCACACTAGCCTAAAACTGCTCAGCGACAAAATAACACATCTTTAGAGTAGTCTCTTTGTACAAGTTCACCATTTTTATTACATCATTTGTTAACTATTTCAATGATAAAGAAAAGGATAGAAAAACCAGCAAGGGCCTTACCACAGTAGAAGTTCTATGGAGAGGTCGAGGTCTTGCATGGCACAGTATAATGTTATAAAAGTTTCTTTATAACTTGAGAGCTTTCGTCATATGATAATGACATTATCAATCAAAAGAGAAAATTACTTGAGCACATCACTGAGCAGTGTCTTGTCTTGTACTGCCGTGTTATGCTCTTGCTGGTTTGGAGTTGGTGGAGAGGGGTGGGGGTGGAGTAGGGAATCTGGGAAGGAGTGTGAATGAGTGAGGGAAGGAGTGAGTGAGGGAAAGGGAAAAGGTGGGGAGGGGAGCGGGAATAGGGTATATTTTTGAAATATGTTAGCGAATATTAAGTCCAGGCAGCCCTTGGGCTTTTCTGGATCTTAATATATGTTGATATGCTAATTCATATTGTCGTAATGTCGCATAGTTGGCTGGGCCCGGAATAGTGCGAAGTATTGTTGATTTATAACATAATTGGAAATTTGATATGCCATGAGAGGCCGCATGTTCAGCCACAGGTTTTTCCATCTCATTGTTTTTTACGGATTGTCTGTGGCCATTCATGCGGTCTCTCGCTTTTTGTGTGGTTAAGCCTATATAAAATGCTTGACATTTTTCCTGTTGGCCTGTGGTGGGGTTGGTGGTATGTTGGGTACATTCAAGTTTGTAGATTACGTTTTCTGATGTGCATGTATTGTGGCCGTGGATAGGGTATGTAAGGTTGGTGACGGGACTTGTAAACGTTTTGCTGGGGATTTGAGTGATGCATGTATCGCATCTCCTTCCTCTGTTGCTCTGTTTGCCGTTGTTTTGACAGGGGAAAGATCCACTAGGTAGGGGCTTAGGTTTTGGTGTGGGATCAGTATGGGATAAGATTGCTTTAATATTTGGTGGTTGACGGAATGCTATTGGTGGTATTTTTGGTAACAGTAGGTTTGTTTCGGTGGTGGCTAGAATGGGGTGTGCATATTGTAACATCTGTCTGATTTCTTTTTCTAATTTGGGGTGATACGTTGTGATGAAGGGTCGGATAGATTGATTGTCATTATTTGTTTTATTTTGGTCACAAGGTGTTTTGTCGCCCAAACTAAATCTATTGGCAGCTTTTGCTATTTGTTTCTCCACCAGGTGCTTGGGGTAGCCTCTGGTGGAGAAAGCTGTAGTTATGCTGTCAATATATTTAGATTTGGTTTGGTCTGTGTTTGGGATGCGGTTGCCTCGGCATGCTAAGCTGAAGGGAATGGAGCGGATAGTCCTCGGGGGGTGACAGCTATTGTAGTGGAGGTATTGCATGTGGTTAGTAGGTTTTATGTGGATTATCCGACCCTTCATCACAACGTATCACCCCAAATTAGAAAAAGAAATCAGACAGATGTTACAATATGCACACCCCATTCTAGCCACCACCGAAACAAACCTACTGTTACCAAAAATACCACCAATAGCATTCCGTCAACCACCAAATATTAAAGCAATCTTATCCCATACTGATCCCACACCAAAACCTAAGCCCCTACCTAGTGGATCTTTCCCCTGTCAAAACAACGGCAAACAGAGCAACAGAGGAAGGAGATGCGATACATGCATCACTCAAATCCCCAGCAAAACGTTTACAAGTCCCGTCACCAACCTTACATACCCTATCCACGGCCACAATACATGCACATCAGAAAACGTAATCTACAAACTTGAATGTACCCAACATACCACCAACCCCACCACAGGCCAACAGGAAAAATGTCAAGCATTTTATATAGGCTTAACCACACAAAAAGCGAGAGACCGCATGAATGGCCACAGACAATCCGTAAAAAACAATGAGATGGAAAAACCTGTGGCTGAACATGCGGCCTCTCATGGCATATCAAATTTCCAATTATGTTATAAATCAACAATACTTCGCACTATTCCGGGCCCAGCCAACTATGCGACATTACGACAATATGAATTAGCATATCAACATATATTAAGATCCAGAAAAGCCCAAGGGCTGCCTGGACTTAATATTCGCTAACATATTTCAAAAATATACCCTATTCCCGCTCCCCTCCCCACCTTTTCCCTTTCCCTCACTCACTCCTTCCCTCACTCATTCACACTCCTTCCCAGATTCCCTACTCCACCCCCACCCCTCTCCACCAACTCCAAACCAGCAAGAGCATAACACGGCAGTACAAGACAAGACACTGCTCAGTGATGTGCTCAAGTAATTTTCTCTTTTGATTGATAATGTCATTATCATATGACGAAAGCTCTCAAGTTATAAAGAAACTTTTATAACATTATACTGTGCCATGCAAGACCTCGACCTCTCCATAGAACTTCTACTGTGGTAAGGCCCTTGCTGGTTTTTCTATCCTTTTCTTTATCATTGATCCTAACCGCGATGGTTTTTTCCTTAAATTGATTTGTTAACTATTTTACCTTTTTTTTACCATTGCACAGTAATTTTTTTCTTGGTCGTATAATATGTTACAGCATTGTCTATAATAAACCAGTAATGAAATGCAGATTGTTATTGATCAACTTTTTAACAAGTCTGCATTTTTTTTAATCAAAATAATAACAATAAAAGCATTAATTTATAATGTTCCAGGATGATGCCAAAAGACGGCTTGGTGAATCATGGCGTGGAGCGTATTCTGGGCGTGGGTTCTGCCATGACTCGCAATACAGTGCTTCAGAGTGAGGTACAGAAGCAGTATGAACTGCCTCTGGAAGTAATGAGTGGAGGTGATGCTGCTCTTGGAGCTGGCTTAGCCTCGTTGCTCTCAGAGTAAGGAATTTATAATGTATAGTCATGCTAGTAGGCAGAAACTATATACCACTTCTGGCTGCTATATAATATATATAGAATTAACAACAAGATAATACAAATCAAGCATTTTGCATTTTGAAAAAAAAATTTTAGTTTAAACTGCTTTTCAGTATCATTATAATGTGGAATCATTTTTGAAATTTTCTCTAGCTTTTGAAGCAGAGGCTTTAAAATATTATTCAATATAAAAGTAAATTAAAATCGTATTTGAAATGCACTCATTTAGAAAACAAAGCCAATGAACAAAATTATTGGCGTTATTTTAAATAATAATCTACTCTCTACTTTACTTAATTTTTTTGGTAATACAATATATGTAAATGTTAATATTTGTCTTCTTTCTTTCTTAGCATGAAACTCGGCAATTTTTTCAATGTTGTTTTTTAAATACATTGTATAAAATGTGGTATGTGATAGATGGTATACTACTTTTAACATTTATTTTTATTTTTGAGGTTTTTTATCTATTTTTGTATTCTTTGTTTCACATTTTTCAATTATTGCTTAATTATATTTAAAAAAAAACACATTATTTTAAAACTGCACTGAAAACCTAAAAAGTAATTGTAAAATAATTTTAAGTGCCATAAAAATCCAGCAGTACAAGTTCAGTGACCTGGTTATCATAAAGTAATGCTCATAAAAATCAAAATAAATTAAAATACAGTATTAAGAACAAATACAGACGTATTTATAAAATGCTGTCTAAATATGCTTACAATTGGAATTGCAGCATAATTTTTAACTTAATTGTGATAAAGAACAGAAATATCTTTATACAGTTTTTTTCCTATAAATATGCCAAAGATAAAAACTTTATTACGCCCACTTCCTATTATGCACAAATTATGGTGTGATGGTAGTTTTTAGAGTCTCGTATTTTGCATGTCGTCATGTTAAGTCGTAAAGTGTGTTGTATTTGTGTCATATCTATATTTTAAATGTTATAAATCTAAAATATGTATGGTTTAAAATACATTCTTAAATATCAAATAGGAGTTTTTTCTTTCTATATATTTTCTACCTTGGGGAGGTGAACTATTTTATTACACACTTTTTTTTAATCATTCCATTTTGCTTCAAAAATTAACTTTGTAATAATTATTAGGAAAAAATCGTCTGTGCGATGGTTGATAATTGAATTTAATAGATTTGATAGTATGAACCATGGGGACTGGGATAATAGCCATTAAGTTGACAAAGACATCTGAAAGAACTAAATGGAAATCAATCCCTACTTGTTTTGCTCTAATTAATGAACAGAAAATATGAGCAGCTAGAACTAATAATATTTTTTACCATTCAAATTCAGCATATTTCTCTCGTAAGAATAACGTTGCAAATTAGTGTGAGTTTTTAAATGGTATATATCAAGGGTGTTCCGCTATAATGTCCTAAGTCCATTTGACCTTGAAAAATATTTTTTGCTGCAAATGACCTGAAATAAAATTTGGGGTCAATCCCACAATTTTTTATTTTTCAATGTCAAGTGGACTTAGGACATTATAGCGGAGCACCCTTGATCTATTATCGCAATCCTGTGCACAAATCATTTACGCAGGTATTTTGACTTGAACCTTCAGTTAGATAATATTTTCTGAAGAAATAAACAAACAAAAAATCAAATTTAGAACTTGAAAGTTTTATTAAAAAAAGTGCACAATATACATATTTTAAAATAAACTAAAAATAAATTAAACCACTTCAACTTATTTACGACGCAACTACAATACAAATTAACAAAACATAAATTCTGTAAACGCAACAATGAATGCAAATACAGAGAAATCTGAACTTAACAATCTAGATTTTTACAGATGACAGTGCAATGAGAAATGTAAACTTGACAAAATATGCATACTTTCATTTCTCTATTTAATATATTTCTACAACTTCAAGAGAGAGGGGAAAATAGACAAGAAAGTTTGATCTGTTTGCCATGCTTGCAATAAATGACAAGTGAGTAATGGTGGTGACCACTATTAAATGTAATACTGTGCTAGTTAGTCACAGATCCTCCGAGGGATTTCATGAGTTGGTAGCACTCATGTAGTCTTTTGCGGTCGCCAATTCTCTCCAAAGTTTTGGCTGCCTCGGCCAGCATGCCTGCACGCTCTCCAGGTGTGGAGAGAAGAGGGGTGGGTAGGTGACGACATGCCAAGTAGAGAGCAGCGGCGTGTTCTCTTTCTCCACCTCCACCATGATGAGATTTGTCTGTAACAATCATCAGTAGTTTATATAATGCTTATTTGTTGTGGTTTTGCTCCTTGCATTATTTTAATGTTTGTTTTAAGATTTTTGTCAATGCTTCAAGTACATTTATTTTTTCCCATTGATAATAAAAAAAAAAGAAACAAATTTTGGGATAATTGATTGATAGCATAAATTGGTTACAGAAATTAACAAAAATTGGACAAAAAATAAAAACAGAATATACTGTCAAGTTTTACCTTTGCCACAGATGACTGATGACCTTGTGTGACGATGCCGAAGACTTCTATCTAACAATTGTTGTGTGCGTCCTGGAGCAGCACCTGCCATCAGCCGAGCTGCAGCCTCATGTAAGAACACTCGTGGAAGAGCAGACTAAACATAATATTATAATTATCACTTACTGAATGAAGCCAACGAGATTTATTAAACTTACTGGAATGAGTTGTGTGAGCCTGCGTAGCGATGCTAGATCCTGCTGGAAGCCAGAGAGCACCAAAGGAGATACAGGCCTTACTGATGACATATCACCCTGCACTGCAGCGTCCTCTGTGCCGCACTCTGATTCCCACAAACTGGTGCGTGTCTCCAGCAACCAATCACACACAAGAAGCTGGGAAAGCTAGAACATTGGCATGATCTTATTAGCAAGCACAATTTATTTATTAGTACAATTCATCTTTCAAAATAAAAGAAAACGTTGAGACAAATATAGCAGAAAAAGCAGACAACTATAAAAAATTTCCCAAGGTATTTAATTTTCTTTTCAATGAATAATTTCATAATTATAATAGTCACACACAGTAATAACGAATAATAATTATTATGTTGAATAATTATCAGGCTGAGTGAGGGCAAGCTCTGGGGTGGAGTCATCCCATTTTAAATATGTTTTCTTTTAATTTTAATTATAATTATTTTACTTTGTATGTATTTATTCATTATTTTGTTGCTTATTTGTGATAATCACTGGAATACTAATGTTGAGAATGTGGCTGGGGCAGACACAGGGATAGCAGTGTAGGTTCATTGCACAGATTGAAAGCACGTGCAATGCAACTACAATGCAGCCTTGTAACTGGCTATATACTGCATCTTCTACTAACATTTTGATTGATGTTCTTGAAGGGTCGACATTTCCCTTGACTTTGATTTTCAAATAATGACTCGTGTCTCTTTTTTTAAGTTCAACTGCTAAAGATATGCAGTAGAAAATTTGCTTTACTCACCAACACCATGATTGAGGGTTGTTTGCAAGCAGAGTATGTGATGCTGTGGTCAAGTAGACGTCCTGCAGCACTGCACTGACGTAATATTGCTTTACTGGAAGCGCGACGAGGACGTGACAATAAAGCTCTACGGGCGCGAACTGCGGCAAGCATGGCACGAGGTAGAGGGTCACCAGCACGAGCCAATTGCTCAGGAATGGCCTCAACTCGAGAACACAGCTGTTCAGCACGAGAATCCTCACCGAGCAGCCAGTAAGCAGCAACACCAAGCACGGCAGCCCACCACTGAGATGACTCATCACTCTCACCTAATGCAATGTCGAGAGAATCAATAGAATGTTTGACTTAAGAGTGACCACCCCTTGTACAGGGTCACTTATGATTTAGACTTACCACTGGCACTCTCCATAAGTAAATGGACATAAGTGAGGGTGTCTGCTGTCTGTGTGCGTCTTGTTTCTTCCTCTCCAGACATCTCTTGGGCACCTGGAGCTAGCAGTGTGTGCATAGCGCGCTCTAGCAATTGCTTGCGGTAAACCTGCGATACCATTCAACATTTCTTACTTGTTACAGTTCACACAAAATACAATTGCTATTTTTTTTTACCAGATTACATAAATTTTAAATATTAGGCCTATAAATAATTAATGCAATACTAAAATATGATTTCAGTTAAAAAACACTCCTATCATTAGGAAACAGAGTACTATTGTTGTATGTAATAAAATTATAGAAAAAATAATGCTGATTAAGATCTAGTATGTATACAAATTTCCAAACATACCCTCATAGCATAAGCGAGAGGGTCGGCACGATCTTCCAGTCCACTGAAGAGAGTTGCTCCTGCTGGTCCATACGTCCAGTTCCGAGACACAAAGAATCTATGACCATGAGCAGTAAAGAGCCACTGCAAACGTGGAGGCACCTGGCTGCAGCTCTTCACACAAACTTGGCGTGCCAAACCAAGGTAAAACCTGTTACATGGCTGTAGAGCACTGGGAAAACTCTCTTTGATTCTAAGTGCAGCTGCGACATAGATCTCTGCCAAATGTTCTGGCGAGATTGCTTCTCCTGCTGCCTCAGCCATATTGACTGCCGCCAGAGCAAGCACTGTTCCTGACACCCTGCCTTCAGGAGAACCCTGTACTAATGCCATCTGATGCAGGCGATGGTAGACTATTGCAAGCTCTCTAGCACATCCAGCTGCCTCGCTCCTGCATGATCTACTCAAAAATTATATTAATTAGCTCCAGAAATCATAACTTCCATTGATCAAGTACTCACTTGTCAAGACCTCCAGCTCTGCGAGCAAGCCACTTGCCGACCCAAACACGATGTAGAAACTGTCTAATACCCTGCCACATGAAAGCAGCTGCTGTCTCAAGCTTAGAGGCAGGTAGAGGGCGTCCCATGGCTTGTAAACATCGTCGTAACTCCTGACTGGCGCCTCCCAGGTCTCCCTGTGTTACAGAAAAAAAAATAAATAAAATAGCCCTATAAATAGTATAAATACATAAACATTTTGTTCTATTGCCATTCATATTATCATAAACTTATTACCCCCCCCTTCTTCTTTTTTTTTTTAAATATTGAAAAAAAAAAAAAAAAAAAAAAAAAAAAAAAAAAAAAAAAAAAAAAGCAATTTTATTTTATCATTTTTCCTTTACATGCCACACCTGATTAATTGATAGACCAATTTCATAAGAACTGAGGGGCTTCCACAGCTCTAGTCAAAACACCAAACAAGCTTCCAGCAATATTATGAGTAAAGGCCTTTTTTTTTTTTTTTTTTTTTTTTTTTTACAAAAATGTCACACAAAAAAAAGTGATTTTTTGAGCAAAAAATGTTGAGAAAATATTGAATTTTTGGAAAATTTGTGAAAATGTTGAACTTTCTAGAATAGTAGGTACAAAAATTGTTTGTTTATACTTCCGCAATGATTACACAAACTTTTACAAATTTTTTATATGTGAGCTAAAATTCCCCGTCTCTAATTATGAGTTAACTATTGAACCAAACACGGTTCAATGAATTCATGGCTCAGGTGAATTCATTGTTTTCTATTCTTTTTACAAGCAGGAAAAATATATGTATTTTGTAGTTTTAAACTTAATTTTTTTATTTATTTTATTTATTATTATTATTATATATTTTTTTTTTTGCAGCTCTGTCATATATTTAAAACTAGAGTGTTTACGTTGACATACCTTATGTAAATCAAAGTCAGCTTGCCTACGATGTCGCCAAAACTGCAATGATGCCTTGGAGTTTGCAGGAATGACTGGATCTCCATACACCATCATCTTAACCAAACAAGCACCAAGCAACATCGCATTGATACAGAACACCAGCACTGATGAAGTCACCCATTGCCACATGTTTGTATCATCTGTAATAGCATTATAACAAAGATTTAAGCTAAATAATTATGGTGACAACAATTGAAAGATTATACAACTATTTATTAATTACACTATAGTCTATCTATGTATTCAAAGCAATACTTACTATCTACACCCAGCATGGTACGTCCCTCTAGGCTGGAAGCATAGTTAGGCTGCTCAACGCTGGAGAGCAGTGCACCCATGGGGTTGAATGCAACTACAGAGAGCATAACCATGCAGAGTGCAAGACGGGAGTGATCCAGCATGCCTTGGCGCACATGACCTATCTGCATCTCTTCCTCATCCTCTTCCTTGACATGAGTACTGAATGTATCAAGAGGTGATGGAGGCAATGAGCTATTGTCATCAGAGTGAGGTGGTGAAAGTGATGACGGGCTAAGTGAGGGTGAGCTCTGGGGTGGAGTCATCTCTGGTGGAGGCGTGGATAACAAGTCCTTGATGTTAGTAGCACCTCCTGAGCCAAGCTGTTGCCCCGCAGCAAGTCTCAGAGCAATGTTCTCCTGCTTCAGCTTGGCATTGGTATTCTGCAGGAAACGGATGTAATCGATTGCCTTGCGTAAGATAGCACTTTTATTTAGCTGTAACAATATGCATTATGCTCCATTAACCAGTCCATAAATGTGTATTTTTTAATATAGCCTACTGTAGACTGAAAGGTGTATTTAGTAAGTAATGAAATACATATAAAGATAATTATTGTTTAAATTAATAATGCAGTTCAATGCAATGGACTCACCTTTGCTTCCACACCCACAATCATATTCTTTAATTCAATAATTTTATCATTGATACTTGTACGATAACGCCTCTCAATTGCATTATGAGCACTACGTTTCACTTCCTTAACCTTTGGCACCTCCTTAACTGTGCTTGACACATTCAACCGATTGATAGGCAATTTTTCCCCTCCATCCAGCATAAGTGGAATGCCTGCAGCAAGACAAACAATGTGACGTTGTTGACCTGGAGTGGTAGCTTGAGGTGACCCACCTGTAGCCAGAATGGTACCAGGGGTATTTCCAGTTACTAGAGTATGCAGAGAGGTGGCATGCTGGCTGCTTAGAGGTCTGGTGGTTGCCATGGTGACAGGAGCACTTGTATACATCACCTGTTGAGTTATTGGCTGTTGACTTTGAGGCTCAGACTTAATTAACTGAGCTTGCACAAGAACCTGGTAAATAAAAAAAAATGTTATGTTTCATAGACGTCCATGATTAACAAAATGGAATTTTCAAATTCAAGAGAGTAGGGTATTTTAGAAGAAGGGAAGGTACAAATAGTTTTTTTTTTCTTTCTTTTTTTTTCTGAAGCAATATACCTGCTGCATTTTTTCAGGTGGCATTTGCAATAACAGACTGGCTTGTTTGCTCTGAATGTTTGCCTGGGGTTGAAGCAGTGTCTGTGAGGTTGCAGGAAAGATCTGCTGAGCCACTTGCATTGGTTGCAACAACACAGTGGCTCCAGCTTGAGTCCTTGATGCTAATAGTCTTTGCTGAAAATAAAAGTGAATGAAGTTTTAGCCTACAAAGCAATGACTATGTACTTCTTTTTTTTTTTTTTTTTTTTTTTCCTTCTTTTTTTTAAACAGTTGTTGCTATCTGATAAAATGTACGTAATAAAGAAAAGCATAATAATAAGATAAATACTCATATGGGATTGTAGTTACGTACCTGCAGTGGCTGCACTGTTACTTGCTGCATCTGTTGTACTGGCTGAGGTGAGGGTTGTGTAAAGACTGGTGTAGGTGGTGATGTCTCAGGTAAACTAGCAACACTTGAGTCTGGTAAAGCCTGCAATAAGTCCAGGTCATCTGGCATCGCTGCATCATCATCAAGCAGCAAGGCATCGTCTGATAACAAGCCTTTTGAGAACAACTCTCCATCACAACCAGCAATCAAATCTGAAACATTCCGATACAAATTTCTTGGTATTTTTGTATTTTTTTCCCCTAAAACTTAGGAACTTGACCATTGTATATATTTTTTATATGGTCTTTTCTTACTCACAGTGATATGTATCATGCATTTTACATTATACGGTATATATAAAATTATACCATACCATATACAGTAATGTTGAAATTTGGAGCAAAAAATTTACTAATCCTCATGAACAGCTACTTCTATACAATTACTAAACATCATATATATAGACGTTTTATACTGTAATTTACATGCATTTGTCTGCTAGGCTGTGCGTATGTATAAATTCTGTATGTACGGGCTGTTGTGTCTCTCGATCTATCATGATAGAAATATAACTTCCGTGATTTTACCTAAAAATTAGTCATCTATATGCAATGTATAATTACACAACATGACAATTGCAAGAATGACAAATAAAATATGTATCAAAATTATTTTTAAAAAGGATGAGGACGAGCAAATTTTTCTAATAAGGAAAACTTCTTAGAAATTTGAAGCCATCAGGGTTGTCAAGAATGACGCAACGTAGTGGAAGGCCTAGATATTTTATTACATTTATAAGTGTTTCTTACCATCAAAAGCCGCCAATTCAGCCAGGCTAAAAGGTGGATCATCAGTTGATGCAAAGGTCGCTGAATCTACTGTTCCAGGGTCCTGGGCCATTGTTTCTGATAGAAAACTTCGAGGCCAGGTTCGTCCCTGGCCTTGTGAATCCGCCATAACAATCGTGCCACTACTTTCAACCAATCAGAATGAGTATTCAGCATCGCCTGATTTTACGTCACAAAATAAGCTGACGTTTATTAGCCAATGAAAATGTTATTAGATGTAAACAGAAAACTCCCGCTAAATAATTTAAACATCGCAATTGATCAATGGTAGGTTAATGGGGTCTATATAGACCACATAACGAATAAAGCCTCAGACAGAGGTAACCGTAAGATAATAATAACATTTTCAAACTTCATATTGGTATTTTTTTAATGTAGTTACATTTTTAATCTTGCTAATAATAAATAATACAAAAAATCTTTTAAATCCATCTCTCACATATAGGTGGCAGCACTTCGCAGAACGAAAAATCCGGAAAAATCCCCGCGTAGCGTAATACATGGTTACGCCCTGGTTACGCCCATATTTTGGCGAGTTTTGGACGCAGCATGGGACGCAGGGTCGACGACGTCGACGTCTAGTCTACGTTATCTTGACAAATCTGACTTATTTTGTATGTTTACTGCGTTTGTATTTTAAATTAAGTTTCTACAATGAGCTCAAGTGACGAAGATAGTAGTGACTCTCACTCAGTAATTTCCATCGATGATAGAAACGGTGAAACCACTGAAGAGGATAAAGATAGCGATTGCGTATTTCTGAGCGATGAGGAGGATGTGATAGATAAAGACATATTAAAGTTATTGAGAGCCATAGAACAACCGGATGAAGAGCCCAATGAAGGTACACATAATTATACTATATGCCTGACATATAGAAATATTCATAATACAGAATTTTACGTTCTATGTACATACATACATACCAGTGGCGGTCCTACGAATTTTGGGCCCGGGGACAGAAATCTGACAGGGCCCCCTTATAGATGCGCGAAGCGCCAATAGCCCGCCGCAGGCGCGATTTTTTTTACCACGTGACTATTTACAGGCAATTCCGTGCATAAATTCATAAATTCAGTATACTTGTCAGTGCAGATAGCTTTAAGAAAAAAAAAAAAAAAAGAAAAAAAAATCTTTTTATTTTGTTTGTTTTTTACTTTTTTTTTAAACAATTAAACTTTAATTTAGAATGAAATATTTAAAAAAAAAAGTGTACAAAAATTCATAATGCAAATTAAATTATTTTTAATTACTTTGCAGATTTAGGCGAGATTAAGCGCATGCAAAAAATGTTTCCTTCATATTCTCAAAAAGCTAAATTTTAGTTGTTTTTTTTTTCTGTTAGAATTATTTTTAAATTTCCGAAACAAAATAAGTGATGTTCGTAAACCCTGGTCGCCCTGGTCTCTTGCCAAAAAAAAAAAAAAAAAATGCAAATATTCTAATTGAATAGCCAAAGTTGATCGTCATCATCATTTAAGGAGCAGAGGACAAGGTCAATTTGACGAATACAAATGTTAAAATTTAGGTAGATCGAGCTATAGTGTTTATTTATCATTGAATAATTTTTTACCTACGCCAGGCCAATTATGAGGAAGACTAAAAAAGTTTTCAGGGGGTAAAATTTTATTTCAAATTCTAAAAGAAGACATTGTCCTGACTCGATTTATTTGCAGAATTGTAAATTTTAAGTTCAATAAGCATTTCTATTAAAAAAAAAATCAAAAAATGTCAACACGCAATACCTCTATGCATGCGGGCATAGGACAAGTTACCGTAACGTCAGTTTAAGAATTTTAAAAAGAATTAATACTCAATGAGCTCAAAGCTTAGAAATGTCCATATCTATCGACTTAGGACATTGCCCTCTTTTAGAATGAAAATGCAATAAAATAACACTCTGAAATTTTTTAAGTCTTTATTATAATTCTAGTTCTATAGTAAGCATAGTTTATTTTACCTTTTTAAACCAGGGAGGCCCTTGTTTAAAAATATAAGAAAATACTGAAGTATTATTACTATAGTAAATTAAAGAGATATTGTATTTTATCTGTAGATTTATATTATGCTTTATTTTTTTATTTTTTTTTATTTTTTTTTTTTTACATTATAAATTTGTTTGGATAATTTGTTTGCTAGGAATAATTTTACTAATGAAAATCATTAAATTGGTTCTTAAACTTCTCTCTCTCTCTCTCTCTCTTCTTCCCGTCCCTTAAGTTCCTTTTTTTTTTCTTTTTTTTTTTAGCTTATTTGAATTTTTTGTATGTAGGCCTCGTCCCGGGCCCCCCAAACCTAGTGGGCCCGGGGATATCCGCCCCTCAATCCCCCCTGTAGGACCGCCACTGATACATACATACATACTGTTTGCAGTTTTGTCATGTTTATTTTCACGCTCGTGCGAGGCTCAGCGAAAATCAATATGATATACATATGTCATACATACATCATACACACACACACACACACACATATATATACATACATATATATATATACATATATATATATATATATATATATATATATATATATATATATATATATATATATATATTATATATATATATATATATGTATAATATATATTATATATATAATATATATATATATATATACATATATATTATGTATGTATGTACATACATACATATTGTGTGTGTGTGTTACAGTACGCATATTATGCATATATTTTTTTGTGGTGTGTGTACTTTACACTGTATATTACATACAATATACATACATACTGTACCGCTCAAGCGGTGTGTCTCACACTTAATATTGTATCATTCCAATTTTCTCTCCCCGTTCATATTTGTGATATTTAGGTGCACCTTTCTGTAATTACTGTATTATTTACAGTGTACGTGGATGATAAGCCAGTGACGGATGTCAATGCTACCTTGCTATCTTGTATGGAACTAAACAAAGAAAAACAAAAACTCGTAAGAGAGAAGTTTGTTGAAATTCAACGCATACTTGGAGAAATTGAAAACTTTGATGTTAGTATTGCATAGATATACGTATGGAATAGTCTACACTTTTCAGCAAACAATGTCATTTTTTTGAAAGAGACTATATAATAACTTCACATATGTTATGAAATCATTTGTTTCTTCCAGGTTAAAGTACAGCAATTGTTAGATCGTGACAACCATCATCCAGCAAGTAATTGGTGGGGAAAAGATCATACTGGTCGTTTTGACAAGCCATACTTCAAGGATAAGCGTCTTTTCCCTCCTCCTCAAAATCAGGATACTATCACAAAGTTACGTAGAGGAGAGCTGGATATTGCTACAATTTTGAAGCAAAATAAATGTAAGTTATTGAGATGTAAATGTATAGCCTCTCTCTCTCTCTTTCTCCCCCCCCCCCCCCCCCCCCAGCATTAACCAATATAGTCACATAAATAATAATTAAATTACAGGGCAACAGTGGGAAATGAAGTTACTAGATGATGCAGTTCATAAAAACGCTTATGAAATTTTAGTGGCTCCACTAAATGCTCGCAAAGAACGCTGGGAGGATGAATTATTACTGAAATCAAAACTAAATCAAGACACTTCTGAACTAAAAGAAAAACTGGCTAAACTACAGGAAGAAATCAAAGAAATTACCGGAGATCCGTTGTTTGAAGTACTCTCTGATCCCGAAGCTAAAATTGATTGGATGAAAATCTCAGCAACTGATGTAAGTTTTTATTATTATTTGTGCATGCTGTTTTATTATTATTATTTCTTGTATGCAATCAAGTATCAAGTACAAACTATATTTCTACGATGAGGCAAATAAATTGTTTACAATACGATTTTTTCAATACCCATGAAAGTACTAAATAAATCCAAGTACAGTATTATACTATTCCACTTTTTTAATGCACATCTTGAACAGGAATAGCGTTAAAATTTTAGGGAAAAGAATAGTTAACAAAATATATTTATAATGTACAGTAATTGATACACTTGTAATATAATGAACCTGCCCATGTGGTGTAGTGGTTAGCGTGCTCGTTTGGCACGCTGGAGGTTCGGCGTTCGTTACCAAGCCGGGTTGGCCTTGAAAGGCCAGCTTGTAAGAGCGGTGGTTAGAACGGTGAAGTTTCAGTGTGTTTCAATGTGTACGTTTCTGCTGCAATGCGTGGGTTGGCCAGGCAGTTTGACCACCTCTCGTCCATAGTGGCGAGTGCTGCCGTCGTAAGATTTGGTGGTCTGAGCTGCACAAATCTGGTATTAGGAGCCCAGAGGAGTGTGGTATTAAGGGTAGAGCCTGTGGTCTGGTAAGCCACAGATCATTGTAAGCCCTCTTACTAGAAAGGATTCGTCCTGGCCTACCCCGAAAGGGATTATGGTGTCATGATATGTGTATGTGTAATATGATGTGATTTTCTCTTTCATAAAGCATCCCTTGATTAGCAGTCCTCAGCTTTATTTCCCATTACCAAATTTTCTATTTCTATATTTTTTTTATTGATTATTTAACAAAATATTTTATTGTGCAGTTTGATGGCCGTCGCTCAGCATCAGAATGCCGTGGCATGTGGCGTATGTGTTTGATGGTAGGAGTTCATCGTAAACCCTGGACAAAGGAAGAAACTGATCATCTTATGGTAAGAAATAGTAGCAGTCAAAACTTTTACCTAAGTGTTACTCACATTTCACTTTTCACCCTCTTTTTCTCAACTTAAACCATAAATGGGTAGAACACCATGAACTAATATCCTAGCATACTAGTCAACGTTGCTTTGGCCGGAGTAATCGATTTATTTTTTATTCCAGAAATAGCAAATGCAGATTCTGATGTCACAGCTCTCCTCGTCCAAAAAGCTGTGACGTCACAGTCTGCACCCACCTTTTTGTGAATGGAAAATAAATTAGAAACTAATGACTGGCCAAATCATCGTTGATATTCCGGTATGTTAGGATATTAAGCAAGTTATTTGTTCAAGGTGTTCTACACCTATAAGGAGAATGCATCAAACTGAGCAGTCTTCTTCTTCTTTCTATCTACACATCTTTTTTTTTTTTTTTTTTTTTTTTTTTTTTTTTTTTTTTTTTTTTTACATTTTGTAGAACTTGGAAAAACACTTTTATTATTATTTTTTTAAAAAAACTAATGAGAAAAATTGGTATATTTTTTCTGGTGACTTTGTCAATTTATTTATCACCACAAAAATTATCTTTATGTACAAGGATGTGCAATTGATCTGTTGATTTTTTTTTGGGGGGGGGGGGGGGGCTAACAGGTTGAACACAATTTAAATACATACATATATTTAATTAAAGCTTATTGAGTTAAAAATATGGCTATGTTTGCAGAATGTTGTACGTTGCCATGACTTTGCTGGGTGGGAGAGTATTGCTGAGGAAGTAGGTGGTCGTACCAGCTACCAGTGTTTCCTGCACTGTCAAGTCATTATGAACAAAGAACGTTTCAAGTGGACAGTGACTGAAGACCGCAAACTCAAGTACCTTGTAAACAAGTTTACGCAAGGAAAAAAGATTCCGTTTACTATGGTAAGTTACAGAGTTCAAATTTTATTTATTACAGTATTATTATTATTATTATTATTTTTTTTTTTGTGAAGAAAAATGCAGTATTATAAGTGTCATTCCTGATTGTAACCATAAAAAGTTGTTACATTGTAACAAATTGCAAGTCAATTTTAAGAAATTATAAAACAAACCAAACATTTTGACATGTTGTAATTGCAGAGTGCTGTTTTTAATAAATTATATATTTATATCAGTTCTTACACTTACCTCTGATTTGTATATTATTATTTGTTGGTATATGTTTGCAGATTGCTAGGTATATGCCAGGACGCACTGCTACTAGTATTCGTCAGCGTTGGCGTGACTCTTTAGACCCCTCAATTCGAACAGGCAAATTCACTGTGAGAGAAGATCTGATTCTGGCGACTGCTCGACATATTCATGACATGTCATATGAGCAAATTACGGCTCTCCTGCCTGGTCGCACTGGACAGCAGTTACGTGCGCGCTACCGTTGTCTTGAGAACATTCACCCTACTACACCCTTCACACCGTAAGTACTCTCAGCAGTTAGTACATTTCTGAAAGAAATCTCTCTCTAGCACTTTTTTGCTACATCAAATAGTAATAAACTCTTGTACTTTATTTTGAACAGATGTAAGCTTATTAGCATTTTAGTGTACAAATCTAAAATACGTTCAATATTACTGTCATCATTACTATTACTGTATTATTATTTTGGATCTTTCTAGCATTAATATAAATCTGTAGAAAATTTAAAGACTTAAATTGTATATGTCACGGGGCAACATTTTTACATTTTTGTTCTATACCCAAGTTTTCAGACGTTGAAAACTTAATGAAGCTGTTTTGTTGTGTGATTGTTAAGAAAATGGTAGCACAGCTTTTCTGATGTATTACTGCTTAATATTTTAGAGAAGAAGACAAACGGCTGGTAAGTTTGGCACAGAAAAATGATACAAACTGGTCATCACTTGTGAAAGAATTTCCTATGAGAACTCGTGGACAATTGCGAGGCCGCTACATGCGCTTGCTGAAAAATGCAAAGGTACATTGCCATTGTGATTGAAATCTTTATTATTATTAATATATATTTTTGTATACCTTTTTGCAGATTAGTTCAAGAATGACTGCTAAATTTTCAATCAGGAAATCTGAGGTTTGGGAGACACTAAAAGACAAAATTGTTAACCAGAAAGCTCTAAATGTAAGTTTATTGAGACCTCATGTGATAGCATGATGTTTATATTGTTTCCTTTGTTTTCCAGCCAGAAGGTAATGATGACGATACTGTACTGTGTATGGTAAAAAAACCTTTCAAACCTATCGGTCGCAAGTTCAAACACAGAGATAGGTTTGATAGAGAGATCTCGCAGATCTACCGCTCCCACTATGCTCAGCCTAAGGGACGTAAGAAGAGTAAGTGTTGTTTTATATGTACCCACTGCCTTAAATTTTATGATGTAGTGTGTCTTTAGATAGTCCCTGTCATTTAATACTAACTTAGGCATAAGCCACAATAATTATTATTATTACCCTTAACTGAAATTGCCTGGTGACAACCTAGAAGTTATGTACTGGTACTAATTGTTTTATTCATAGCCTTTTGTATATTGCATTTATTATTATTATCATCGCATAGTCAATTTTTCCTTATTATTTGCTATTATCAATGGTAGGCTACAATAACTTAGTGACTTAACCTCTAATATTTATTCAGTATTTTAAATTACTACATTTATTACTTTTACTACAAAATCTCCTTATACAACCATGTTTCAGAGCATTATACAAGCACTGACATCACGTTGATTGGAGAAAAAGGACGCCAGATTGCTGATGTTCTCAAAGCAAATGTAAATTGGGCTCCTCTACGAGAAAACGAATTTCAAGTAAGGTTTATTATTATTGTTAAAGGAAATTTTGTCATTTTGTATCTATAAGAGTTAAAATCAATATGTGTTTTAACAAAATAGCTTTCTGGATTAAAAATTTGGTACTGTATATAAATTTGATTTTGTAAGAGCTAATTGAAAAAACTCACTCACTGCTTAAAATAGAAAACAATGTAATGATTCTGGATAAATCATTATACGTATCTAAAAAAAAAAAAAAAAAAAAAAAAAAAAAACGCTGATATGATCTGTATCTACGTCTGTGTGCAGGAGGATAGTCAGTATCACTTGTATTCCGAGCTTCGCAAATTCAACGAGAACAGTGGCTGGGATCCAAACGGAACATCGCTCACTCACTGCATTGCTCCTAATGTAGCTACGATTGTGGGACTGCGTACACTGCTACTGGTGGAACCATTCTTACTGCGATGGAGCTTTGAATCTAATCTGAGTGAAAAGAAAGAGGTGGTGCATAAGGCATCAAAGTGTGGTAGCAATTGTCAGCAGCTCAACTTTGAGCAGGCGTGCGAACTCTTCAAGAAACGGTGTCTGGCGCTCTTCCTCTGGCCAATGTTTTTGTCTCAACAAGGGTATGTTTGATTAATTAATCTTAAAGGTGTAGAACACCTGGAACAAAAAACTTACCTAATATCCTAACATACCCAAATATCATTATTATTTTGGCCGGAGTCATTGATTTCTAACTTATTTTCCATTCACAAAATGTCAGTTGCGGGTTTACTACGTCACAGCTCGCCTGGTCCACGCGCGCGGAAACAGGCGAGCTGTGACGTAGTAAACCCGCAACTGACATTTTGTAAATGGAAAATAAATTAGAAATCAATGACTCCGGCCAAAATAATGTTGACATTTGGGTATGTTAGGATATTAGGCAAGTTTTTTGTTCAAGGTATTCTACGTCTGTAAATGCTTTAAGTATATTATCAACTTTTGTTAAAAATTTAATTTTATTATTATTATTACTGTAGTTAGTTTTGTAGTTTTGTTGCTTGTTTTGGCGATTATCATCATTATTATTAATGAAGTGTCTTCATAATTTAAATTTGTAGGCCTCCTCGCACTGGGGATATTTTCTGTGACAAAGAACCAGACGTAATTGAAAATCCAAGTGATGAAGAGGAAGTCAAGAGTCCTGTCAGCAAACAGAAGATGTAAGCTTTTGCCCCAAATTTGCTTTCTTGTTATTTGTACACACAAATAATATATTGTACCATTCAAAAACTCAAGCTTAATTTTGAATGGTATTATTATTAGAAAAGCATGCTCTGAATTTAAGTGATTAAATAGATTATCATAATTGTGCGTTTATTTATTTATTATTATTTTTTTTTATTATTATTATTAGCCTATTATTATTATTTAATGTTTGATTTCATTTTTGTTTTTCAATTAAAAAATGCATAAAGATTTTAATGATTTTTTGTAAAATAATGATAAACAAAAATACCATTGCATTTTTATATTAAGTCATCGCGATTTACTTTTGTTGTAAAGAAATCATGAAAGTAGGAACTAGGAGATTTTGTTATAAAATTGAATTAAATTAGGGAAAAAAATGATATACCGTTAGGGTAAATAAAATTGATCAGTCTATTTAATAGTGTGTGAAGTTGCACTTTATTGTTTTTAATTTTTTTAAACAACAACACTATGAAGTGATAAAATAAAGATAAAGAGAGGAGGAATAAACAGGACAACTTAGCATCTGTAAAAGTTAGCCACAATGTGTATTTTTGTGATTTTATGTAATGAAAAAACATGAGATGAAATAACAATATCAATAATAATTTTGGTATATTTCAGGACGAAGAGTGAGCGCAAACGTTGGCTGAAAGCTCGCTGGCAAAAATATCGTGAGGAGAAGGATGAAATGGTGCAAACAGCAGAGGCAGGTACTTCTGGCACTCAGGCCACACCACAAGTGATGCAGGGCAGACCTGGTCGCAAGAAGAAAGAGAAACCAAATGTCCCTGCAGTGGTCAAGCCCAAAGGCAAGCCTGGACGTAAGCGTAAGCAGCCTGTTGAAGTACCACCAGAACAAGGCCCAGAAGCAAAGAAAGACAAATATAGTACAAGAAACAAACAGGGCAAACATGTGCCCAACAAATGTTAACCTCTTGAACTCATTCGAGGTTTAAGTGTCAGTGATTTTATTTTTTATTTTAGTGGCAAATACTAGATTAAGGACTATAATAGAGACTGGTTTCATTAAATTCCATGCAATACAGATGTATTTGTTATTTCTTCAATGAAAACATTTTTACTTTTTTTTTTTTTTTTTTTTTTTTCCTTGCATACTTCCAAAGTGAAGTTTTTAATGTTTCAGTAACCTTCTATTTATTCAATTTCAGTCATTCGGTTGAGGTTTTACATTATATTTGTTTTAAGTACAGATGAAAAAATATGCTGTTTTTAATTTGTTATCAATATTAGAAATAGCGTGTAGTATTATTCAATTTTAAACCCTATTGAAACTATAATATTTATTTTAAGCTTTATAGTTCATAAAAGTAAAAGAGAAAATACAAAAACAACTGATGTGATGGATTTTATAGTTATAAGTATAATTTATTTGTTTTAACCTTAATTTTTTAAGCTTTTTTTTTCTCTCTCTCTTTTAATATTAATTTAAGGAAAAACCTATTTCTGTTAGGATTAATAATAAAGAAAACGATAGAATTACCAGCATGCATCACTTACCACAATAGAAGTTCTATGGAGAGGTTGAGGTCTCATGTGGCACACAGTTATTGTTCATAATTGAGAGCTTTCATCATATATTAATGACATTATCAATCAATGGAGATATTTACTTAAGCACATCACTTAATAGCATATAATAATATACAAGACTACACACTGCTCATTGATGTGCTCAAGTAAATCTCTTCATTGATTGATTAATTAATATTATTAATTAATGACAAAAGCTCTTGGTTATGAACAGGGTCGGACTGGCAATCAAGGGGCCTCGTCTGCAAAAGGGGTTTAACACCCTCTTTAGGAGCCATAAAGGGGGCGTAACACCCTAGTTACGCCCCTTTTTGGGCCTTAGGGGCCTCCAAACAGGCGGGGCCACGTCCGCAATTGCGGACTTGCTCTAATGGCCAGTCCGAGCCTGGTTATGAACATGTTTATAACTTTACCTGTGTGCCACGTAAGACCTCGACCTCTCCATAGAACTTCTACTGTGATAAGTAATGCCCTTGCTGGTAATTCTATCCTTTTCTTTAGTATTGATCTCTCTTTTAATATGATATTTGATCACAATGGCCATATTGGAGTAAATAACAAGTGGTATTAGATGTATTTCTACTGTATTAGAAGGTTTTATTGCTTTGTTGCATGTATAAATAATTGTTGTCCTAGTATTGATAAAAACTTGAGACTGATGTTAATTTGTTGTTGCATAATATATATTTATAAGTTAGGCAGTGATGTTTTGTTATGCATGGGATGGGAACAGATCTGCTTTTGACATTTTATTCTCTTATGTTAAGTCTTAAATTTTGGATTCATGTCATTTGTAGGCCCTTGTTGTAGGATTTAAAAGAAAAATATGTCAATTACTGGTTAATTAAACCATAAAAATATAAAAAATATATGTTTATTTTTCTTTATATTTTAATTTTAACTATTGCATTATAAATTAATCTTTCAAGATGAAATGTCTGAAAAAATGTTTAATACGGCAATAAAGTCTTACAGAATATTGTATACAGTTAAATCATGGTTTTGTTAAATGGTCATTTTGTATTTCCTTTGCAAACACAAAATTAAGCCTTTACTTCAATATTTTCTTTAACATTCAAGCAAAAACCTACCCAAGCAAATCCTAACTGAAATTAATAAAAATAAATTACCATGGTTGGTTATGATCACTTAAAACAAAACTAAAAGAAAAAAATCACTAAGACAAAGCCAAGCTCCTGAGATTCCTTGTTCTGTATTCATGGGTAAGGCTCATGCTGGTTTCATAGTATAGGTTATGTGTAATAAATAATATTCATTTTATTATATTCTTAATAATCTGATTCCATTATTAGGAGAATTACGGTACATTAAAACTTAAGCAATTATAGGTGAAAAAAATAATTTTATTGTTATAGCCTATTTATTTACATTGCAGTTTATAATTGGATTTTATATATACATATTTTTTATATTGTCATTACGGCTGTAGATATTTTAATGTATTGAGAGTGCTTGGATGTTGAGCTCCTAATACTCTTGTTTTCTTCTCTAGAACCTGTTCAAATAGTTGTCTAGCCTCTACATAATTACCCATGCTACACAGTAGAGTTGCTTTGTTGTGAGTAGTAGACAAAACACTAGGATGATTCTCTCCTAATTTTATCTTCTGAAGTGATAGAACATGATTGTAAATCTCAAGTGATTCTTCAAATCTCTCCAAATTTTGTAAAACATGTGCTTTTCCAAACATTGATGTTAGAGTACTAGGGTGATCTTCTCCAAGTTTACATTTCTCAGTTTGTAGAAGTTTTTCTATTTCACTCAATGCCTCTTCAAGTCTACCTAATTGTTGTAAGATAGATGCTCTATTATGTAATGTACTTAAACTACTAGGATGATCTGATCCTAGCTTCTCATTTTGTAAGGGAATTATTTTGTTATAAACATCAAGTGCTTCGTTAAACTGTTTCATATTTTGTAATACTAAAGCTTTGTTATTCATAGCAGCTAAAGTACTTGGATGATCAGATCCTAATTGTTCTTGTCTAATCACCAGAAGATGGTCATAGGATGTAAGTGCTTCTTGATATTTACCCATTAGTCGTAACAAAATTGCTTTGTTTGCTAATGTTGCTACAGTGTTAGGATGCTTTTCTCCTAACTTTTGACGTAATAACTCAAGTAGAGTATCATATTCTTGTAGTGCTTCATTATATTTCCCCATATGTTGTAATGTGAGTGCTTTACTAGACATTGAAAGTAGTGTAGATGGATGATCATACCCTAGTTTATCTTTTCTTATATTTAAAACTTCAACTAATATTTGAAAAGATTCTTCATATTTTCCCATTTTATTTAAAAGTGAAGATTTACTTTGTAAAAGTGTAAGTGTTTCTGGGTGATCAATTCCAAGTTTTTTAATATTATTTTCATTAATTTTATCATATAAAATTAAAGCCTCTGGAAATCTGCCAACATTTGTCAATAGTGTAGCTTTATTACTTAAAGTTTTTAATGTGCGAGGGTGATCTGGTCCTAAGTTTTTTTCTTGTACACTAATAACATATTCTAGTACACCTAATGACTCATCAAGTTGACCTAATTGTTGTAGAACTAAAGCTCTGTTGTTCATTGCAGTGAGAGTTTCATGATGTTCAGAACCAAGTTTATCTTGCCTTGTTTTGATAACTTTGTCATATATACCAAGTGATTCATGAAATGAACCCATACTATCAAGGACTGAGGCTTTATTTATCATTGTTGTTAAAGTTTGTGGATGCTCTTCGCCAAATATTTCATATTTCAGTTCAAGTATTTTATTATAGGCATGAAGAGCTTCATCATATTGACCCATAAGATCAAGAATCATTGCATAATTATTCATAGTACATAATGTATTTGGATGATTTGGTCCAAACTTGTTCTTTTCAACTTCTAATAAATTGTTATAAATATTCAATGCTTCTTCATATCTTCCCAAAGCTTCTAAAACTAAAGCTCTGTTACTTTGAGTGGTAATTGTTCCTGCATGATTTTCTCCTAATGTTTCTGTTTCTACAGCTAGTAGAGAATCATATTCTTGTAGTGCTTCTTCATATTCTCCTAAGTTTTGTAATACAGTGACACGATTGTGTCTACATAATAAGGATAGATGATGGTTATCACCAAGTTGTTTTCTTCTTTCATTGAGGACTTGATCATATATTTCTAGTGCTTCATTTTGTTTACCAATTTGAGTTAATGAGTGAGCCATTTCTAATAAAACTGCCCATAAAAATGGATGTACACCAACTTCATGTGATGTATCAGTTTCATTATGTTCACTCAGAATTATTTTCATTTGCTGTAATTCTTCTAATGCTTTTTTATATTGGCCACCAATATTTTTTGCTTGTGCTCTAAAATAGCTAGCTTTTACAATTTCCTCACTTTTTTCATCAAAATGTAATTTTAATATAGGAATTACTTCATCAGAATATTCTATTGCTTGTCGAAATAAGTAATGCATATTTAATGTTCTAATTATTATTTCTGGAAAAGTACCAAATTTTAAGATCAAATCAGTTATATTTATTGCAACCAACGTATTCCAGATTTTTAGAGCATGGTTTAAGAAATCAGATTGAAAAAAATATTCTTTATCTTTATCAGAAGTTTTTAGTTTGTTGCATGATTGTAATGCTATTTCAAGATATTTGTGTATTTCTGCATCTTGTTTCATTTCTTGTTTAATGATATCTTGTACGAGACTATGAATGAATATTTTATCATCCTTGATATCTATTAGGGAATATGTCTGTAATACACTTAGAGAAGCGGAGATTTCTTCCTTTGTATTTTCAACCCCTTGTTCTAGGAATGACAAGGGAATATTATCTGATTCACATAATGAAAGTAACTTCATTATAACCACACATAGTTCACCATGTTCTCTATTTTGCAACAGTTTCTGTTTTTGTATCAACCATATCTTAAATAATGATTGTTTATAAGAATTATAATCTTTGAAGGATGGATTTAAATTTTGAAAGATTGTAGGCTCTTTATTGTAATCTTGAAGAAATTGTGATATACATTCTTGTGGATTCCCACAATCCTCTGCTCTTGTCATTCTACCAATATAACTACATGCGAGATGTAGAGCAAGTGGAAAGTGTCCAAGTTTCTCTGCTAGATCTTGTAGGGTAGCTTTCTCAAAGATATTGTCTCCTAATATTTTTGTAGCTAACTCAAGACTTTCATTTTCATGAAATGTGTCTATTTTAATTGTAATCTGTGCTGGCCAATCAATATTATTTGAAGTAACAAATATCTTGATGTAATTTTGTGATGTTGATGGAAGATATGTCACCAAATCGTCAATATCAATAGCATTGTCAAAAACAAATGCTACTTTTTGTCTGTCATTAAAACAGGTGTAGATATCGTGAATTAAATCTTCCTCCGAAGATGATGCACTATTGTAAGAAATATTAAATTTCTTGGCTATTTGGATAAATGTATGGAAAATTGTAGTGTTGTTTTCTGCATTAATCCAGAAGATATGTGTGAATTTGCTTTCCTGTTCATGCAAGTATTTAAGAATAAATTGTGTTTTTCCAAATCCACTCATTCCTACTACTGCAACGTCAACAAACTCCCCAATATCTTTTAATTCTTGTATTGAAGTGATAGATTTGAGTTGTTCTTCACGTCCTACAAAATGTTTATTAGGATCACGAACATGATGTCTATAAAAGAATTTTGCATTATTCACAAAGGAATGGATAAAATTATGTACAAATCCTTTATTTTTAAATGTTCCTATTGAACTGTTGAACCATTTCTGTAATTGTCCGTACAGATTATCAAACATTATGAGCCCAAGTGTAGAGTTTTGATTTGCTACCTCAAACATAAGTTTTTGTAAATTAGACTTAATGTCATCCAGTGAGTGCTGCTCGTGTGCAATGAAGAAGGATTGAATGAAATCATTCAAGTCTTCAACATTTATTTCACTTTTAACTCGAGTATACCATGATGTGTCGTTACGATTTTCACCAAGTTTCAGTAGTGTTGGTTTCATAACTTGCAACAAAAACTTATCAATATCTTCTGTGTTCACCTCAGTAAACTGAAAATAAGTTGTAATTTCATCACATAGCCACTTCTGATTTGTAAACAAAAGACAGCTACAAGGTCTCGCTCTATTTTTTTTTATTTTTACAAAACTATCTAAGAAATCTAAAATATTATATTTACAATTCACTTTTTTGGTTCCTTTAGGTGGTGGAGGTACCAGATCTGTTATCTTAATTTCCGCACTTTCTTTCACTGTATGCTTGATTTGAAAGTATATGTCTTGCCATTCACCGTTCTTATTTTTAAATCTGAAGTAGATATCATCAAACTTTCCTGCGGGATCATATTCAATAGCCACCTCAAAGTCAAGATTTTGTACATAAGCGTGAACCATGATGGCCATCACAATGAGGAGATGGTATTCGTCGCCGTGCGCGCGAAGTGCTCCTCCACCTCGCGCGTAAGTCTCCGTGGAGTCCTGAAACAAATTAAGGTCTCTATATTTGTAAGAATAATACTCCAATTATGTTTCTTTTTATTTTAAAACTTAATAGTTACCAATAAAATAATAAAAACTTTAACTGTGAAAAGCCACCAAAACGGATACAACAATTTCAGTGTATATATATGTGTGTGTGTGTATATATATATATATATATATATATATATATATATATATATATATATATATATATATATATATATATATATATATATATATATATATATATAAAAGAATTATAATGATTTTGGAAAATGCAATAACTAATTTTTATATAATTGTTTTTATATTTTTAGTTACAGCTAGAGCTAGATATATTAAATCATTTCTTTGCGATTCAAAGTTGAAATACTCCAATACTCCACACAAAAAAATAATAATAAAATGGCGTCCGCGCCTGCAGAATTTAGTGTATATGCAACCTGTATTCCTTTTATGTGATAAACGTTGCCTACAATTCAGGCGTTTTCATAAATTCCCTTTCATTTTTCATTTCATCTCACAATCTGTAGTATAGCCATGGTATAGCCAAAATATGTTTCAAGGTGTTTAATTTAATTGAAATTTAAGTGAATTCTGTATTAAAATTCAAAAACCTTTTGATTTAGGGAGTAATTACTGTTTTGAAATTACCTGTGCATTGTCATATACCGTTGCTGCGGCATCGGGATCATCCTTTACACCCTCCATACTTTTCTGCCCCCTGTAATAAAAATGAAATTTTTAATCTCGTTTGAATCTGTTTAACGTTTACGTATTGCAATCCATTTTATGGTATTCTTCACTAAAAGCCTGTTAAATAAATTTTCTATAAATAATAACAAAAAGTAAATAAAGAAAATGGAAGGGAAGGGAAGGAAGAAAATATATAGCTATTTTTTAGTACTATAAATAAGAAAACCTACTTCCTAAACACCTTCGAAAACAAAGAATTTATTAATATATTGATCATTATTACATACAAAAGAATTATTTTATCTTATCCTTTATCAGAGCACAGATAACTGCTATATACGCCTCGAACGATATTTAGATGCGGTGGTGTTGTATTAAATATATTAAAAGTAACTCTGTAATCCTTATTATGTAAGAATTTTTTTAAATATAAAAATCACCTTTATACGTGTATATAGGTAATAATTTACAAGTTTCAATATATTTGCAAAATGATATAACTTACACCAATTTGATAAATTTTAGGATTGCTCACTATATCGACGAGCAGTTTCACTACATATTCACCACAGTAATACAGTCTACTGTCTGCGTAAGACTTAAAAGTCGCCAAGTGAGGAAATGAGCTGATAATCTGTCTGTGACGTCACAATATATCGTGGATGTATGACCTCATCATTGTAATGTGTTTCTTTTTCCTCGTACACTGGCAGGCGATATACGAGACGATATACGAGACGATATACGATATACGAGACGATATACGTATTTGTTAAAACCTCCGTCAATGACAACCATATGCACCTTTCTGTTTTTCTTCCAAAAATATAAACTTTTTTTTTATTTTTTTATTTTTTATTTGAGGACAAAATAAAGCATGCATTTTTACATAATTGTAAATCATTATAACTTTTATGCTACATTGCATTTTATAATATATAATTAATTTAACATTGTATGGGAAACATGAATATTAAAATTTCCAATCATGTCAATTTTGTTAACAAACTTTTTATTTGCGTGGCACGCAAATTTGTTCAAAACTTTGCATGAATTAGCGCTACACGTCAGAGCACCCGCGGAGCGTGGAGTGGCGTGGAGGCCGCGGAGTGCACCATTAGTTGTGACGTCACGCGGAGCGCTATAAGTGCGGCGGCGCGGTAAGAATAAAAAGAAGTGGGTGTGGTATAGTGTCAGCTGAACGATGTAAACATTGCTTTCGCAGCTAGATGAGATTATAAAGGAATTTATTAGATGAATCGTTTTTAAAAAAAAAAACTTCAAATTTACAAAAAAGTAAAGGTAATTCAACCTAATATAAATATACATTATTCATTTTTGTTCATTACACTTTAAATAAAAAGTGAGCATTCAAAATTATTCGGTGACCTTTTTCACTGACTTTTACTGCATACAGAACTTTTTTTTTTTTTTTTCACAATATAATATTGTTTGTTACAGAAAATGCCACGCGAGATTGAAGTGATAAATCTGCTCGACGGCGAGGTTGTATCTCACTCTCTAGTTATTGTGCGAGGGATCGTTAGGTCGCGACAAAATATTAACGTCTCTTCTGGTGATATCATCGCACGGATTGGTGAATGGAGCAGCCGAGGCCCCGTCCTTGATGGTCACTTCAAGGTGCTACTCGAGCTTCAGTCGGGACTTAACTCGATACGACTTGAGTATGCAGGAGCTGTGGTGGAATTTAACCTCAAACTGACGCCTCGGGACACGAATAAGCTCGTCCTACCTGTGTATATCATCTGTAGTGACGAGGAGGGTAATTTCCAAGGCCCCCCAGGCTCTGACTGCACAATAGCCAGCGCTACAGAGAGGATCCTGCTGGTGACTCGTCTGCTGCAAGCAGTGTTAGCAGAGAAACTGTGGGAGGCGGGTGTGACGAGACGGACATTTGCTATCGATGAGAACCTCGGTTGTCACTTGCACAAAAGTAGCTTGACCAGTAAGGAAGCGCATGCTATGTCACAGGAACAACTGTGGGAGCACTTTGCAAGAGAATTGGTTACAGCGTGGGGTGTGCAGCGCTCCTCTGATATCAAATTCCTTGCTTTCCTTGCGTGCACAAGGTAAATAACCACATTATAATTTGATATTGCGTAAGAATGTAACCGAGTAAGTTTATTTCAGATATGAGGGCCACTCTGGAAACACAAATCTTACTCACGAAGAGATTCTGACGAGAACTAAGGGTCACGCAGCACTGGGAGGAGGTGGACTCGCCATATTTGGCTCAGGATGTTTGCATACATGGCCCCGTGACGTGCAAGAGGTTATCAGCTGTCTCAACGACACCACGCCAGTTGATCAAAAACAACTCATGGACGATAGTTGTTATAGGTAAATACTCGCAATGAATAAAACTCGTTAATGAGATATTGCGTATTTTTGTACTTATTTTATTTACAATTACAGAGGTAACTACGGAGGGTGTTGCTCGACTACCATAGGTTCAGTTCTCCATGAGCTGTGTCACACATTTGATTTGGGACATACCACAAAGGGGATAATGGGCCGAGGTTTCGACCGCATGGACCTGGTATTGAGTGCCGAACCATCGAGTCGCGAGCGAGCAACCGTTGACTTTACAGTCAACCTGAAGGTGGATTTTGGTCCCACAGATAAACGCCAAGAAACAGGGAGTGTACCTGTGAGGAGCAAGCCTCGTGTAGTTCCATTAAGTAGTGAGGACCAAACATACCTCACCCAAAGTTGTGCTTACCTGCTAGCTTACCACAGGTAAGCTTATCGCTATGTTGTTGAAAATAGATAAATTTAGTACATACAAATATAAAAATATTTAAGTAAAAAATAAATATTGAAAAGATCTAATAAAAAATGGATGTTATATAAGTTTTAAATTAATTGAGAAACGTTTTTAAAATTATTTAACTTTCTAATTTTTCTTCTCTGTTTTTAGTTGGTTTAATACTGTTTCAAATTCTGCGGGGGATATAAAATTCGATGAAATGAGGTAGGTCAAATATATTTTCTTTAAAATAGTTACATGACAGTATAAATATTGTTCTAAAATGTTACCTGTAATGTTTTAATTGCGCTCAGTTGGACGCTTCGTTCTACTGCCGGGTTACGTGTGGTGGAGATAAGGCGTGGAGATCGTCAAGTGGTGAGAGGTTCGTGGTGTTTTTCCCACGCACGACAGGTCTTCGTGGTACCACGTTCTTCACATGCACCATGCCCTGAGCTTCCTGCACTACTCGTAGCAGAGGACAACGCTGGGAATATTCTTCGTCATACCCTCAGGCTGTGATCTACAGCTTTAACTGACATGTTTTTCCAATGATTTTACTACGTCATTATTTTCAAGCACAGCTTTTGTATCTCTCACTACGACAAACAAATAATCTTAACATTGACAGTGATAATAGCATTAGTTCTCAAGAAACGTATTATTTGCACCAGTATTATTAGCTTTTGCTTGAATCTATAAAGTCTCAAATTATAAAGTATTAAAAAAATATATTGTTATTAGCTCCTAGGATATAAATGAAATTATAAAGTGAATATATATCTATATTGAATTTATAGTATATAGCAGTCAAAATAATACAATCAGAATAAATGTAATTGTTACATATGAATGCTTCCCACAAGACTGAAAAATCTCGTCCGAATAATATATAGCATTAAGAATAAATTAAATTGATTGATTTGATAGTAGATTTTACACTCAAATAGTGGTGTATAGTATAATAGAGTTAATGCACTCAAATTTGTTGAACAATAATTTTGTTATATTCTATACAATTAAATTACCTTCATTATTACGAAAAACAGAGTACGAGATTAAAAACTGCATTTATATCTTAGTTCTCATTTGTACTCTATTATGCACTTCCAGCTTATTTATTGATACTAATCCCCTTTCTCTTTGGATGAAATCCTCTGATCATGATATCAGTTTTGGAGACGTAAAAAAAGTGTAACGTCTCCCCGTTAAAAGATGTTTAAATATAAGAATACTTTATACAACCAAAATTGTTACGTTACTATTTTTCTCCAAGTAACCGCGGTGCTTTTTTTTTTTTTTTTTTTTTTTTTTTTTTTTAAGAAGCTTTTCAAAAGAGAGAGACTTTCCGAAAACAGGGGTCGTGTGGCCTCATCGAGGCCTTACATTCTTGATGTTGAGGTGGTCTGCCAGTTTTGCTACCTCCTCGTCGCTCACCTTCTTGTTCAAGAATTGTGACATTTGTCTGATAGCCCCGCTTAGGTCCTTCCGGCCTCGATGAGGCCACATAACCCCTCTTTTCGGAAAGCCACTCTCTTTTGGAAAGCTTCTTAAAAGTTTTTTATTTATTATTATTTTATTATCTTTTTTACTTATTATTATTATTTTTTTTATCTGAACTATGTAATTGTTATAGTTATTATTTATGATCTTATCCTGCTCAATTTTGGATGTAAGATTTTAATGTGAGTCTTATAATAAGTATAAAAATGTGATACTACAGTATATTATCGTACTGTGACTGGCAGTCACCATCGGAAAAAATTGGGTAAAATATTTTACCGCCAAAATTGTTAATTTCAGATTTCTCAGTAATACCTTAAATTGTATTTGTTGTATATTGTTTTCTTTTGTCCCTTTTTTTTTACAAATAAAAATATTTAACTGCCTCTCAATATTGTGCTATTTCATAAAAATATAAAATAAAATAATTTGTGAACAAAAATTAATAATTTTAATTATGTTACCATTTACAAAATATTTAACATTAAATTTACTTATAATGTTTGATTTTTTTTTTTAATAAAGAGTAATTTTTGGATAATGATGCCGCACAGGTTAATTATCATAAGCAAAAGTTATTTTAGTACATACAATGCACATGTTTAACATACATTTCCATAAATTTCAAATTGATAAATGGCATTCATTCGATGAGGTTTAATTTATTTCAAAATTAGTTTCTATAATTAAAAAAAAAAAAAAAGTGAACTGGAAATCAAGCAGTAAAAAGCATTTAACTGTCCAAATTCTTGAATGTTTATGATGAAAAAAAGGGGAAGGGGAATAATTTACATGCTCGGGAACATGAGATCTGTGAGTTGCAAGTGCTTGTTAATCCAGTGATCTGCGCGCGCACTCAGCTCAGGGGTGAATTCCTCCTTCCAACCTCCAGTCTTGCCCTTTCTAATAAAGTTCTGCTCGCCGTCATTCATCATGCCTACATAACGCAGCACGTCAAAGTTGACTGCAGAATTACGTCTGAAGTTCTTGATGTTGAGGTGGTCTGCCAGTTTTGCTACCTCCTCGTCGCTCACCTTCTTGTTTAAGAATTGTGACATTTGTCTGATAGTCCCGCTTAGGTCCTGTAAACAACGTGGAATTCAATTCACTATAAGTAAGCCAGCTCAATTTTATAATCAATGTAACTTTTTCCTATAAGAAATGCTATATAGTCGCAATCAAAAGTCTGAAAATATATTTAGTATAATTAAATTGTATTATAAAACTATTAAATTATTATTATTTGGTTCATAGTTTAAATTACCTTGTTCATGTCCTCATAGAAGAGAAACTTTAAATTGGGGTGATTTCTGCGCTGCCAACCTTCCTCCAAGTGACTCCAGTACGGCATCCATGGATCTACAAGCAAATTATGGCACATTAATATGGTAACAAGTGATCCGTTAAGTTGAGTCACTTACGTAAATTTTGCTCGAAATAGTCCCAATATTTCTCAAAATCTTCCGTATATCCTTGTGTTCGGATAAGTCGATTCAAGTGATAAAATGACACGGCAACATCCTTGGGATTCCTCGCTACGTAAACCACCTACAAGTATAATATGTTTTTAAAAAACAACAAACGTAGCTTACGGAGCTGGGAAATATATAATACGTCATGAATGCAAATCTTAAAATGTGTTTACTAAACTTTTTAAAACTGCAAATGAAAGCATTTGTTTCTCTAGTAGGAGGATAGAACTGATCAAAATAGTTTTTTTTAAAGGTGTATGCGCATGACGTCATATTTATTGCGCTTGGAGGCCATACTGGAGTAGTGAATAACATTGCTCAGCATAGGACAAACTTCGTTTAAGCCAATTTTCCTTGGAAAATCGCTTCATTTTTTGTTATTGTTATTTTTCTCACATACTTAAGATACTAATTCAACATATTTACAGCATCAATGCTCTCAAAAATATTGCTTAGTGTTTTTAAACTGCTGGCAAAATGACTTATTTTCCTATACCCCCATGTTATTGAGTTATCCAATATTGCGTTGACTTTAACATGAATGTATAGACCCTATATGAACCGTGATATAAGTAATAATTTTCAAAATTACAATATTTTTAAAATAGAGGGGAAACTTCAACGACTGCATATGAAACTAATTTACCTTTGCGTGCTTATTTACTTCTTTTTTTAATTTATTTAATTTTAGACTTCGTATTTTGTTTGTAGTTTAATAACAAAAGTTAATTTATAACAATTTGATTAGGTGCGAGTATATTAATTAAGAAAAAAAATAGTTTAGAGAATATTTTAGGAGAGCACATTTATTCATATTTAATTTTTGTTTAATTTTAACACTAATGTTTCAAATTATACCACGCAGTGACAAAAATACACTGCTTAATTACCTTACAAGTTTCGAGTAAATTGGGAGGCAGTAGACTGAATGGCAAATGTGTCTTAATGAAGCGAGGTCCTCTCGTCTCCTGCAAAACCTCGAGAGCGGGCCTTGCGATGTCGTGAACCATCGCTACTTTTGTAGCATCAGCAGCGTTTTCTGTCAGCAGCTGTCCTAATATTGCGTCGTCAACAAACGCATTGAACCTGTCAACAAAATTTAAGTTTTATTGTATGGTGAAACTTGCTTGATTCTTTTATTTAAATTTTAATTGTTTCAAGTTATGTGATGTGTTGCAAACTTTGATATTTTAGAGGGAGAGAGAAAGAGAAAGAGAAAGAGAAAGAGAAAGAGAAAGAGAAAGAGAAAGAGAAAGAGAAAGAGAAAGAGAGAGAGAGAGAGAGAGAGAGAGAGAGAGAGAGCATATAATCGCGCGGAGCTAATGAATTAATGCTTTAGCATTAAATTGGTTAAATTGGGAAAGAAATCTCTTTTTGTTATACATATATATGTTTAACTACATAAAAATGAAATATTATTAATGAAGTTTAAATTAATTCTCAACATATTAAATTATTAATGCAAGTTTATATATATAAGCACCTCTCACATCTAAAATATTTATCACAAACTTTAATTAGACCTTACATAACAAGCACTAAAAATATATATGTCAATATTGATAGGACTACATAACCGAAGGCTATATAGAAAACTTAAAATCTTGCTAGTCTTGTGTTGCATAAGTTGTATGCTAGAAGTGGAAGCTAGCTTACTCTAGAAAAGGAAATCTCTGAACTTGCGGCACTCTCTCTGCTTCTTGATAGTCCAAGTCGTTGGCAATCAGCCACACAAGCTCCTGGGTCCACGTGGTGCCTAAAATAATACATTAATCACGTGATGGAAGCCAACCTGAAGGTTGTTGCAATAGGGCATAGTAGGAAAACACTATAGAAACTTTAACGAGAATTTTGAAAAATTTCTCCTTGTTTAAATAAAGCAGATTCAAAGTTGATAAGCTTCTTTTTGTTTTAAGCAATATTTGAATATTTTCAAAACTTTGCTTAACTTAATAATAATAATGAATATATATAGCAACTTTTTAGTTACGAGGAAAAAGGGAGAATGTCTCCAATTATTATCATTAAGTTATTTTCAAATATTAATATTGTTGAAGCCCTGACTTACTTTGTCCACTACTCCATATACTGTATGGACAAATATATAGTTAATTAATATATATTCAAGCACCTGATCTCGGGAAAGTGACTACCCATGTGTCCTCGGGTCGCAGTTCAATGTTGTAGAATTGGTCTGCATATTCTCGGTACTTGGCGGGTAGCAGGTACTTCTCCTTGCCCACCTGGTAAATTATTCATAACTTTATTATTTTTATCCTGTACACTGGTATATAATCTTTAATTTGAATTCCGCATGATTTGCTTGACTTTTTATGCCAATGAATAGCATAGAACAATTTTATCATCCAAGCTTTGCAAAAAATGTTATTATTTTTTATCATCATCATATTAATTTTGAATAAGACGATTATTTTTTAGTTGATTTTTATTTAAGAAAGAGGAAACAATGAAAATCTTATTTAAAGATTAGTTTTAGTAAAAGCGACATAATAAATAATTAATCTATCAATAATGCATTTATGCATTTAAAAAAATATTATATCTGTGATTAGTGTGATTAAATTTTCAATTCACCAAAATACATAATATGCACACCTGAATGTATCCAGAAGGCTGTCCTGTAAAATCTGCAATGAGCTGCTTGTTCAGTTTCTCTTCTAGCGGGATGATCTCGAGGGTTGCTTGTGATGATTTGTGGTGTGACGAGTACAACGGTGCTTGAGCTGAGGTGCACAGAGCAGTTCCCGCCATCGTCCACTGACTGACTGACAAGCGAGAGTCCCAACATTTGGTGCAGCATCACTTTAGAGAAAGTTAAGCTTAGAAAAAAAAATTGTTATTGTTTTCCAATGAGGAAATTTGGGATATTATGAATAAGCACCATACCACTACCGCGTTATTATACCAGGTATCTATTGTACCGTAACAACATTATTCGTGCTATAGCTGTTAGTAATAGTTAATATTATGTCATATTTCGTAAGTATAATTGTAATTTATTCTACCTTCAATTTTTTAATATTACATATTGCAAATTTTAATAGTACTTTTCACATGATTGCTTATGATGATGTAACATACTGAATATAAAATACGTGTGAAATATATTTAGTTTTAAGTAAACTTTATTACATTGATATTTAATTGACTATGTGAAAGGCTCCATTTACAAAAAGTGTTGAAATGTTTAATTTTACTAAGAATTGAAATAATTTGAAACACACAGTTTCATACACCAAAAAAAGGAAAAAAATATATATATCGATGCTTTTACATTGAAATACTGTTAACTAATATTAAAATAAATTTAGTCCTATCAGAATCACCTCATTATTTAAGTGTATTTTTTTCTAATTATTTGTGATAAGATAAATACGTATTGTTAAAAAAACAACTTATAAAATAACCCTATTTTATTATGTTTTCTTATGCAGTTACGTGGCACCATTTTAAATTATTCAATTACTAACTTTATACTGTCAACTTGAAAAAAATAATGATAAAAGTAAGTTTTTTTTAAAATTATTTTTAGCAAAATTCATGTAATTTAAATTTTAGTGTTAGCAAATAATAGAAGTAATGAGGCAATTGTGTGATACATATTATATCATGTATAGTAGTAAAGGGCTGATAATATATTATATATAAACTATCTGAAATGATTTTTCCATAACAAAATTTCAAACATGGGTACGGCAGCTCACTTTACATGACATGTAATGACATCTTTGAACTTATTTATGATGAAACCATTCTACCATTTTCTTTTTAATTTTCATATCTAATTTAGTAAATTTAGAAACTATTAAATTAAAAAAAGAAAAGAAAGAAAGAAAAAAAAAGCGTATGTTTTTGCCCATATAAAATTTTTGAGTTTGGTTACAAATAATTGAAGAGATGAAAATTTCACACAATTATTTTAGTTGTTTAAAACATTGGTCAAACAAAGTTCAGTTCATAGCTTCTACTATAGTCATTAACACTTTCATTACATATAATTTCATAAGTCAAGCGGTGACTTAAAAACTAATTAGTCCTTTTGCTATTTTACATAAAAAAAAAACTTTTAATGTTACAATATTTGCATTAGAAAACAAATAGAACAATTAATTGAGTTCAGATAGCAACACTTAAAATATTAACTTTCTTATTGACATACTCATCTCATATTAGAAATAATGTCAAATTTGAAATGTATTTCAAAAGTTATTAAGTTCCATTCCTAAGTCCCCAAAATGCGTGTTCATTGTGGTATCTATATACTGTATACATAGTACATACTAATGTACTACTGTTTTATGTATGTAAATGTTAGTTTGTTTACGGGAGCTGCAAAATTGATGAAATATGAGATGAAGCATGAGAAAGCATAATTTTCATGTCAATTTGATCGATGTGAGGTCAAACTAATACTTAAACAGTAGACACCACAAAGAATATATAACAAAGTATTTCTGAAAGTTCTGCTTCAAGACTCTTTAAATCTACTTGTTCTTAATTATGAGTTTCTGCATGATGAGAAAATACAGAAAGAAAATCAATTTTTTAAACGTTTTGGCTCTCTTTAAGAGCAATGCAAAATATTATTTTTAATTTTATTATTAACGATATATTTGCTTACGATGTATTATATATATTAATAATATGTTTAACTGCTGATTTAATTTTTTTTTAATATATTTTGTTTTTTCCTAACTTTAATGGAAAGACATTGATTTTTTAAACTCTCTTGAGAACCGTATAGTAAATGGTACATTTAACATGACTTTTTTGAGATATTCTTGTAGATATTGTATCAGGCTAAGGCAGCAGTGACCATTGTTTTGTGTGATTGTCTTGCGGCTTTCTCCCTCAATAAAGTGCAAACTCACAGCCGCGTGGACCTCTCAGCACCGCAGCATACAGCACGACACAACACGCGGTGAAAGTCGAACTGACTCAATCATTGCCGCGAGCCTTTCTTTGCAAATATCATTGGCAAATATTCACTACTTTTCTACTTCTTTTGTTTAAGTAGCATTTTATCGTCTTAATAAGAACTTCACGACAAAAAAAAAAGTATTGACTTGATTTTTTATACATCAGTTCGACATCAGTATGATTGATATCATATTGTCATTACAATTTTTTGTTTCATTCATATGGGATATACAGTACGTTATAATGGATATACATTATGTATCACTCTATATTTATATTATTACGCTCATTGGTCAACAAGAATAAAAAACATATCTAAATTTCTTCAACATCATGCAAAGACTTTCAGGAGGTATAAGACAAAAGGTATCAAAATAGTAAAATATTATGTTTTAGCTTGAAAATTAAATTAAGTAGATGATTTTGATATTCTTTTTATAATTTCTTCAGTACTATAATGATAATAGGAAATTGTGAAAAATGATTACAATTTCAAATTATTATAGTAAATGCTTTATTGTTGCTGAATATTTTTATAGGTACAGTACACAAAGTTATTTTCAATTAATTATTCTATATAGTGTGGCGGCTCTTGCCAGTTTATAAACTGCAAAAACTATTCTTTATTTATTTATTTTTTTTTCCTACTATAACTTGAGAGAAAAATATTCTTAATGCAAATGGAAAATAAGATGACTCGAGTGGTTTATATATACATAAAGGTCAATACTTAATGTACAGTACATAATAATAAAAGTCTGGAACCTAAAATTGAAATTTTTAAATTTTTATAAATAAAATTATAATATATTTGAAGTATTATTTTGTATTGCAATTCTTTTTAACTATAATTAAATATATATATATATATATATATATATATATATATATATATATATAATCAACAAAATCTTATCGTGAATGTTGCACATGCTATAAAAACAAAATTAACGTATAAAATATTATGTAAATTATTTTTATTTAGTCGAGTCATTTTACGTTATACTGTATAAAAGCGTTCAATAATACATACATCTACTACTAGTTTTATAAATTGAAAATATCCTATCACAGTCTTCTTTTCTTTTAAATTTTAATAACATCTATATCATAGTATAAAAAAGAAATAATATTTTGATTTTTACTCAGCAAGATAGTGCATTTACAAACATATTTTGAAACATTATGCAACAATAAAGATTATTAATTATTACACCCTAATTAACGCTTTGTTGTTTTATTTTATATAGCCACAACATTGCAGTGATTAGGATTAAGTAGCACAAAAATCTTAATTTTAAACTATTTACTATTGTATTTTATTACTGACGATGGTTATAACATTATACAGTGCGATTGAAAAATGTGGTTATAAATCATTGATTCTACTATTTAAGTATAATAGAATATTATTAATACACTATAAGACAATAAATAAAATTGTAAGCAAAGAATAATAAAATAAGTTATTATATAATAAAACACTCACATAAAATAGAAAGTAATTACAGAAATATAGGTGTTAATAGGTTATCGTATAGATTAGAGTATATTATAGCGAAAGTAATACAAAATTGTTTTGAGTTAATAAACAAACGGTTGCAAAAATATTAATTTATTTAAAAGTAATAATTAAGAAAATCTTGCTACAAATTTAGAAAACATATAAGATTGAAAAATAATTTCTGCAATTATTTCTCTTATTAATACTACCGCGTTTAGTTCCAATTACAGATTTAAAATTTGTAGAAATAATTAAGAAAAAGTAAAATGGTTACTGCGATAAAATAATTTAAAATGCGAAAAACACGACACGAAAATTGTACTGATGTATAAAGGTAGGTATATTATAAGAAGTTTTAGCATTACAGTCAAGTGAGTAGGTGGTAACGAGTTACCATGTATTCACTCGCATGCATCGCTGTGTGCACTTAAAATAAGTCACGGTGCAGGGGTAGCACGTCGCTTGATGGGCTCCAGAGGTGCGTACTTAGTGGTGCGCAGACCAGATGCACGAGAGTCTTGTTCATTATCCACTATCGGCTCAGGACAGCGGAATACGCGTACCGCTGGTCGGTCTGCACAATCTTCAGGAATTAGACCATCCTCGAGGCTGGGTCTGCGCCAAGCGGGGGGTGGACTACCGCGGGGACGCCACTCAACCTGAAAATAACATAAGAAATTGCTAACAAATAGAGAATAAAATCATAAAATAGCCAGCCAATAGCCAATACATACAATAGCCAATATTCTTCATGTAAAAAAAAAAAAAAAAAGAAGAAGTTTTTTACTCTTCAGAAAGCTTATAATATAAAATTTAGTAAACCATTTTAGAATGAATATGAAGATCCTATTCACTCATTACAGATAAAGTGTAATTCAAATTCAAAATATGTTTATTTCCACTCTCCTAGAATAAAATGTAATAAATTACACTAATAAATGCAGGGGGGAGGAGATTCTATTGGGTTCTGAGCGTGGGCAGGTGGATCTGCATAATTTACATGCAAATTGTAAGCAATATTGATCGAAAACTGCGATACAAACTTGCTTATTGATTATATTACAAGGAGGTGATACTGATAATGAAAAGTGGTAAATTTAATTACTTTATAAATCATGTTTACCGTGTCAATCACAAATTTCTTCAACTTTGCAATTAATTGAAGCAAAAGTCAAACACAAGAACTAATTTAATAAGCTGTATTATGCTTTATTGCAGTGCTAAAAAGTTTGCAATACTTCATCAAAATTAAAACAATTAAATATTTAAATTGCTTTGTACATATTCTTTATTCCTAATGAGTACATGGAATTTAATTTCAGCATTCAATTTTTCTTCGCATAGTATAATAATAATAACCAATTATAAATATTTTATCTAAAAAAAAAGCTTTAAAAAAATATGCCTCTTATACAGACTTAATGTTTCAAATTTGAAGTGCTCGTTTCTTGGAAAATTTATTCTCAAGGTATTCAGAAAGAAAACATCAATAACAACTTTGGCCGATTGCTATATATAAGAAGGTAGAGGGCTTCAAATATTATAGTTGACTCTGTATGCCCCAAAACAAATAAAAACAAATTCATCTATACGAAAAGCCACATAACTCGATAAAATAAAAATCAGCATTGATTTGTTATGTTAGTATATAGTATTTTGTTCCCCATCCTATCGTTACAGTAGCACTTCGTCAATCCAAACTGAATACGTGATAAAATTATTTTTGAGAACCTCAATTTTATATGTTTTGTTTTACATGACTGTCAAAAAAATTGAAATTGATTGTGTATAGATTTACGCAACATTTCCAAGTGACGCATGTGACGCATTAGTGTCTCACCGAGTTCCTCCTCTTGTCAGGTAATGGAGGCAACATATGAGGTTTCTTGCGTTGCTGAGCAGCTGAAATAGGTACCGGAGTCGAGGGTGACGCTGCTGCAGGGGGTGGCACCAGCTCGTGGGCGCTTGGAGGCGCCAGCAACTCCGCCTTGTGCTTCATCTGAAACATAATTATATTAATTTCTAACTTTTATGTACTGATGATATTGATACTTTATTTATTATAAATGATGACAAATTAAACTGTATATTGTATGGTGTAAGCATGTAAGGACAATTTCAGCAGGGAGAAACTCAATGTATAGCTCTATGCTGATACTAACATTTGAATGTGATTTTCATGATATTACAATTTCACGAAAATCACATACACTACGTTAGTGTAATCATAATTATACTGTAGTACAAACTCTGTAAGCATAAAGTGTTACTCAAAGTACCAATTTCAGTGAGTGTAAAACCTTTTCTGGTCTCAAAAAAGAATAAATTCTTTTTTATATATTATTTTTCTTTTCTTTTATAGACTCTTATCATTAAAATAATAATATAAAGGTAATAAAAAAAAACTTTGGTCTTTTGTTTGGCTATTAAAAACTACAATTCTCTTCATCATCAATATTATTTACTTTGAAGAATATGTATATTCCCAGAGCTCAAAGTGATTTATCGTCATGTTTTTATCTAGTTTTTTTTCTTCAGTTTCTTCAATAGTTTAATGATGCTAGAATAATGATGTTTCATGTTGACATTATACCAATTTTTTTTATCGCCTGCACTGTCTCAAGTCTTACTTTAGTAAGAAATATATATGTAAAAAAAATTAAGTGAGTACAGGTTACAACCATTAGTCAAATGGTGAATCTTATTTACACGATATATAATTCTCTCTAAGTAATTTATTTTCAGGGAAACAAATATTCTATTCTTCGACTAGAAAGGATTCGTCCTGGCCTACCCGAAAGGGACTATGGTGTCATGATATGTAAATATGTATGTAAGTATGTATAGAGAAAAAAAAAGTTTAAAATAATATAATAACTTTAAAAATGTTCCTTATCTGACATGAGTTGGTTTTAAAATTTCACATTCATATGTTATCTTCAAAGTGGAATACCTTACTTGATCATCGTTTCATGTGTTTCACATAACTAAACTTTTAAGTAACATTTCATGTTTACTTCATGTTAATTTTATATTTCGTGACTTTTCTGTTTGCGAGATATCAGCTGGTAACCTACTCCCTATAGGAAAAAAGAATTTATATATTATATATTTTATATATATATATATATATATATACAGAGGCGCCGAGTTACTAAAATTCTAATGATTGCCGAAAAAGGCAGATGGGGGGTATGGGGGGCAGCGCCCCCCAAAGCCCGCCGCAGGCGAAAAAATTTTCAGGGGCCACGCCCCTTTTTACAAAAATTAATGCACTTTTTACAGATTGTGAGATTTATTTTTTACCTTAAAAGTTTACTGCTATATACTTTAGAATTTACACCTATAATAGTACCCATGAAAAAAAAAAAAAAGTAATCGACTATATAGGTAACTCAATAATAATTATATATTCAAAAAGCCAATTAATAATTAAAAACCAACATTTTTTAATATATTTGCCAAAAAAAATCAAAATAAATCATTAATTTCCGTACTAACTTATACCAAGATGAATAATACAAAAAAATATATGTCCTTCTTCTCTTAATTTGAGATTGAACTCCATTAACACCTTGCTTTGCTGTAACGCCCCAAACTCATTATAACAAGTATTATGAGTGTGAAAATTAAATAAGACCCCCTTTATGAAGATCGCTGCCTTCGTGCTTTTTAAATCGTTGCAATGCAGGACACCAGTTTGAAAAACCATTAATTATTTGATTACAAAGGAACAAACTGATTTTTTTTTTTGTGGCAGAGTGCAGTGTGCAATGATATTTTATGAGAACCATAATATGAAGTTTCCTTTTCTTTACGCCTAAATTGATCCATTTTTATCAATTTTTCAGTGAAACGTTTTTTTTTTTTTTTTTTTTGAAAAACTGTTTTTTTTATTTCTTTCTATACTATTGTACTGTTTATAAAATTTGACTGCAGAACCTTTTTTTTTTCAGCATAAGCGCATATTGCCTTCAATATCATGTGTACCAAATTTTAAATCCATTCGTCCATCAGTTACGTGGAAATAATAACATTATTATTTTATTTATTAAACACCAATAACAATAACACACAATAACAATAACTTACACAAACTTATTAAAAAAACTTTAGAAAAAAGTTATAAAGTAAAAAATATTAATAATAATAAAGTCCCTCCACGTCTGAGGTTAATCGTTAATTTAGTATTTATCACCTGAACTTTCAATATTGTTGCACTATCACTCTTTTTTCGTCGTTGTTACAAGCTTTTCAATTTTAAAAATTGCGAACCGTATATTATATAGCATGAGATATCGCAGTATAACTCTACATATTTTTCAAAAACTATATATAGCAGAATTAAGACGAAAATGACCATATTGACTGTCTCTGTATTGGTCACTAAATCTATATCAACTGAAAAAAAAATCTAGGGGTACTCACATTTACTTCATGTATCATACTGTACTACGTATATTAAATACTCATGTGTATTACATGATCACGCCATGATTCGTACCTTTTTCTCTATCGTTCTGTTCTGTATTCACATATCTCAAGATCTGGTGTCTGTTAATATTTCATACCGATGACTTTCCTCTAATTGCTATTTTAAGCTGTAGATGCAAAGGTATAATGTGTATTATTTTGGGTATAAAATTATTTTTTTGGGACTTGAAGCTTTTTTTCCCTCTTTCTCACAAACACTCAATATTTCTTAAATCTATATTAGGTACTTTTTTTTTTTTTTTTTTGCATAATTTTGTTATTTTCATTCAATAATTCAATGATTGCTCTGCAACGCTGATTTTTTTTAATGATTGCTCAGGCATCGCCCAAGCATATAACTCGGCGCCTATGTATATATATATATATATATATATATATATATATATATATATATATATATATATATATGTTTTATATATTGTTGTACAGCATGTTAAGTTATTACTCAACATCAATATACTAATGTTGTTTGACTTTTCATGGGTTACTATATATTTTGTATCGAATATTGCAATGTTAAAGTCGCTATAGTGATTACAATAAGCTATGTTGCGTTGGTTTTAGTTTTAGTATAGCGATGTTTACCTTTACACACACAAAATCAATAAAAAAAGTTTTAAAGTTATACTAAATTATTACTTTTGTTTTCAATGGAAACTGACTTTAATCTGAATATAAATAAAAACATTTTGTCAACTCTCGTAATAAAAAAAAAAAAGGATTTCTAGTGTTAAATGTTAATGAACATATAACTTTAAGTTATAGTTATAATTAATTAGCTGTAACTTTGACAAGGTGAATAAATATTTATAATATAACCCTTATACACTCTGTTGACCTTAGTTTATTACGTGCCAGTTAACAAAATAATTCTTCACGCTATAGTTTCATTAATTTTTATATAGCATTTTTATGGTTTTGTAACATTTTAATAAAAAAAAATGTCAAACACAAGTTAAAATATATCTTTGTATAAAAATTCAGCATACAAGTAGAATTATTTTGTTACGTATGTATATACCGTATACAATATACTTAACTTGTAGGTTACATTCATTTTTAGGGTTTCACGGGCACAGGGGAAATAATTTCTGACATATAAGGTCAGACATGTGAAATCTTACAAAATATACACGGGAGAACCTATTTATTATAATAAAATTTAGGTCTATAAATTTGACTTTATATATATATATTGTTGTGTAAATTTCCCCTTTTATTCAAATAATATATTTTTTTAAATTTATTAATTTATGGTTCTTATAAAGATGTTACTAGCGTACTCTAGAAGGGGTACTCTAGAGTACCCTTCTAGAGTACTCTAGATGTTACATTAAATTCAAATTGTTTTATCGCACTGATTGTAAATATTAAAATTATTATACGATAATGACGTGATTATAGGATTAAAAAGAAAAAAATAAAAAATAATAAAAAAAGACGAAATATTGTTTCTATCTGTTGTCACTGACCGAAGTATGAATAATAATATATCGATTAAGTGTCTGAAAAGAATGTTGCGTATATTTGTGTATTATTATATTGACCGCAGGCTTCTCGGTAAACACGCGACATATAAAATAACCAACTGCCCACAGTATAAACTACCTCTCTATATTATATGTTATTGTTTACATACAACAGTGGCATGACAACGAGCTTCTCGACAAACACACAAAATCACAATTTTCTACACAGCTATTTCTGTATTCATTGATCTTGTAGCTGAATTGTCATTATTTTTTCATCAAATTTTCATCTAATATTATACTTTCCAGGTTTTTGAGAATACAAAAGTAATGATTATATTATGCTTTACAGCGAGTGGATATGTATACCTAAATTATATTGCGCCTTTATTTATTTATTTGTTTTTCCCCACTCTTACTTATAAACAACCTTTGACATTTCAATTATTTTTCAATATGTCACAATAAATTATTAAAATAGATCAATTATGCAATATTGTTTTGCATTTAAAATCACGCCTTTTATTTTTAACCAAAGAGAAATAAGAAGAAGAGGAATACGATTAACGAGCTCGTATTCAGTATAATTTTAAATAACGATCGCACAAATTGCATGAGTAATAAATAATACTAATAACCAAGGTTTATCTCTATAAACCTTGACTAATAACTATTTTCATAGTACTTTCTGGTTACATATTATTTGAATTCTTAAAGTATGTAAATTTGGTTCCCATTGTAGAAGAACTGCAATACTAAATCAACTAACTATGGCGCAGCATTGATAAATAAAATAGATAGTTCACCACTTTTGAATGTTTTACATGCGTGTCTTGCAGTATTATTGACCTTAAGTTTCATCATATCGAAACATTATATATTTTTATATAACATTCAAAGTGTTATTGATAATACAAATTATTGACAATTGCGAATTTTTGTTGATAGAAGAGATAAATATTGACAAAAATAAAGTAAAAATACCTGCGGATAGATAGCAAGTTATATCACGCAAGGTCTAAAACGCTGAAGCTTTTAGTGAACGTCACGCGAAATGATGATAGCATTTGCCTTTTAAATGTTTCTTTACAGTATTTCATTCAAGTTTAAGAGTTCTCTCTTTTTCTCTCTTTCTCTTTCTCTCTCTGTCTGTCATTCCATTGTCAAGATTTCGCAGTTGAGGTTCATGCGTGTTCGCGTGCCGATGTACTCGGACTGCCAGGCGGTGCGATTCTCGCGGCGTGTTTGTGGCTGAGGTTGCCATGGTTACCCATACAGCTTATAACAAATTTGCCCATCAGACTGCAAAATTGTGATACAGACAGAACATCTTCTTTTTTATTTTAACTTACTTATGATAAGCTTATAATTAAAAAAAATGCAGAGTTAAAAAAAAATCTTTAAAGCTTATTTTTGTGTAAAGGCATATAAAACATTAAACAACATGTTCTAAACACAGAATGGGATCTACAAAACTAATGATAATTTTTACCACAATGTAAATTTGGCTCCACAAAAGAGCTTGAAAAAACTATAAAGTATATTTCCATGAATATTTCTATTTATGACGTCAGAAACAGGCAAAAACTAGTATGAAAATGTTGTGCCGGTTGCATAAATAAAAATTTTCTGATCACTGCTAACAGCGATAAGCTACATTTTATGTATTTTAGTATGTAAGTTATATATAAATATATTTCTTATTTTAGATCAGGTTGAGAGGAGAACAAAGATATGTATGTATCTGATCTCATTTATGTGTTTTTGTATACTTGCTTTTATAATAAAACCTATATGAAACTGAAACTGAAAGCTAAAGTTAGGTTTTGAGACCAATTAACGTTATTTATGTAAGTCCCATCAAGTGTTTTGTGACGTAAATGCCTATGTTTTTCATGTTATCTATGCCTTTAAGTTATTATTGATTAATTCTTAAATGTTAACAATTCGAAACTTTATAGAACCTCCCTATAATTTAATACAAAAAATAAAGATTTTACTCTGTTAGAATTTTGTTTAGAAATGAGAAATTTGTTATTATATTTCTTTCATTGCCCCCATACTCTAAGCAGTTGGTGCAATATTGTACATTTTATGATTTAATTGATCGATACATGCACAGTAACTATATCGTGTTAAAAACCGAGTAACCTATATTTAATTATCAGATAATGTATTTTTGTTGTTGTGGTTTTTTTTTTGTAGTTAATTCTCTATAGTTACAATATTAATTATTATCAAAACATAAAATTTACAATTGTGCCATAAACTAATTATGTCATTTAAATATTTAATTGAGAAACTTTTAAATTAGGTTAAAATGTTTATTAAAAAAAAACTAAATTTTATGCTAGATTTACCTCTTATCTGTCACACTGATCACTGTATGGTGTTAAATATGTTTTAGCGTATTTCTTGAATTTAATAAGTAGTAGATTTTGTGTATGTATGTACATATTATTTACAATTGATAATCATTAAAAGGGTCCTGTACTGAAAAAAAAATGACAAGCTGAGAGCTTTATATATATTATATTAGCCTCACAAACTGCGGAGAAATTTTCAAAGTAGGCAATCCACTTAACATTTTCTATTGTAGTCCTGGATTTCGTCATGAATTTCAAAAGTTATCTACACTTTATCTTTATACAATTTTTTAAATCACAGTTCGTTAGTTTACATAATGGGTAAGGGACATAATATGATGGTCCCATCTCAAGATTTATCCGTTTGTTTTGAGTACTATCCGTTTAAAAATTAAACTTTAATCAAAATGTTTCATTATGAGTAATAACTTTTGTCTTTTCCAACATTTCAACTATAAATGATTTGTAAATAATAATTGTATTTATGGCTGTTTAAGAATGAAAAATGCCAAAAGTGCAAAAATTTGTTGGTAAAAAGGTTTAAAAATCTTGTTGTTGCAAGCATTGATATTATTTGCTGAAAGTATTGAATAACCTTTATTTTCATCTAAGTTCATATTTTTTTATATTGATATCCGATTAAGAAACAATATTTAATTCTTACTTGTAATTCGACCGCACGAAAACCAGTATCAGAAAAAAAAAAGTTTTTTTTTCCTCTGATGGCAGGCTGATTTATTCTCATGGAATCCTCTCGACGTCATAACTATAATATAATAAAAAGCATTTGCTTTCTCGGCTATATTTTTGCTTTGTTATTGTATTCGAGGTCTGCGTGTAAGAAATGAATATTATCTTTTACATTTTATATTGATTTCTGTGGTAGAAATATGACATTGACAATAAACAGCGTAATGTAATTTTGATGTTGTTTTAAAATTACAATTTTTTTATATTTATAAATGATTGCGATAAAAAAATCAGTTAAAAGCCGACCTTCTCGCTGCTGTACTATGAACTAATATTTCTTTTACATTAACACAATTAATTAATAATAAAAGTTGAAATTTTGACAACTCATTTTTAATGTAATTTTCGATCAGAATTTTAACTTGAAATTAAGATTACATCATTGGAAAGCTAAAATTGCTTAATTAATTGATACAATGCAGACTATAAGTAAAATTCTGTTTGTTTGTATTTAATTTTAAAACTGTTACTGACTGACTGTAAACCATTTGGGTTAAATTGAAAGGTTTGTAACCTAATTTCACCCAATAAAAGCCAATAACTATTACTATAGTATAACGAATGCATTTTAATTATTATTTAAATATTTATATTTTTCTTATTTTTTTTATCTGTTTCTTTAATTGCTGAAATGAAGCCATATTTTTAATGTACAATATTTTTGATCGTATTTAAAAGCATTAAATTCTCATGCAACCTTATTTATTGCATAATTGAAATACTGCTCTGTGTAAACAGTCTTTACAACACCAAGTGTATCATTAACATATTAACTTTGTTTATATAACTTTTGCTTTTATTTTGGGGGAAAAAAAAGATGATTAAAAACAATACAAAGTTTGTATTAAAATTTCATATTTGATCGTTTAGAATTTACTGCATTGCATGCTAATATAAATATATTTAAGTCAATAAATATGTTTTATCACTCAAGCAAGTAAAATAAATATAAAACCTAAAACTTTATTACGTAATATGATTACTTAAATTTATGATACAAAGATATTTGAAAACATTTTATGTTTTATACATTATATATATATATATATATATATATATATATATATATATATATATATATATTATATATATATATATATATATATATATATATATATATATATATATATATTATATATATATATATATATATATATATATATATATATATATATATATATATATATATATATATATATATATATATATATATGGAAATGTTATTGTTATTACCTTTTTTGGTAATATAGATTTTAGTTAATACTGTATATTACTTGAAATTAAAAAAAATTATAATCACAAGGTCGTATTGTATTATATTTGTGATGTTTAAAATAAGTATACATTTAACTTCATGTAAAATACAAATTTTATTTTCTTCTAGTATGTATTGCGTTATAAAATATTGGTAGCTTCAAATTTAGTATTATAGTTTCTCTCTACCAATATGCGTGACTTTAAAACACTGGGGTAACTTATTCCCACGCTTTTAGTGTAATAAAAAGATGTCTGATCAACATAAATAAAAATAAATAAATTAAATATGTAAACATAAATCACGTTAACTTATGTATAGTGTTCTTTTTATAATTGTTTATATCAAGAAAATAAGAAGTTTAAAATATAAGATTTTTTTAGTAATTTTAATAGATTTCTAGATTTTTACTGATTTTTCCTGTAGTTCTATACGTGTAATTCTATCAAATGGAATATTTTTTTATTGATACCTTAATTTAAATTGAAATACAGTATGTGACTAACTATATCAAACAATATAATATAGTAATACATTGATATATTGTTTTACTATATTATACCAATTCTCTTGGTTCTTGGTGCATATTATTTCAAATTATTAAAATTACTATTTTCTTTTCATCAAAACTGACGATAACCATGCAGAGAACGCATTACGATACAAGATTGTTATTTTTAATTATGTTATATTTAAAACGCTTATAGTGTAATAATACTGCGTGTTACGAATATTATCTTTCCCCTCCAAAAATGCGTGAGAAGTACCAGGTAACGATTTAAATTTAAGTATCGTGTCTCTCGCTGCACCTATAAGATTAATATATTATTTCCCCAAATCACGATTTCAATTTAGATAAACTGCTAAATTATTGATGGAGTTTTTGAAAACTCCATGAAAAATGTTACTTAACTATAGAATTATTTTAAATTTCATTAATCAAGTTTTTAGCAAGTATAAATAGATTATTTTTGTATTTTAAAAAGTAACCTCTGAATGCCATGCAAAAACTTAAAATGTCAATAGTTAATTGGAATTATAAATTTTATAATTTCAATAAAAAATTAATAAAATAGCTTCGGTAAAAATTACACGACACGTTGGGATTTTATTACTTTTGTTTTTAAAATATATTATATAATTATAAAGTATATATTTTGACAAATTAATTTAATTTCTCGTAATCCTCAAATTTTATACATAATAACTATGTTATTATTCTGATAATCATTGTGCCATACAAATTATTCACGTGTCAATATTTTACAAATCTTTACTGATATTTAATTATGGATACCACTTACCTGGTGGTGTGAGCGGTGCTCCCTCGCGCGGCTTCACTGTTGTTCAGTTCACTCCCGACTGCCTGTATGCTTAAGTGACGTGTTCACCACTCGCGTCAGTTTGTTCTCCAGCCACGCTGCGTTGCCGCTGCGTTGCCAAGGGGACCGTGACAACAATTCAATTTACATACTGCTTTGTTTGGTACCGAAGCCTCACAAACAAACAAACAAAAGCTTGTGCTTCACGTGTTTGTGTAGCACGTGCTTGTATCCATATATTCAAATCATGTTATATTAGGGTAATAAGTACGTATATGCGGAGAAAAAAGCAGCTGACATTAAATGTGCAAGCTTCTATAGACACGTTGTTCCTGAGTTCCTAAAATTAAATAAGATTCTGCTAACATTGACTTAAAGTTAGAGGTTATACATGCTAGCAGATTTTAATTATAAATAAAATAATAATGGTTTACTTCAAAAAACAAAAATGTTTCTAAATGTTTTATTTAATAGCAATGATTAAATACCTAATAATTATGAACTTTTTACTTTTAACGTAAGTTTAAAGCAAACTTATGAGATTAAAATATTAATAGTTATTTTGACTTTCCAATCGTTATTAAAATAGTATTATATTTTTAATAACTAATGTTCAATAATCTATGAATTTTTAAGCCTTTTTTTTTTCAATTATATTTTAAAAATATTTTCATACTAAAGCTGATAGAAACAGTAAAAAGAATGAAGACCTCGCCAGTACAAAATATATCATATCTTGAAACTGTGACAATTGGTAATTACTAATTTTAATGATATTTGTATGGTATTTCATTATAATGTTACATGGACAAAATATCTACATTTTAGTACTTTTTCTTTAATTTTCTATATAACAGATTATTTAATACCCCTCGTGCAGTCCATAAAGTTCAAGGACTTTATTTACATAAGTATAACATTATAAAGTTTGGTGTATTTATTTTTACGCAATGAAACTTTTTTTTTTTCCATCTACTTTTTGTTACACTCACTATGAAGAAGGAATTCAAATATAAAAAAATTCCATACAATGTACATTTTACATAGTTTTATTAACAATGCTTAATTATAATACTTTGCGCCTCTTTCTATTTGGCTGTAATAGAACGAGGCAGGCACCGTTTTGTTTGACATTTGATTGATTAAATAAGTGACAACAATAGTTGCTAGGCTACCAGTTTTTATATAATATATATATTATTATACATATATTATAATAATTACAACAATATTATTTGTATCTCTATACTAACACTTAATTAAAGCAACATAGCATTAGTACATATTTATTTTATATTAATAATAACAACATGAACATAGTTATTGAAAATTAAGTTTGTATTTGAATGTTTAAAAATGAAATCCAAAAATTTGTTACAAAGAAAATGCTTCTAAATTCTAATATGTAACTTTTGTAATTTTCATTGCTGTTTGACTTATACGAGAACTATATTTTTTAAATTAATATGATATGATTAAAATAGCTATGTATTTTTCTTACTAAAATTATTATTATTTTATATTCTAAAATGGAAATATTGAAAACTTTATTTTGGAAGAAGTTTATTAAATTTTCCAAAAAAGAAAAAAAAAGTACAGTTTAATTTTTGTTTTTCCGAACTGTAACTTAATTTATTAATAAAAATTATTATATTATTAAAAGCTTTAATTCTTGTTGTTATTATGATATTTATGCTACAATAAAATATATTCAAACCAAACAGGTATATTTTTATATTATATATTATAAGAAGATAATAATTAAATTGGCACAAAAGTTACGCAATTCTGGCGACTAGCATTATGCTCTCGACAACAATTAATCACATAACAAATCTCGACCCGCGAATACTATTTTACATTCTGCGTTAATGAACAGGAGAGAGAAAACATAAGTTTTTTTAATATATTGGTCCATTTAAGATAGGTTTTTTGCAAGTATTTATAAAAAGAAAAAAAAAAAAAAAAAAAAAACGTAACATGCAACAGAAAATATTAAGGTAAAAAAAAAAAAGACGTTTTATTTTAAGTACATTAGTTATTAATCCTCCCCGTCCATTAAAAGAGATAAATGTATCAAATTTATAACAATGTGTAATATATATAGAAACATTGAATAATAATATTTTACATCAAAAAACGAGCTAATTTCAACTATGCGGCTGCTCAGGTTAACGCCTGCAGAATGTTATGCTTATGCAACCTGCTTCTTCTTTCTGCAGTACAAGTTATCTAACATTCAGGATATTATACAAATTGAACACAAATAGCGAGTAATATTTAATGTTAATATGATGTTATATAATATTTTACATTATTATTTACACATCCAAAGCAACGATCAATATAGGTGCTAATTTAAGGCAATAATGCCAGCATCCTTTTATTTTATTTTTTCTTCTTCTTTTCTTTTTTGATATATTTTTTTATTTAAATAATACAATATTTACCCGCTTTTAGGATCTTATAGTTAAGTATTATATTATAATATAGACATGTAAAGATGATGGAGCATCAATTTTTATTGCCTAGCTACACTGACTGTGAGACAGACACCAAATTACAGCAACACACACAGAAACACATTTAAAAAAAAAACACAACTTTTTTTTTCTTAGTTGTCCCTTCAAAAGACTCTTGCGTTTTTTTCTAAGCGACACAAATCACAGACACAAACACTACACAGTTTATATAATTATATTATATTTGTGCGAGCACACAAAATAATATTCAGCAAAAATACGAAATTTTTACTTTTATGAAAAAATATCGTATATATTTGCTGATTTGTAAATTATGTACTTATATATGAATATATATATATATATATATATATATATATATATATATATATATATATATATATATATATATATATATATATATATATATATATATATCGATCTTTTCGCGTCAAGATGAAGCTACTACACTTTACAAATTTCCGAAGAATGAACGATCTACACTTTACAAATTCGTGGCTACTTGAAGCATCTGCTATATAAAACAGGTAGGAAAAGCTCCAGGTAGCCGCAAATTTGTAAAGTGTAGATCGTTCATTCTTCGGAAATTTGAAAAGTGTAGTAGCTTCATCTTGACGCGAGAACATCGATATATATATTTCTGTAAGGATTTAAATCCTTAAGTAAGTTTAATAAAAATGTTTCATTATAATATCAATAGACAAATGTACAACAACAAACATTGATATAGATATTTATTTATTTTTTATTACATAATATTATATTGATTGGAAACCCTTTCTACACCGAGCACGCAATATTCTAAACACAGAATATATAATATTTTATACACAAAGCTATTACAGCGGTAGATCAATTTGTGCATAAATTGTGCAATCAGAACAAAAAGTGCAGTAAATCAATTAAATTATCAACGTAAATAAATAAGTAGATGAATTAACAAACAAACAAAAAACATATAATTAAATAAAAATAATATTTAATAAAATATAAATTAATTAGATAATAAAAATGAAATATTATTAAATATAAGAATGTCAAAATTTACTATCAATAAATATACAAATAATTAATATAATAAATTAAGAAATATGTATAAAAATTATATAGGTACTACCGCTGCATTTTAGGCACTAAACCTACGAAAATATACAGAGTTTGTGAATACCACTCTGTATATATTTATATAGCATGAATATTGTCAAGACAGCAAGCTAGAATAAATCATACACATCGATGACTATGAATTTTTCCATAATTTAGCTATATTATACATTTAAATTCTTTTACATAATTATATTTTACCTTCTCTTCATATGATTGTATGGATGTTTACTTTAATTTCTTGTTTATACTTTGTCAAAATGTTATTATGACATATTATGTTATGTCATATTATGTTATTGTGAATAGTTTGACATCTTGCGCGTTAAGTAAATTCTGTCATTACTTTGCAGTGATAATAAAATGTTAGTTCATTTGCCACTGTCAGCTAGTATAAAATAAAATTAACTTCAAATTTATTATACATAAAGTTTCCAATTTCTCCCAATGTTGTTATATAGTGGCAAGAAAATAATAGTAAACTAATTTATATCTATAAAATTTGATGTATTGAATATCTTTATTACAAATTATTGAGCAATCATAAAATAAATTGTATATAATGTGCAAAAAAATAGATAAGTATATAAATGAAAGGTTAATTCAATAATTAAGCATATTTTTTTGAGATCATGAGTTATGATGATAAAGCTTGCGGCGGGTTCACACCAGCCACTCGCCGAATGAACTGCAACTCGTGGTAACGGTGTCTGCGGCAATAATCCCTCGCCGTCTGTTCACCTTCTCTCCGCCTCGACACCAGTCCTCGCCGACACCTAATACACCAGCAAGTCACACGTGGGTGCCGTAGCTAGAGTTGGCGGGCAGTGCGGAACGTTGTGCGGTAATGTCTTGTTGTGGAGTCACTGCTTTGCGCAGACGCTGAAACATCATGCAACAATTGCTAATATAATACCAATGAAGCTAATTAATACCTAATTACAGTCAATAAAATATGATTATACAAATGTAAACTTTTGTAAATATACAATTAATAGAGTGTAAAATACTCGGCCAGGGCCTTCATATAGAATGCCTTGATATTGTAAAGTGGCCATAGGTTTCTTGTGATTCCACGTAACTAAGACTTAGCTGTATATAAATAGTTAATTATTATAGAGACCTCAGAGCAAGTTCCCGGCGTGGTTGCAAGGAAGTAAATCACGTAGAGCGGGATGCACATGAGTGAGGAGCCAGTGAGCACCCACCCCACACTAATGCTCCAATCAGGGTACACGTAAGAACCAGCCGTCAAGTTCTCGTAGCTCACCAGAGAACATATGAATATCACCTGTAAAACAAATAGCGCACACACACATACACATTACACACACTATACACTATACACATTATAATAATAATAAATAAAAAATGCATGTCGTATAAAAATATTATTCAACACTCAACACGTTTTTAAAGTACAAACTTAAATAATTATGTTTAATTGACAAAAATGTTAACAATAAATAAATATATCATTACGTCATAAACTTTTATTAAAATTAGAATTAAGTAGAAATCACCCAAAGTAGTGATATTTTAATTGATTTGACACTTAATTTATTTTTATATTTATTCACTTTGCTCATAGTTTTAATATCACAGTATTGAAATATTGAAATACATAAAAATATAGTGATGGAAAACTTACAAGAATAAAGACGGGACTAATGAAGTTCCAACAAGCTCGCCAGAAGAAGCCGGGTCGAATGCCAATCATGAGTTCAATGTCATCAGAGAATCTCTCAACACCGTAGAACCAGCAAACACCCACAGCTTCGACGAACACCACGAATAAGATGGAGATTCCGGGGCCATACGTATTAAGAAAGTTCACTAAATACTCGCCACCCTGTATAAAAATTTATGTATCTTTATAATTTGTGTATAACAAAGAAAATTTAATTGAAATTAAAACAATGAGATGGTATGCTATTCGTATGTGAGTTGGAAGGAATGTAGTACATAATAAAACGCATTATCCGTATGGACTGGTTTTATGAAACAAAATAATAAATAGTAATATTTGAGTTACATTATTGTTTTTTTTTTAATTAATTTATTCGCTTTGTTAGAGTTTTAATTAAAAAAATACACATCAAGCAAGAAAGTATCATGAATATAAATATCTTAAAAGAAATTGAAAGTGGAAAAAAGAAATTAAGGAAAAGATGGTAGAAATCCCTATAACCAAAACTTAATTTTAAAATCCAAATTTTTTAAATATTTAATTTAAATGATTATAACTTTAGTTAAATATAATAAAGCACTTTATACATTCTGTCGCTGTAGTTTTAAAAAAAAATATTACAAGTTACTTTATAGGGTTTATTATATTAACTTTTTTAAAACAATTTATTTTAAGAATTTAATATAAAAATTTTAGTGTTATTTTTTATGTTAGAGATTTGAAATATTCTTGCTATTTTTATTCAACATGACAGTCCGTGTGAGAGAGAGAGAAAGAGAGAGAGAGAAAGAGAGAGAGAGAGAGAGAGAGAGATTGCGTAGCTAACATCTCAGTGTAAGAGAAGTAACGAGCAAGTAGGGTAAGAGAAAGAGAGAGAGAGAGAGAGAGAGAGAGAGAGAGAGAGAGAGAGAGAGAGAGAGAGAAAGTGTAGAGTAGAAAGAAGAGCTAGCACTTGTTGCGATGGAAGGTGATAATTGCACGGCGGCAGAAAAGCGTGTAAACAGTCGACCACAATTGATTGGCTCACACGACCCTCTTCTTTTATCTCAGGAATAAAACATTGGAATCCTTTTACCCGAGTGTGCAGCACAGACAAGTAGCAATATACTTGCCTGCCTAGCTACCTCCTCATGTTACATTCATGATTCTACGTGTCAGCCAAAGCAAAAGAATTGCCCACATCCATTAAATTGCACAAAAAAAAAAAAAAAAAAAGTTTGGCCGCCATTTCTATCTTTTCTCTCTTTGTCAATATCATTATCATGCATTTGAAAGTCATTTCAACAAAAACTTTTATTTTTACAAAATGCAGATAATATATAAAACTAAGGAAATAACACTTCTCACATTTTATCAACTAGATCTTTTAGTGAAATTGCAGCAATGCATACATTAATATATAAATATGCATTTCCACTTTGTTTATTTTTATTAAAACTTTTTGATTAAGCATGGAAGATATATATTCATTTAACAACTTTTTTTTATAAATTATTAATGTACTCGTACTTTATAATAATGACATAAAAAGTAAAACAAAGTACTTTTATCACATTAATTTGAATTGTGTATATTAATGTAATATTTAAATGCTTTTTTATTGCTATAGTGCTTTTTATAAAAGTTATTATTACATTATTGCAATGTGAAATAATTTATACTTTAATTGCTACGCAATCTATTTTAAAACACCTGTGTAGTGAGTGTTTTTTAATTTAAAAATGAATCTTTCCAGCGTAAATTATATAGTTGACAAAACGCCTATACTCACTCAGTAGTTTGTTTCCATTATATTTCAATTAGTTTAAAATATAATCATTTTAAAAATGGACCTTATTGATATTATATAGTTCTTACGCTAGTTCTGATGCAAGTGTAATTTTTATTATTTATCTTACGCAACTAGGTTAGCATATATGGAGGGATAGGACTTTATAATATATAGGGTGGTTGCATTTATATTTAAAAGTTGACGCCATATTTAAGCACTAAATAACATGAGCCAGTATTGAAAAAATACACATTTTGCCAATTTAAAAATACTTGGCAATGTTTTTGAGAGCATTAATGGTGTTAACAGGTTGAATTAGGTTTTTAAGTATGCGAGAATATCAAAAATATTAACTAATTTCTCACAGAAAATGAAGATAGTCTTAAATGACGTTTGTCCTATGCTGGGCAATGTTATTCATTGCTCCAAGATGGCGTTAATGCGCATACACCTTATATTTCATGAGACTGGATAACTTACATATGTGCAAGTAGGCAACGTGCAGATGTAAATGAACACCAGCAGGCCAGCCACGAACTTCTCACGATTTTTGCCAAGGACTTTTGGGTACTCGTCACACAGCGCTGTAATCATTGCTTCCAGTCCACCAAATGTACTGTCCAAACCTATAAGCACAGCATATTATTACATTCAATCACGTGAATTCAAATGTAAGCTTTTCAAACAAATTTGAATATAAGTAATACATAGTAAGATTTAATTAAGTTAATATAAAAAGGTATACAAAATAGTGAAACTTACCTAATGTGATAAGCATGAGGAAAAATATGATGGACCAAAATACAGAACCAGACATCGTAGCAATGGCTTCAGGGTACACCACAAATACCAGACCCGGACCTATTAACATGATTTCAAAATTTAGTTTAGTTTAAATATACAATTTAAGAATCTTTGTATGGATAAGATAATTTTTGCTGTCTATAATTTAAATATGTTATACATAACGTTGTTTATACCTTCAACTCCCACGTCCTCGATGTGTTTGTCCTGCACGAGGGCCATGTAGCCGAGCACAGAGAAGATGACGAAACCTGCGAGGAAGCTCGTGAGGCAATTGATGCTGCTCGTCAAGATAGCGTCTCTACAACATGCAATCACACGTACATACTACAGTTTACAAACTTTTAAAGACGTGCCCAGACGGAGTAATATTTGCATATTGTATAAACTTAACTCGACCATCAACTTAATCATTAGCATTAAGAATAAACATATATTTTAAAGCAATCCATCTATAAGACTCGCATCTTTAGATCTTTGATTACAAATTGATACTTTATTGAACAGAAAAATCAAACTATAAATTATATCATTTATAGATACCAAAAAGCACTTTTTATTTATAATATTTTTTAAATTTAAATTAATATTTTTGACTGATTTATTACATTATATATTATTACTATACATTTAAATTTATTATGCTATTTTTATTATAGTAAAAGTTTAAATATTAAAATTGTGTCTGCTAAGAATTTATTTATCGTATCCCTAGAAAAAAAAATTATGTATCTATGAGTTCTATAGGGTGCATGCGCATGACGTCATACTGAATGCGTTTCGACGTCATACTGATGCAGCAATTAATAACATTGCTCAGTAGGACAATATGTGGCTATTTTATTTGAAAATTGGGTTAATTTCTTTGCATTAATATTTTTCTTGACTACTTGAAAACCTAATTCAACCTGTTAACAGTATCAATACTCTCAAAAACCTTACTTAAAGGGCCCCTGGCCTCAAAAACAAATTTCCTCTCAATTATAAATCATGAGATAGGATTACATTATAAATACACATATTTTGTGCCTTAAGCCTTCAGTACTCTCGCAAACTGGGAAGAAAACTTGTAAAGTAGGCGACCCGTGCCACAATTTTTATTGCAGACCCGGAATTGTTGACGTCATGAAGTCCTAAAGTTGCCTACTTTACAGTTTTTCAATCCTAGTTTGTGAGGCTACAGAAAGGTTGAAGGATATAATATGTATATGAATAATGGTCCCATCTCATGAATTTTACGTTTTTGATTCAATTGTTTGAGGCCTGGAGCTCTTTAAGTATTTTTTTTTATTGCTATACGAACTGCCTGGGTCAATAAAATTTGTTCTATTTATTAAATTGGTAAAATGTGTCATTTTCCCATGCCAGCCCATATTATTTAGTGCTCACATATGGCGTCATATTTTATATGAATGCAAGCACCCTATACAGTACAGAAAGAAAATTAAGCTCAAGGTTACATTAAAAAGTTCTCCATGTACGGTATATATATAAATTATTATAGGATAATAAACATAAAATAATTTTATATTTTTAACACATTCATTCTTAATTTCTTCAATATTTTTAGCATGATATTGAAAACAGACTACAAATACGAGGGTCATTCAAAAAGTTCGCGGACTACCATATAAATGTACCACTTAGAAAAAAAGTAACTACTGGCCAACTATGGGACACATTTCAATAGATCAGGGTTAAATTTTCAGCCTTCAAGCATGCGGCATGACTTCAAGATTCTACTTTAAGTGAAGTAAGGTCCTAGAAAATGAAAAATAGTGCATATCAATGCACTTGTCGTAAAGTTTAATGTGCTGTAAAAACTTAGCATCAAAAGATACATATTTGCAGTTTATATACAAATATTAAGGACAAAATATATTTTAATTTCAACTACTAAAAGTCTAAAAAAGAGAATTTTTAGTGTGATAAAGGAAGCTTCAAAGTATAGCCTTCTGTTACCATGAAAATTTGCACTTATTTTGTATTATGCATAATATTGTTACCTCAAATTTAAAATAACATCTTGATTTTAACATTATTTGAAAGAGTACATTTCAAACTTTTGTTTTGTGTGCGTAACTTGCATGTTTAGTCTAAATCATGAACACAAAATTAACTTGAAAAGAGGCTGCCGCATTTTGACAAAAAATGGTCATTGTTGTTTTTCATGAATTTTTCGGACGAGTCCAATTTAAATGGGTTTTATTTTTGATATAAAATTGATATTTACAGTATTGATGCACTAACTTTAAAGGAACAAAATGACGCAAGAAAAATTTTAATCGAGCAATTAGGCTAAATTTTAGAGTTCTGCAAAGTTCTACAAAACGTAAAATAGCGCGTTTTTTCGGACCTTTACTGAAACGGCTATAAAGCTTAAAAAAAAAGAACACAGCCAGCTGAAAATTTAGGGACAATCAACTAAAATAACACTAATTCTATTACAAAATTTAATTTTTGGATATTTAAAATTTTTGTATGGTAGTCCGCGAACTTTTTGAATGACCCTCGTAGAATGCAAATTTCTACTTTTATTTCGCAAGTGAATTACCACACACACGTTGTTTGAATTAGTATGGAGATTGTGAAGTACGTACATAAGTATGACGATGTATCACATTACATGAAGTCTGCGTGCCACCTCAATGCACCGGGGGATTGTCACAAGAAAACGTCTCTTGTGTGCGGATATGATTTTATTTTACATCAAACTATCCATGCTATGCTATAGAAGTAAGTAAACTACTTTATACTCAAAGGAATTTAGGTTAAAAAAATATACATCTCAATTGATATATTATGTTTGTATTTTTTTGTTTTAAACATATATAAGTATCAATAAATCAGAATAGTGTATCTGTTTCTTTTTCTCAGTATAAAATAAATACTTGCAATATATCATTTTTAGTTTGTAGTATTAATAAATTTTTATTTCTTAATTGAAATTTTTATAACTTTTTTTTTTCTTCTTAATAGAAATGGAGTATTGATCTTTTTATAAGTTTTTCACAATAAAGTTTTTCTTACCTGTAGCAATTGTTATGGAACTTATTGTAACTGGATAGAGCTAGCAGGGTTCCAAAGCCAGGGCCCAGTGAGAAAAATATTTGTGATGCTGCGTCAATCCAAACCTGCACAATAAATTATGATCATATTACAAGGCATCGGTACCCCATGTAAGTCAAAAATCCAAACTGGAGAGTATACGCATCATTGCTAACTCGATAGTATTTATCGTTATTTCTCTCGCGAGGTAAAGCTTATCCAGTACGCTCCTTACACCTACTTTACTTTTTATTATTATTATTATTTTTTTTTTATGAAAAAGATTTTTTTTGAAAGCCTTCAATCATCAGTCATTATTGCATACTATTGTGAGATTGACATTTCCACTTCAGTTATACATTAAGATAATACTATTCAGACTAGTTCACACTAAGGATCTTTAGTTCACATAATGAAATAAATTTACGTTGACTTAAAAATAACAAAATAATTTTAATGCAAAATATTTGTATCGTTTTTATTTTATTGTGTGAGCCACAATGAGCTTAAAATGAACTACATTTTATATCAGGACTATTCATGTTAGATTATCATTGATCAGGGACTATAATAGTATGTTAGTAAATAGTTGTATTAGATACATACCCTGATATTCTTGAGTTTGTGCCACTGCGGCGTAAGGTAGTAGCGAATACCATCAGCAGCTCCAGGCAAGGTCACTCCACGACACAACAAGATGAACAACACCACGTATGGAGCCAGTGCCGTGATCCACACCGCCTCAACAATCAAACATTACCAACCAATTACTACATTGACAACACTTGCCACCATCTGATATATGACTTTACTCTCGTATAATAAAGTCTTTTAAGAATGGAAATGTGCGGATACTTTTGTATATATATCTTTCTTCTCTTCCAGTTTTTTCTTCATACTTTAATATTTAAGTTCAAAGTGTGATATTGATATTATACCTATGCAGCTATCTGCATATACTATAATGGTATTCGTATATGTATACTATAGGACTATAATACAATATTAAAAAATATACTTTACGCAAATCTTATAACTGATTAGCTCAATTTTCAATAAAATACTCTGATTGAATGTCAAAATACGTATTTTATAAAAATTGAACGAAGTAATAATATTTGAAAGATTGAAGTGAACAAAAATCATAAAAATGTGTTATTGCTGTATTGAAAATTGAATTTTCAGACCATTTATTCAAGTGCATTTTTATAAAAATTTGGATAGATCCTATCATTGCTTGATGTTTTGAAAACAATGATATCCAGAAGTAATAAAATATTTTGTTATAAGGTAAAATGTAACAGTCTTTCATTTCTTTAATAATTTTAGTAAAATTTATAAATTTGATTAACATTTTGAGATAGATGACAAAACATAAATTATCTCGTCTTCACTTGTCTAGAAGCAAAGGGTTAAATATTGATTTGTGCAATGTTGCAAACGTGTTACATTGCATTCATAGAATTTAAAATGCTAACGCCGGAAATTAAACTTTTTCGTATTGCTTTTAAAAAAATGTATATGTATTATTTTTCTCGTATTTTTCTATATAATAATATGAAAACGTTTTGTATAAGGAAGCAACGTAATATGAGCGCTGCTGTTTCTTTTTTGTTCCATGATTTAATAAAAGAATATAACCTTGTTATGTTATTAAATTTGAATCTCGCAAGTTGAGCAAAAATACATAGAGAGAGAGAGAGAGAGATTTTTTTTCAATAACAAAATAAACTTTTTTTTTTTTCAAAAATTTTATAATATTAAATGTGTGTACATTTGTTAAGAACCATGCATTTTAAAATATCTGATAATTAAGGAGATATTTAGCAAACATTCATTATATTATTAATTATTATTCTTTCATCGTTTTGCAAGTTTGAGGTAACATTTTAAAGGTATTTTAAGGTAAAATCACACTTTATTATGGTCTTCTTATTTTTGGTTAAACAATATTTTGAAACTTTTTGTTATTATGCTTTTCATTTTTCAATCTGTTAGAAACTTGTGTGTTATTTTTTATTTAATTTAATTTTCAACGCATAGTTTTTTATCTCAATAATGAAACAAAAATTGACTTAAAAAATGTATACTAAATCTTAGCAAAAAAAAAAAAAAAAAGAAAAAAGAAAAGAAAAGAAAAGAAAAGAAAAGAAAAGAAAAGAAAAGAAAAGAAAAGAAAAGAAAAGAAAAGAAAAGAAAAGAAAAGAAAAGAAAAGAAAAGAAAAGAAAAGAAAAGAAAAGAAAAGAAAAGAAAAGAAAAGAAAAGAAAAGAAAAGAAAAGAAAAGAAAAGAAAAGAAAAGAAAAGAAAAGAAAAGAAAAGAAAAGAAAAGAAAAGAAAAGAAAAGAAAAGAAACACGTATAGAAATGATGTAGAATTAAGCGATGGAGAAATTTATTTTTTATACTTTTGAAAGTAAAATTAAGAAAAAATGATGTTATTAAAATATGTAATTGACGACATTTGCTCTGTATTTCTGATTTCTCTACACGTGTATGTCTACTTCCAAATAACTATATATTGTGACTTGTTAGATGAACATAACTATTGTGTAATGGTTTCCACGTGATGAGGCGCATCAAAGGGTCATGCACGCACGCTCGGGTGCTCCTTACTTGCTTACTAACTGGTTCATCTTATTGTCTCTGCCCAAGTCATGTCTCGTCATAGTATATGGAGGGTCGGTAGGCGCCATGCCGTGCAAATGAACCACGAAGCGAAAACTGTTGTCCTCCTCCAGTAACTTGATATCATTGACTAACTGCTATCTGTCTCTCTATCTCTTTGACTTTACAATTAAGACTTAGGAAGACAAAAAAAAATTGATCATAGTATTCTATTTATTTGTTTAGTCTAGTTAGATTAATGTTGAGAATAGTTTCATAGAAAACTTATTTCTATTGAAATTTTCAAAATTATTTAGAGCAACTAAATCTCAGTTTTTAGTATTGAAATCAGATCTATACGATGATCTTTATATACGTAGCATTTATCTAAACGAGTGTTATTTTTACGACCATCAAGAAAATTATACCCGAATACCGCGATGTATGAAATAAATAATAATCATTCTATTTGATTTGAATAATAAAACATAGTATAAGCTTAATTGATAAAACAATAACTATTTTTCTTTATAATTTCCAAAAATTTAAAATATTTTGTATAAAAAAATTAGATAAGACTATAAAATTTGGTCTTAACTTATTATGATGATCAAATGAGCTAAATTTTCTTCTTTTACAGGGAATTAAATAAATTGTAAAGAACAACATGCTCTTTAGAATATAAGTGGATTATGTAAAATATAACTTCTAAATATATCTTCTAGCGAAATTCTAGGCAGAAAATGAAATTTGTACTTTAAAAAAGCTACATTTTTCTAGGGGTTTTGAATAAAATTTTAAAGAAATTCATTTTAGTGTACAAAATTTCTTATGTCTTTTCCGGCCAGTAAAATTAAGAAAAATAAATTGTACTGACCTTGCCCGTGCTGCGTACTCCCTTCCAGAGAGAGAAGTAGACGAGGACGAAGACTGCGAAGACACAGAGCGCGAGTGACCACTTGATTTGTCCCATGTGGTCCAGACCGTCTGAGTACTGTTGCTCCAACACGCTGCGTCTGTATGTACATAGGACACGACATCACACTGAATCTGTTGTCGAACTAAGCTTGTTGATTTATACAACTTGTCTACGATAATGTTACTTAAAAAAATATATATTGTATACTGGATTACTAAGTGTGAAATACATAATACAGTATAGTTTATAATAAATGAAAAGAAAGAATAGTTAAAATACGCATATTCATTCAAGTAGTATAATAGCATAAATGTTGTCGATACTTGAAATTATATAAATATATAATTATATTACTAATAATAATAATATTACTATGTTGTATACTTGTATAGCATAAATTATGTTGTTCTGAATAAACATTGCTAAAAATGAGCTATCATAATTACTTATTATTGAGTTTTGTACCCATTTCATGTGAGAATAATATATACATATATAATATTATGTATAATAATACATATTAAGATAATAATAATAATAGATAGATATATAGATAATATAATAGATAATAAGATAATGTATATAATAAGATTTAAAAAATATGTAAGGAAGGGTTTATTAATTAGCGAATTTATTAATCTACTAAAATTTATAAGTTTACTGGCTGTAAATAGCGATTTTCATGATAATAAGATTATATTAAAATCTTTTTGCAAAAAAAAAAAAAAAAAAAAAAAAAAGGAATATTACATAATTTATGTTGATATTAATAATATGCCATAATATACTGTATAATAACATAGATGCTGCTATTTTGAAATTGCATAAATAAATAAGCATGTTTATGTGCAACAAATCAGTTTTGTTCTAATCTATAACAAATTTGCTAAATTACGTACAAATACAGTGTAACATAAGTTATGTTATTTTTAATGAATGGTATTGATTTAAGGTAATATTTAAACGAAAAAAAGTTCTATACCACTCAACATTATAAACCAAGGCATCCTAAACCCATGCAACAATTTAACGTATGAGTTAATAGAAATTAATGAGACGAGGTGGATTTTGGTGTGATGTCCCGAGATGCCTCTGACTTTACGTGGCCCAAATATCATCACTACCAGGACTGAGCTAGTGTTATTATTATATACTTTTTTTTATTTTTATACGAGTTCATTTGTTTAATCTATTATAGAATAAATTTAAAAAGTTGATAATTTATTCTATATATATATATTTATTTATTTATAAATTTTGAACAAAGATTTTTTAGGAGATTTTATGAGCCACTTTATTTATACAAGATACGTATTTATTTCCTTTTATTCCACAGTCAATAATTTAAAACATTTATTCATGGCATATGTACACAGCACCCATCGCCCGCAGCTGTATATAAAAACGATGAGAAGAGAAAAGCAAAAATTTATTACGTTGCTTACGTATAAGTTATATGATTATAATTTTGGTTTTTAAAATTGCTCGATATTCTTGTTTTTAAAAATGACAGTAAAAATAAATACATATGAAAATTTTTCAGAGGTTTTGTATTCAAATGAAAATGAAACAAATTTGAATTTAAGCTACACAATTTTTTTGTAAGCAAATATCATTCACAATGTTTTTTTTTTTTTTTTTTTTTTTTTAATTCCAACATGGATAAAAGAAATTAAGTAATTTATGGTTCATTTACATCACATCTAACTTAGCATAAATGTTGATGTTTGGGAATAGCATAAATATTTATGCTGTGCATACCAACATTTATTCAGTTTTCTCTATAAAACCTTTGATGCTGCGCATATTTTTAGTGACAGAGTTCCCTGATAAGATGTATTCAATGTTTATGTTTTAATATACAGTATACGTCTAACTTATAAGAATCTGTTGTTCTAATTGGTGCTTTAAATTTGTAAGAGTTTGGATTGTTAGATGCCATTGTGTTGTGATTGGAATTTCCTGAATTTCCATAATGTCAAATTAAAAAAATACTTACGTAAAAAACTCCTTGGCTGGACTAGTGGAATTGGCGTGCCGTGCGGTCACGTTGAGGATGGGCACGCAATAGTCCGTATTCCAGGGATTGTCGCAGCTCGTCCATGGTAGCTCGGAGCGAAACGATGCGAATAAGTAATAAACAGCCCAACCAATGATTGTGTTATAGTACATGCCCATGTACACATCAATCAGGCATATCGCATAGCCTACACCTGAAATTTGAAATCATAACTTTTACTAATACACATATAGGGAGAGTGCCAAAATAATTATCGCCAGCAAAAGGAAGAGAGAGAGAGAGAGAGAGAGAGAGAGAGAGAGAGAGAGAGACTCGGATCTATATTAACATCTGATATAACATAAAAGTCTCCAGTTGCCACCATGCGCAAGCTAAAAATGATATATTTCAAATGACAGCTAGAGAAACAGTTATTCATTAAATATGATAATCTCTACATATTTACGATATAATATGCATATAAAATAAGATACGTTTAAAATATTCATAATAAAATATGAGTATTTTCAGTGTTATTGCTGTTATTTTTTCATGTATAAAGCTTTACAGATTATGTTGACTATATCTGCAACTGTATGTATAGGGACTTTTTAATTCACATTATTGATGTGACTGAGTATTAAATGGAAGAAATTTAGCTGTAATGTAAAACTAAGCTAATATTATTGAGGGAGGGGGGGGGGGGGGGGATCTATAAGCAAAAACATTGAGAAAACTTTGGTATAACATATCAATACTTTATATGTCAATAATATTTGCTATGATTTTTTATGTATGATATACGCATGGAAAAAATTTCGTAGCAACTACGTAAATAAAATAGAAAAATGTAAATAAATACATATTAATGTATATTTATGTATTGGGGAGTTTAAACGTTAAGAAATGCCAATACATCTGAAGCTCAAAGGTAAAAACGTTTATTTGACAAGAAAATATTCCAATAATGCATTAATTAAAAATATTCAAAGGCTTTTTTTTTCTAAATTTTAATAAACAAAATTGTTTTTCTATCAATCTATCAAACCCTGAAAAGTTTATTGTTATGTGTGTGTATATATATATATATATATATATATATATATATATATATATATATATATATATATATATATATATGATATCTTTCAAATGATGAGATTTTTTTTTTCAATTTAAATCACTGATGCAAAAAATTGTTCCAATGTGAAAAGCTTTTTTTTTTCTTGTATATTTGTGATATTATGATATTGTATCAATATCAAGAAGTATGTATCATGGCTATATAGGTATATATTATGCTATGTTATATTGAAAAAGAGCTTTGTGCCGCATCAAAGCATCCGTTTTCATGTGGCCTACCCATTTGATGTTGCGGCTAACCTACCATGTAAACAAACATTTCAAATAAATAAATATGCAACTTATATTTTTACGAGTTGATTTGACATAAATATCATGCATGACATCCTAAACTCATGTCAGATTTTGGATGGGAGATTTGCATGTAATGGTGTGAGAGGCATCGCAAATTATTTCCATAAATAATATAATTATTCTTCTATGAGTATTAATATTTATAATGTTATGAAAATAGTAAATTATTTATTGTAATTGTACTAATGTAAATTAGAGCGATAAAAAGGATTAAAATATTATACTTTTATCAATAAACTTCAAGTTTAAAAAAACTCATAAAGTGTTACTACATCACATACATCGATAAAATGTAATATAAATAATCTATAGTTTTAAATATTATTTTTTATATATTTTTTTGTTGTTGTAAATTTATTACAAAATAAACAAACTAATGTCAATGAAAAATTTAAAAATAAAATATAAATAAATAAAATAAAAGCTTTTTAATGGAAGCAAAGTTATATAGCTCGCTCTTTGAATAATTAAAATACAGTTGTTATTTACATTTATAATACAAGTAACTGATCATATTTTCAATATAAATTAATTTATAAAAAATATATATTTTTAATTTTAAAAAGTATTAAAATATTATTCTTTTTTTACAGTTTCAATTTATATATCTCTCTCAATGCTTTTTATCAATGTATTTAAAATAAATATTGAAAAATAAAAACATTTTTAATCAGCTTATATGTAAATTAATTTAAGAGAAACGAGAGCAAGCGAATGTTTATTTTTCCTTTAGATCGCGATAATGTAAATTAATACAAGTGAGAGAGAGAGAGAGAGAGAGAGAGAGAGAGAGAGAGAAAGAAAGAAAGCAAGAGAGAAGAGGGTATATATAAGAGCAAAAGGCTGTGCAGTTTTATTTTAATTTAAATTTATTCTCAAAACTCGGACAAAAATTATTTATATACATTGTATAATTAAATTATAAATTAATATAATAAGTTGTTGTTTTTTTAAATACTTTTTTTAAGTGTCTTTTATAATATATAAAATATATATAAGAAAATATACAAAGTTAAAGTTTGAAATATTTTGTACGTGTTTATGTTTGTAGTTTTAGTGTAAATCTCTAGCTTTAAGCAGTGACAATTAGGAGCTTATTCTTCCCTCTAATCTAATCTGAGAAAATATCTGCTCTCACTCTCTAACGTTACACCCTCTTGTATATATTTTCAATGTAATTAGCATTGGAAGACGTCGGTAGTATAAACATCATATAATATATAGTCCTGATTTTCTCAATTCAATATGCCAATCAAATTACACCAAAGATGATAGCTTATTTAAATTGACATGAAAATTGTATATATATATATATATATATATATATATATATATATATATATATATATATATATATATATATATATATATATATATATATATATACCTTTTCGTAGAGGAAAATCAAAATATTTTATATATTAAATTATTCTATTTTATTTAATTTTAAGTTTTCTTATATTATTATTTTTCACTATTTTTAGGTTTATCTTTGTTTAATTTGAATTTCATGACTTTTAAAAAATAATTTGGAATTTTTTAAAAGTCATGAAATTCAGCATAGCCACAATACAAGGAATAACAAGGCAAAAATTCAAAGTATATACAAAAGAACGGAAATGTACAATAAGGGTCCCTTCTGTGGTTCTCTAAACATTTATAATAATCTGCCATCCATATTAAGAAAGGAACCAGATCAAATTATGTTTAAAAGAAACTTAAAAACATTTTTATTAAATAAACAATATTATTCAGTCGATGAGTTTATTAACGACTCAGATAAGTAGTTATTTGTATATTGTTTTATTTTTTATGTGTATTTGTTTTTGTATATTGTTTATTGACTATCATTTCTATTTGCTTGTGTTTTTTAAAGCAATAACCTGGACAGATGCATATTTTTATGTATTGTGTATGTAGGATGAAAGAAATGAATAAAGAATTTTGAATTTTGAATTTTATAGGGGAAAAGAAGGAGAGAGAGAGAGAGAGAGAGAGAGAGAGAGAGAGAGAGAGAGAGAGAGAGAATCAACATTCTTCATATTTCAATGCCAATGCTTTTTTTTTTTTTTTTTTACTCCAACAAAAGCCATAATAGTCCAAAATACAACTGACCAGAAATAATGATGATTATTTTATATATTTTGATTGATCTCATAGAAAGTCAAATTGTTTATTATATTTATCATCAATCATTCATTAATCTCTGTATAAGAGAATAAAAAGTTATAGTTCTATTTCCTGTGTCATATCTTAATCATATTCTTGTGAATCTGTTACGTCATTTTTGTAAGTATATACTACGTATAGGGGTAAATGTACAATTACTTTACGCCACCATGAGGCGAGATTGATTAATACAATTTCTTTCTCACTACGTTATATATACAATGTGTATTGCAAAGTATAATAAACACTCCATTTCTGTTTTATTGCTCTCCCTTGCTCTGTCTATCTTTGGGACCATGTCATTTCACTTTTACCAACCACAGATAAGGTTTAATCAAAGTTTTCTTTGCTCTCTCTCTCTCTCTTTCTCTCTCTCTCTCTCTCTCTCTCTCTCTCTCTCTCTCTCTCTCTCTCTCTCTCTCTCTCTCTCTCTCTCTCTCTCTCTCTCTCTCTCTCTCTCTCTCTCTCTCTCTCTCTCTCTCTCTCTCTCTCTCTCAACATTTCTCATTCAATTTCTTTTGTTTAACATTCATTCTTATTGAAAGAAACTTTCGTGTATTTTGATCTCCACCCCTCGATACCATCAATTTCAATTTCTTTGAATTTCTCTAAACGTCATTCATCATTTTACTTATTATTATATTGCTATTAAAATATTTTAATTATTTTATTTTCAATTTTATTATTAGTTTAGTATAACTATGAACAATATTATAACTATTATGATTGATTATTCTTTATGTTAACAGAATTGAAAATAAATTTTACAAAACAAATAATAATAATTGTTTAAAAAGTTTGACGTTTGACGTTTTGGAGTAAAAAAAAAAAAAAAAAAAAAAAATTAAAACGAAATCGAAAACGAAACAAAATTTAATTGTGACTACTAATATATTTTTTTATATTATTATTCTATATTTAAGATATAAATAACATTTTTCTTTATTTTAAAAAATTAAAAGTTCAATTGAAATTTTTAACGATTTAACTTTTATTGAAGTCTGTCTAGATTTTAAAATGTTTTAAAAATACATTTTTTTATCTAAATGACTTTTTTTTCTTTTGCATACATATTAAAATTTTCTAAATTTAGTATCGAGAAATGACTAAAATATATTTTTATTCAATCGCCATAAAAGCTTCATTATTTCTAGATCCGGAGAGAAAGAGTAAAAACAGAAGCTCATAATATTCTATACTAAAAAACAAATAAAGCTTTGACTATGAAAATGAGCTATACCGATGTTCAATCCTAAATAGACAGGTTTTACTGAACATGGAAAATGCTTTAACTCTTTTTTGTTTTCTCTTTTTCTTTTAAATCTTCTTTTAAATTGTTAATATTAATTTTTTTCCTGCAAAAAAAAGAATATTATTTGATTTGAAACAAAGATATAGATTTTATTGAATTTCTAAAGGCTAATAAAAATATGTTAACTCCCTATGTCTAATAAATAAGTAAATAAATAAAATGTTGAGCATAAGTTAAAGTAGCATACATATAGGTATATATACATAATTGTATCAAGAAGAGTAATTTGTTACAATAAAAATATGATCTTATAGATCTCAAGTAGAAAGAAAATAATATTGTATTATTTGTTAAATTTACTAATTTGATCAATCTTACAGATAAATTTCCTTATATGTGAAAATGAGGTTGTCTGCTTGGAGTTCAGAATTTATTTGTATTTGTAGATGATTTGGAGACGCCGAGGTCAGCAGACACATACAAAAGTTTCACATGTTGAGTTGAAAAGTAAATTGTGGCAAGTGATTAAGAAAGACGTTGGTATAGAGTTTACTCGCGTACTTGACGAACAAAATCAATCGCTCTCTCTCTCTCTCTCTCTCTCTCTCTCTCTCTCTCTCTCTCTCTCTCTCTCTCTCTCTCTCTCTCTCTCAACTCAACAAACATACTATCCCTCTTTCCCAATTTCTAATATTCTTCCTGTTCTTTAAAAGCACACTGTCTTGATTAAGAATTACCTTCAGTTGTATTAGTAAAGTATAGTAGGAAGTTTTAATTAGTATATTTTTCTTAATAAAGCTCTTTATACAATTGCTCTATTTTTCAAGATAATTCTTTTATAAAATAAAATACTTTTTTTTATACATATAAATATATCTTCTTTTTTTTGTATGTATAAACTCAAGTAAGTTTCTTCTTCTTTTTCTTAGTAAGACCAAATGAAAAGAGGATAATGAGACTATGTTAGCTAAACAAAAGGCACTCGGGAGCCACTTGTTTGTTATTCATATCACTGCAAAGCACGCGGCGGTGGTAGAGTGGAAAGAGAACAGAAATCCCAGATTTGAAAATATTTAGGTTGACTAGAATAAGAATATTTAGACATTTGTTATGTATTTGTGTGTGTGTGAGTGTGACTGTGAAATGAACATTTGTAAAAAAAATCTTTAATAATATAAGAGCTTTGTATGAAAGGAATGATTAATCTCTTAATTCATTATAATTGAAATAATTATTATTCGTTTCACTTACATTTATTACAATTTGATTAAAGTTGAAGAAATAAATTATATGGATTTTCATAAATTGATTTAGTTGGATGTTTTGGTATAGTGTAATTTATCTTCACTTGATGGCTGTGATTTCAAGCAAAGCAAATATTTTTTTTAACTTACTGCAGATATAATTTTAAGCTATTCTTTGAACATGCATGAAATACAATTTTCGAAGATAAAGAAACAAATTAATAAAGTAATAGATTAATAATAACATATTATTAGTATAACGTATATAACGAAAAGGAAACAAAATCAGATTACAATGTTGAATTTCTTTAATTTTAGTTCGTTTTTTTTTAATGCAAAAACGATAAATTATACTTATTTTATATTTTTAATGTTGTTTAAATTGCGTTAAGTTAAAAGTTACCAATGTACTTTTTTTTTTAAATTTGCATGTGCAGCGTTATACACACTTACATAAATAGGTGATGTGCTGATGCTCTCTCTCTCTCTCTCTCTCTCTCTCTCTCTCTCTCTCTCTCTCTCTCTCTCTCTCTCTCTCTCTCTCTCTCTCTCTCTCTCTCTCTCTCTCTCTCTCTCTCTCACTCACTCACTGTATCACTCGCGAGTTGTAAGATATAACGATATTGGCTAAATCTGCGCGCATCGCTATCCCGCCAATAAGTCACGCGTACAATTTTTTTTCATTGTAAAGATGACAAACGTCTCCAAATCAACTTGTGAACACTTAAACGGAAAATCTTTTATGATATATACTTATACTAACTTAAAAAAATATAATACACAAGCATTACATATATATAGTCTTTTTAAAACAAACATGTTGGTATCATACATCTTTCGAAAACACACGTCGTCTTATTATACTGAATTTATAATAAGAAATAAGATAAATTATTAATCCAGGCAGTTCATAGTAACAAGAAGTTTACATATACAAAGCAACGAAGAACGAAGATATTATAATTTATATTATTTTTATTGACTAATTTTCCTGTAATGTTATAAATCCACGTGTTATTTCATATACTGCTTGTGTAAAATATGAAAATATAATTTCATTTTAATACAACATGATGTCTACATAAATTTATAGATTTAAGAACATAAGCTATTAGAAAATATATATTATAACGCAGCAGTCATATTATGTTAAATATTTAATTAATTATATTTAATATACTTTAGAATATTTTATTGATTTTCTGCATATTTTATGTTTTATATATTAAGAGAATTTTGGTTATCGAAAATTTTCTATTTTATTATAAATCAATAATATACAAGCAAGGTGTGTAAAATTACTATAATTTTTATAATGTTAACATCGACGTTGTACATTTTAATTATGCAACAGTCTAGCTTTTAATATTCTACCCTTTTTTGTCGTGGCTTGTTTTAACGACTTTAGGTTATCGAACTTTGTATTTTAGTTGTTTATAATATTTTTGTATAAAACGGTCAAATTCATAGCGTAGCGTACATTCGTATGCATAACATGAAAATAATTGAAATCGTTTTTAAGAACAAAATATAGATTACTGAACAATTTTAAATTGTTATCGATTTCCAGAGAAAATAAATTTTTTCCATAAACCATCTCAAGAATATACGCCAAAGCACATGAAATTTATATCATGAGTTGTTACACTGTAAAGTCCACAAGTTCACCATTATACCAAAATTAAAGTAAAAAATGAAAAGTTTTACGCAAAACTTTAAAATATAAAATTAAACTGATTTTAAAAGAAAATATAAAATACAAAGATAGAAATAATTTTTGAGAGACAAAACAATAAAAAATTAATAATAATAAAACATCCTTAAGCAATAACGAATAAGTCTACTAATTAGTAATCTAATTATATTCTAATATATAATTTAATAATCTAGCATATAGGTAAATGTTCAATTTAAATTCAAATGAATATACACTCGTCTCCTTATATTTTGTGTATAAACTGTATCCTGGATTTACTATTTAGCTTGTAAACTATACAATTTTGTGAGTCTTTGAATATCATCACCCCCATGTCAGTTTAAAAGTATTAATAAAGCAATCTTTATAGTAATTATAAATGTAGTATACGTATTGTGTACTCAAAAATGTCATGAGTGATGGTTGCTTAGGTTATATCAGATTGGTCCATTGTCCATACAGAAGTACGCATTATCGTTGCTCTTTTGTTCTCTATAAACTTGTCACGTATATATAACAAGTAGATAACTTGATTAGCTGTAACATTTTCATGTGAGCTAACAAGATTTACTTTTTATAGTAATCGTTAAGCACTGCTGGGCTATACATTATACACACCATTTATCTTAAATTATATGTTAGAGAAATTAAATTGAAGAAACGATAATTAATGTTGATAATATTCAGTGTAGTAAAAAGTATAAACAACTTTCCAACTCTGGCCCTATAGATTGTAAATTTAACATAGCATGGAATAAATCCTATATTATAATGTTGTATTTATGAAGCTTTTTTACTTTATTTTACTAAACTTTATAAGGAAGTTCTAAAATTATATTATATTGCGTTTTGCATTATTATTATTATTCTATATTTTTCCTTGTGGATTTCTTATTTTAAGAATATGATTTTGTATTGTATTAAATTGAAACATGCTCCATATAAGATTTTATCTGAATAGGTTTATTGAAAAGACATACCTTTGATAGCAGGACAGATTCGTTTCCAGATGGTTAAACAGCCACTACGGTGAAATTGTCCGAGAGCGAGTTCCATGTAGAAAAGTGGCAGCCCACCGAATATCAACATCAGACAGTATGGGATGAGAAACGCACCTGTGGACACCAAGAATCACATTTCTCTCTATTTCCTCATATATATGATATTGGCTGTCGTATGTATAAGACTTCAGATTTAATGAAACCAAAATAATAAAAAATAAAATAAATAGAAAAATAAAGTCAATTCATTTTGTCTATTACAATGCTCTGAACATTTCTTCACTAATTATTTTACGATTGCTTTTGGTCTGGTATACTTAAATGCTTTCACTGATAGTGACTTTTCTTTTAATATGATCGTTTGCTATTTAAGAATTTTGATTGATTTCAATCTGAATAAAATAATGACAATAATTAATAAAAGCACAATAAAAGCACAATTGAACAATTGTTTGATAAATGAAACTTACCGGTGGAGCGCGCTAGCCAATCTCAAGGGTCCTCTAATTTCCTTTATTTTTACATTGCGGGACCATATTATATTGACTGTTTTTTTTTTAAAGAAAACTACTGCACCGAGGCCGTAAAAACTTGAAAAAGGGATACCAGCTAGCTCTTACGTGCTTTAAGATTTTTTTTCCCAACACCAGTAACATCTATTGAAGATAAATATATGTATCCCCAAATTTTTATAGGGAAACAAGAAATGAAAATTTTAAATACAATATAAAGTGTCCTTTTATTTTATTGCTAACATTTTGATTTAAATTTAAAGTAAAAACAGTCACTTTAAAAACTTTATTCAATATCAAAGTTAGTATGCTACTGTGGTAGCTAGCAATGATGAGTTGCATCATATCAAATCATTCTGTTTACACAAACATTTCACTTTTCCCTTTTTTCTTTTTGTGACAGAAATTTGCATTAGGATTGAAAATGCTTCGCACGCTCAACGTTTGTAACAAATTTGAAACTAATTTTTCTCACGACACCCATTCAATTTTTTACCCACCCGTTTTTATTATTTTTTTATGGCGACGTGATCGGCTCATGATATCGGACACGCTGCTTTCCTTGCTCTGCCTTCTCTCTCTCTCTCTCTCTCTCTCTCTCTCTCTCTCTCTCTCTCTCTCTCTCTCTCTCTCTCTCTCTTCCCCAATATTTACCAACCACAAGTGGCTCTCTTTCTCTCTCTTTCTCCTGCTCAAAATTCATCTCTCCTTCTTGCTTCTCTCACGTTGTTTTAAGTCTTCTAACGATCGTTCATATATTCTTTATATTTTATACACAAAAAACTGCCACAGTAGGTAAAGAAACTGTTTTTTTTGAATATTTACTGTGGTTTTGCTGATCCGTTTTGATCTCATATGGTAAAACATCCTTCCACAATAAAAACGCACACTGGGAGAAATTTACATTTAAATTTTGGTAGATTTTTTTTTACAAGAGATAAAAATAAATACAACCTTTAATAATGGAAAGTACGAAATAGTTAAATAACATAGAACAAATGTGATAGAAAACAAAAAAACGAGGTCTTGTAAAATATTTTTATGGGTTTCTAGAAATGTTTTAGATTGAAAATATTTTAAATATTTTATTTCAAAAGTTTTTTTTTTTTTTTTTTTTTTTTGTTTAGGTAAATCAAGCAAATAAAGTATATTTTAGGTAGATAAATTTTTGAAAACTGATCACGCAAATGATATAAGAACACAAAAATTGACATTAAATAATGTCAAATTCTAAATTAAATTTATATTTCACTGTAAAGAAAAAAAAAAAAAAAAGGTTCTCTAAAACATTTTAATATTATTAACTTCCAATAAATCAAGTTATAATAACTGTTGGGCTTCATTTTTGTCAATAATATACTGTGATTTTTCTCCCAGTGCACCTTAGTGGGTGGGGCAGAGATAGACAGTCAATACATACACAAGTGGCAGTGAAATCAAATCCTCATTATATCTCACGGGACCTTCACTTTTTCTCGATATACAGCAAGCAAAAGCAAGGCAGTAAGTAACACAAATATTAAGTAACATCGTCAGGTGTATAATATACAAATTGATCTGTCTTATTGCAGTATTGCTTTTGCTTGATTCCCCAAGGTAATTAATGTTAATACCACGTAAGTATTGCTTTCAGTTAAAATTTCAACTTGGAATATTGTCACTAGAGATTTATTAAAATATACGAAAGTAGTATATTTTTTTTTACCAATTGGAAATATCGTTTTATTTTATTATTTTTTTTTTTTTGTCATAATAAAAATTTTTAATCTAAAAAAAAAAAAAAAAAAAAAAAAATAGGGGGATTTTTTTCCCATTTGTGGCCATTACTGTGAATTAAATATAGATTTCTCACCAATGTAGTGAGTGTGAATATACTCACGTTGAGATTCATTTACGTATACCATTGAAATCAACTATAGCCAAATTTGATACGTATGTGTTACGTAAAAAGGTTGTTACTACGTATGAGTTTTATTATGATGTGAAAGATATATTGGAAAAAGTTAATATATATTTTTAAAGTTGATAATAATTTTTAAGTCTTGGGAGGGAACAGGTGTGTATGAACAACATTATACATATTATATTGTTGTACAGCCAATATGTATAGTTTGAGGTTATAGTTCAATACAATATGGTCTCACCTCCACCATTCTGGTAACAGATGTATGGAAATCGCCACACATTGCCGAGGTCTACCGCAAACCCGATGACCGCAAGTAAAAACTCCACCTTCTTGTCCCATGTTTCTCGTCCATCTCCCTGACCTGGCTCTACGATTTCCGCGATTAGCGTGGTGGTAGGTGCTGGGGTGCCAGAAGCTGCTACATGACGAGGGGTTGGATTCGCGGAGATCAGACCCTTGTTTGAGTCTAAGTCACCCTCTAATTCTCCCCCTCCTCCTCCTCCTCCTCCCTTATCTTCCTCCCCCGCAGCAAGAGGAGCGTCTTGTGGCTGCATCTTCGCTAAAAAAAACAAAAACATAAACTTTAATTTAAACACCTGAATTATATTAAATGATAAACAGTTTTTAATTTTGGTACATTTTTTAAATGCATTTTTGTTATCTTTAAAGTTTATGTACTTTAAATTACACACACAAATTTGTATCTAAATTAATTCAATTTCAGCTTAATTCTCTATTATTATTATCAAATAATATAGCTGAAGATTACTTTAAGTCTATGTACTTTCACGCAGAGTAAAATGGTCTTCCAAATACTAAGTTAAATCATTAATTAAAACATTGATATAATCAAGCTTGTCCTCAAGCTTATAAGAAATTTAAAACGAGTATGTCATTTTTTTTTGTAACTATATTAAACAAAAAATCACAAACTTCTTTTAGCAGTTCTGAACTTTTATTATGGTCACATAAGCGTTAAATTTGTTCCTATACACCGCAGATGAAAAGCTATTAATCATTTGCTTTCAAAGACTATCTTAAAAGAGTATAAAGTACGACATATTGAATATCACTTTAACTATCAAGTAAAGAAGATACATATAATAAAAACAAATAAGTTATGGTTTATTTTCTTACCCTAAATTATATTTATATCATGGGATTACTTTAAACAAAAAGGGCAACAAGAAGTGGAGCTTTAACTTTGCAACTTATTTTCTTTGCTAAAAATTTTATGAGAAAATATTTTAGTTTTGCTTATACAAACTTTTTGATACTAGTATTAAAAAGATAAACAATATGTATACAAGAAAAAAATAAATTGATTTTTGTTGTTGTTGTTGTGATGATGAAATCACGAACAATATATTATATATTTTTATTTTTTTTTTAAATTATTAAATAAATAAATAATGGTATTTACTGTCAAAGGAAAAAACAACAACTTTTGATATAATAGTTAACGTATTGGTTTCTATGTAATACAATGCAATTTAGAAATAGTGGTAATTTGTATAAATTACTTTTTATCTTATAATTATTTTTTATATAAAAATTCCAACGTTTTAACTGTAGGAAAGTTTACATTTAATATCAGCCACTTTGTGCAAAGTTTAATGCTTGTTGGAGTGATGCAATAGTATTAAGATAAAACTGGGAGCGGAAAAAAAAAAAAAAAAAAAAAGCGAAATCACTCATAAACTTTTCTTTTCAAAGTAGGGTCATTTTTAATTTTACTTCAGCATCTATTTGATATGATTGAATATTTTTGGGGTACTTGTTTACTTCTCTCTCTAGTCTCTTTTTAATACTGATATATCGGACATAATATATGACATAGAAAAATGCACGAGCCTTAGGCTAACTCACGTTAAGTGTTTTGTTAGACAGTAAACATATTGCAATGACTTATTGACGTTCAAAGTTACCAAATTTCGCATCACTTTATAACAGCAACAAAGTATGTGGAAAAAAAGTATAATATAACTTTATGTCACATTAATATTTTTATATCATTCTGTACATAAAGTTATTATTACTACAGGGAGGGACATCGTTATTTTGTTTCAGTAAGGTATATTCATATAATTTTTATATTAAACATGTGTTTGTCTTTTTATAAATAAAATCTTTTATCTTAACGATTTATAAAAAATATATAAAAATGAATTTAGTCTTGAGTTTTTTAATGTCTTTGTACAATGATAAATTTTTTTAATTAGAAAAATCATATTTTTTAATATCTCTTGTATTGTTATGATACCAATAATAATAATAATAATAAAAAAAAGTACGTAGATAATTACTAAAGCTGATATGAAAATATTCACTAGTACAGTGTAAATTATACAAGTATATAATATAATTGAAACCAGTGCAATCTTAAAGGCATAGACAATATGAAAACATTAACATTTATATCACAAAACACTTGATGGGACTTACTTAAATAGCATTAATTGGTCTCAAAACCCAACTGTACCGCCGTAGCAGTAATCAGAAAATTTCGATTCATGCAACCCGCACAACATTTTTCATACTAGTTTTTGCCTGTTTCTGACGTCATATACAGAAATATTCACGCAACAAACAGTTTTTTCACGCTCTCTTATGGGGCCACATTTACATTCTGGTAAAAACTATCATCAGTTTTGTAGATCCCATTTTGTGTTAAATGATGATTAAAAAGAACATGATGTTTCGTGTTTTCTATGCCTTTAAGAATCAAAACATAGTACTTGTACAGTATTTTTTTTATAACGTATTATACTTCTTTTTGAGATTTAAGTTTAAAACATCTTCTGTAAGATCCAAGACTAATAATGCTAATGAAGAGATTGAAAAGCTTTTGTACTTTTTTTTTTAGTATTATTATTTCAAATCAATAAATAAACATTTGAATATTTTTTTATTACTAACAAAAGATTACAATCTGCATTATTTACTATACAAGAAAGATGAGCAGAAAAAAATTGATTTACATTAATTTTTTGTCAATATTTTTAATATAATTTTATATATATATATATATATATATATATATATATATTTGCGAAAAAAAGGCCTATCTCGTTTCCGAACGTTATGTAGATGGCGCTCGAGATAGACCTTTTGCTTCCACTGACAAAATACGAGATAGGCCTTTTTTTCGCAACACACACACACACACACACACACACACACACACACACACACACACACACACACACACACACACACACACATATATATATATATATATATATATATATATATATATATATATATATATATATATATATATATATATATATATATATATATATAAAATTATTTTACCAATAAAACTTAAATAATATTGAAATTTTTATTTAATATAATTTATAAAAATATAGTATACAGAAAAGAGAGTCTTTTTAATTTCTTTTTTTATTTCATTATTATGTTTTGATTTATTTTTAAATTACCAAAATATATTTCTCCTCTATTTTTATGTATTATATTTAAAAATATATATGTTCTACTTTAATTTAACAGAAGCTTAAATTTGTTAAAATTATCTTCTACACTCGTATATTGATAAACGCTATAACTTATATTTGATTCGCAACTACTATACTATAATTAAATTATAGAAATATTTGAGAAGAAAAAGTTTGGCATGTATAATGTTATGAATTATTTAAGATTCGATAGAGCGTATGTGATTTTCAATCTGCTATTGAGAATACACACACACACTACACACACATACGTATACATACGTATAACATATACATACTATAGTTATGTATCAAGCTTATATACTTTCGATATTTGAAACTCAATCATATCTGAACGACTGTTGAATATTTCACATTTTCAATCATAAGAAACAAACTGATTCCATTGTTAACAAAAAGTAATCAATGTTTGATCAACTTCATTTAATTTCAATTTTCTTCTTCAAACTTTTTTTTTTTTATTCGTTGTATTTAATAGAAAAAGAAAAGTTTTTTTCAAGTATTATACCGGTGTGTCCTAAAAGAAAATGATTTGTGTTGTAACTTTTTGGACCATTTTATAATGATTTGTGATTATTGCTTTACAGGTATACTTCCCTATATATTCTATAGTGACAGATAAATTCCAAGAAAATCCACTTTTTTTTTACTGTAAATATACTATACTGTAGTTATAAAAGGGGATATTTTTGTTTTACTAGGAAATTACTTAATTTTTCCTATTTTAAATTGTAATTTGCAAGAAATTTTTATGAAATATTACTAACGTTCAAATGTTACTAGTGGGAGTGAAAAATATTTGTTGTATAATATATTATTATTATAACTAATTTAAAACTAAAGTTTTTAGAAATTTCTTCTATAATTCTCGGGCTCTTAAAATTTTGAACGGTGCTTAACAAAAAAGCACGATTGTTAAAGTTTTTCTTGGAAACTCCCCATTTTTTGCATTCTTGGTAAAACATTTTTAACTAATTTTCATATTTAAATTAAAAAACAATTATAAAATTTGCAAAGTACGTTGCATTTTTCATATTTTTTACTATATGCTGCGTTGACTTTTTGATTTACAAACAAAATATCAATCAAGACTTTTACAGTCTGTAAAATTTTAATAATAATAAAACCAAAAGGTATATAGCAAAAACAATATTGAAAAAAAAAAAAAAAAAAAATACAAAATATCCTGTAAACAAGATAATTTCACACTTTAAAACAACGTAAAACCCTTATTATATGAAACATTGACATTATATATTAAAAACCTTTTATAGCGGTCAAGCATAGAAATTAGCAGGCTTAGCACAAATATTTGATTATCATTTTCAATTTTTAGAGGGTATAAGCATAAACTGTAATTGATGTTGTGAGAGCAGCAGCCGCCGCCGACGCCACTACTGTTATCAGCGTGCACGATTAGATTGCACCCCTCTCTCTCTCTCTCTCTCTCTCCCTCCCCCACCCACTCTGGCTGGACCGTGCAAATTGAAAAAGCAATCACGACAACGGATAAGGGGGCGGAGGTTTCACGATGCTAAACATACATGTTACACGTTTGAGAACAAAAACTATACACATCGTTCATGAATAGTACACCGCCAATATAATGCATGTATTCCAAAACTATCAGTTCAATAATAATAATTATTTTATTACCAATACTATTTATTTTATGTATCAAATACATATAATATACTTCCAATTATTGCAATTATAAGTGTTTCTATAATTATTAATTTAAGCTTTGAAAAAAGATTTGTCAACAACTTTATTATTATACTATATTAGTGTTTTTATTTGCATTGTTGCAAAGAATTAAGGCAAAACAAATGTATTGAAATTGCAAAGCATTATTACTATTATATGCATTAAAAATAAAACAACAAACCATTGTACAAAGCCACTATTTAATTTTTCATTTTATTTATTTATTTTCAAAAAAAAAAAAAAAAAAAAAAAAAAAAAAAAAAAAAAAAAAAAAAAAACAGTAATAACAACAATATAATAAAATATTTTCCACGCAAAAATAAGTAGCAAAAAAAAATACAAGAATTCTCTGTATATTATAAGCATTAAAATCGTGGAAAATTAAGTTAGGAAAACTTAGATCAACAAACGTCTTTTTCACATAATTGGGTATTAAGGGTTGTTGATTTTTCTCCCTTACACTTTAGTTATATAGGGGAACATTTGTTTATTTCTTATAGAAGTATAAATTGCCTATTGAATTTTTTTTGTAATATATTAATTTAACTAATATTATATAACGAGAACGATGAGAGCAGGGAAACATGGACCAAAGTATAATTGGTTTTTCCCCGTGTAGTTGACCTTTCTGACCTGGTGCTAAAGGCATGTACAATTGACCATACTGGACATTACTCATTTAGGCATTTGGTGATTAGTTATGCCCACTGCTACCACAAATAAGATATATTATTATGGTATACTCGAAGACGAATATTTCATTCTTAGGTCACGAAATGGCAATGAAATTTTCATGGATAATAATTTTCAATCTGTGACTGCAAAGAAATACATTATAATTTTTTAAAAATCTAACTCCAGGTCCAGGATGTTAATTTGCATACTAATATAATGAATTTTAAATATATAATAATAATAATTTCTTATTTGTCAGAGGAAATCGATCTTTTTTCTTTGCCTCGATCTTTCGATCTTCTAGAGTTGTAATTTAGTAGCCAGTTATACTTATACGGATACACATACGTGTACATGTGCTTATATTTTACATTATTCACATTAATTAAAGTGCAATAATAGTTAACAAACGTTGTCACCTTAATTCCCAATTTTAATTCACAAAATTCTTATTTTAGTTAGACCTTTACTTACGGATTTGTGAAAATAAAAGTAGTGAATAGAAAATAACGATCTTAAAAATTTAAAATACATTTCCCCATTTCCATTTTAAAATAATAATAAAAGTTATGAAAAATACTAATTATATAAATATTATATATTATTGGAAAGCTTATGATTTGATTACCATCTTATTATTTATATTGTGTATTTTATATAATATGACGTACGATGATAGAAGACCATGAAGACATTATATACGTGTGCGTGTATGTAAAGGTATTATAGGAACGGAAGTACGATTGACTCTACTACATTGAGCGATTGCGGTTACTCCCTCAGGCTCTCAGTCTCTCTCTCTCTCTCTCTCTCTCTCTCTCTCTCTCTCTCTCTCTCTCTCTCTCTCTCTCTCTCAGTTGATCTCGAGTATGAGTGAGTGTTGTACGTACACTTACGTATACAACATCATTATACTTACTTCGCTTTGTATTTACATACACGATCACTTCACATGAGAATCATTGGTCGCATCGCTTCACCGAATTTATACGACAAAATCAAAAACTAACAAACAAAATCTCATTTGTATCTACACACATATTGATGAGGTATCGATTTATGTCATTTATATAACATTTTTTGATTTAGTAATGAGATTTTTTTTCTTACTTATAAATACACCGATGCTACAACAGGTCTAACAAGAACAGTATTACCGAATACCATACTTTATAATTATGGTCTTTGGTATAACTATAAAAAAAATGCAACAAAAATAGTGGATAAAACTTAGTGATAAATGATAATATATTAATATCAAACATATAAATTTTGTATAAGAAAAATAAATGTTAAAATTTTAGTAATAAATTATTTATTATTATTTGAATATACTAAAATAAAAGCAAGTCAAATAAGTGCAATTTTCTTTTCTTTTTTCTTTAACAAAAATTAAACGTTAACGTTAACAACAATCACTGCATTAATTTTTTATTTCTTTTTCAAAAAGAACTTCATGTGATTTTAAAAAGAAAAACTCAAGGCAAACTTTTAGTTCTTTTTGTTGTTAATTTTCTCATGATAATACACATTATTCTCATACATTTACGTTCCAGAGAATATATATATATATATATATATATATATATATATATATATATATATATGTATGTATATATATATATATAAATATATATATATATATATATATATATATATATATATATATATATATATATATATATATATATATATATATATATATATATATATATATATATATATATATATATATATATATATATATATATATATATATATATATATATATATAAAGTTAGTTATCAACATTGTATTTTCATTTTTTCCCATACACCGCATAAAGAGAAAAAACTTTACACAGCGGTAATGTACGTTATTTATATAGAATAACTTACTGTAAAGTTTTACTGCACTTCTATACCTAGAATATTAAATAAAACTGCATTTAAAGTAATATGCACCTTTAATTTACATAGGAATAAAATATAAATAATAAATAACATAAATAAATTTTAAAGTATATGATACCACACAAATCATTTTATTTTTAATATTTCAATATTTTCATACTATACTAACAAAAATGAAGTTGTGATATATACTCTTAAAAGAAACTTTTTACAGCTATAATGCACATGATTAATATCTTAAAATAGTCACAAACTTATTAGTGCAGCGTTTATTTAACGAGCTTAATTGCAATGAAAAGAAAAAAAAGTGGTATTGATGTTTATTACAACAGGAATAGCTCACAACGAACAGTACGTACATATATGCACGTGCATAGCATTGAAGAAACATTACATTTATAAATATTGACGATATAATTTATTTATACAGTAGAAATTATATATTATAATATATTTATAGCTGGGTATTTTATTTTGTATGTATAAATGATAAACATCAATAACGATGCAATATGTAACTTATTGCGCATCTTTTATATATATATATATATTTAAATAAATATGAAATGATTGAAATTGTATCATGGAAACGGATTTGTTTACGTAGTATATCAATTTGAACAACAAAAAACAACAACAATGAAGTTCTATGCAACACAGTTTATTTGTTCCCCTAAGGGACATGGTTATATAGTAGATCATTAAAAACTATTTTTAATATACTTGCAGGGTATTTAATTCCAACATCCAACATCGTTAGGTTGCGATTGGGATTTGGGAGTTTAGTATACTATAATATAAGAACTTGATACTCAGTTCTTTTTCATGGAGATTTTTAATTGCATATTATATAATGTATAATATTTTAATTATACGAGTTACAATTTTATAGTTTGTTTTTTCTCTAACTTTCATCTATGATTTTACCCTAGTACATAACGTCCCCCCCCCCCATTGTTTTCTTCTTAATTATTGAACTTCACTAAAAAAAAGTTCTTCTTGTATGCAAAATAAATATTAAAAAACAAAAATCACTTGTTGCACCGCTTTTTTTTCCCCTTATTAAAATTAAGTGGTTTATGCTTGGAACATTCATAAGCTTGTGTCAATTAAATATGAAATTTTATAGTTTGTACATAATTTATTTTACATTTTCAGCACAATTATATTATTAAAGATGTGATGATATTTCAAATATTGCTTTATTAACTTTAATTAATATTTTTACGATGGCCATCACATGGTCATCACATTATAGAAAGAAAAATATACATCAAGTAAAGAAGTAAAACTTGAAATGCTATTCGCCACGTAAACGCGTTAAAGTCACCTATATATTTGTTTTAAATAATTAAATGCTACGAAAGTAGAAAAAAAAAAGACTTCAATATATATGGCCAAATATATAAGTGATCGGTACCTAATTAGTCCCGACCATCGGAACCCAGATATAAAAACTATGCACTATGATTATGCTTAGGATACCTTAAAACACCCCACAATTTATTTTGGAAAACTCGGAAAATTCCGGGAAATACGCCACTTGTTATTTTTTACCTTTTGGTAGAGGAGGTGTTAGAAATTACCATTTACTCGTAATATGATGTATGTTAGAAAATCCAAATTTCATTGCATTTGCTTCATTTTTCGATTTTTAATGAATTTTTAAAATTTGCTCTTTTTTTACAATATAGGTGGCGGACATACTTTTCCGGACTTTCCTCCTAAAGTTACAAAGCACCCAAGTTGTAACTTGGTACACATGTTACACATATTATAAGCTACTTTTTAATCTAAAAATAAAAATTCCAAAAAATGCCAAACTTTGTCAAATCTGCGTTTTAAATTTTCAACCCCCGGTGGTGGGCCTTGAAATTATTTTAAGGGTAAAGGTCACATAATTTCTGAAAAGCTTAACTTATCAGAGGTCTAAATCAGTTTGGTTGGATTTTCTAGCATACATCATATTACGAGTAAATGGTAATTTTTAACACCTCCTCTACCAAAAGGTAAAAAATAACAAGTGGCGTGTTTCCCGGAATTTTCCGAGTTTTCCAAAATAAATTGTGGGGTGTTTTAATGTATCCTAAGCATAATCAAAGTGCATAGTTTTTATATCTGGGTTCCGATGGTCGGGACTAATTAGGTACCGGTCATTTATATTTGGCCATATCTGAACAACATGAATAAATAAATAAATAAATAAATCACATTGTACCATATCTCATTAATTATACGTTCTACGACATGTATATACCCAGTATGAAAATTGTATGCGTAATATGTATTTTTTTATTGCTAGATAGATTTACCTTTTCCATTCATAAGTCATTATTGTACTCTATTACCTTTTGTACTTTTATATCGATAAAATTTGATGCATTTAAAACACGCAATAATAACATTGTTCGGCTTTTAAGATGAAATTTCCAAATATAATTTAATTTTCCTATAAATTTAGCTATTTTCTTTGCTATACTCAAAATAGACTATAAAGAGATTTCAACGTATAGTTCAAACTTTTTACATCCAACAATAATAGTGCTTTTAAGTAATAGATTTCTTTTAAATATAAGATTGCTTAAAAATAAAAACTGATATTAAAAAAAGTAAATAAATAAATTATAAAACACTGATTATCAAAGTTATGATAGAATTAAATTACACATTGCAATTAAATTTTTTTTTTAAACTTAATAAATTAAAAATATTACTTTCTGAGCAATTAATCGATATATCGATATATAATGTTCACCTCCTGTTTATCAAAGTATAGCACGTGTCACTTTAACAATAAGATTTTAATGAACAATTAAACACAAGCCATATCACTTCCACTTGGTTCAACTATAGAATTAACAACGTGTCTAATTTTCATGTAATTGTTATTATTATTATAATAAGTGAATATAACACGAAAACTTCCGTCTATTATGCTTAACATTATTATTATTATTACTTTCGTTTTAATCTTCGTGATAATATTCGTGATCGCTGCAAGATAATAATTATACAAATTTCTCGTGATTTCAAATCTTTTATCTAGTCATATAGTGTAAGAAAATAAAATTGAACACGCAATTTTAGCACACTTTCAATCTCAATACGGAGTAAATTTTAACAACTCAACAACAAATCTTTTATATTATATAATAAAGTAATTTATTAATAAATACAGTTTTTACATTTTACGAAGTAACGATTAATTGTTTAAAATATGTTTTATACTGCAGCCAGCACAGCACGGACTGATATATATATATATATATATATATATATATATATATATATATATATATATATATATATATATATATATATATATATATATTAATTTAAATATATATCTTTAATATATATCTTTAATATATATATATATATATATATATATATATATATATATATATATATATATATATATATATATATATATATATATATATATATATATATATATATATATATATATATAAACATGATTTTTATAGCACGAAAATTGTTTCCATTTTTCAATATTTTAGTATATCTATATAAAAAAAATACATAAAGTTTGTGTTCAAGTACTTCATTATATTTTTATAAATTTAATTTTTGAGAGAGAGAGAGAGAGCTGTGTTATTATTATTATTTTTCTCAAACTTTATCCTCCACAGACAAAATAAAGATAAAGAATAGTTTTAGAGAAGTTTCAAAATGTTCCTTTAAGTGGCTCATTTTTTGGACTGAGGTTTGTGAAATTGCAATACAAGCAAGCGGCTTGAGGGTTTAGTATTGGAAAACAATCTCGTCATTTTGATGTGCTGAACATACCTAGCTACAATAAAACTCAAAACACGAACACACACATTTCTCATGTCCAACTCTACGCATATTTAACTGTATTATCTTCAATCAAATAGTAACTATAAACATAAACTCATTTAGTTGAATAACTGAATAAGGAACCAGTATTGTAAGTCTTCTATATATCAGATGTGAATTTTTAGCTATCATGAATATTTCCTATAATATATTGTTTCTTCTTGCCTTAATTGCATAAAATGAAATGAAAAATTATATAATTAAAATAAAATATATTAATTAATTAAAGAAATATATACATTGAACAAATACTAACACGATGAAAATGTAATTAATTAAAGATAAAACCATACCGATTTGATTAATTTATAATTAACAATAAAAGAAATTTGATAGTATTAAAGTAATTATAAATGTTGTAATATATACTCGAAAATAGATTTTATTGAAAATATTATTAGTTTTTCATAATTTGTGGCCATAAAACCAAAAGCACAATAGTGAACTTTTTAATAACATATATAGGAAAGACCGAAGGAAATGTAAATTATCTCTCTCTATAGTTTTTAACAAACGCCAAACTACATATCTAATATTTTTTTAGGACAAACTTTTGTAATAAATAAAAAAATGTATTGAAAAAAGTAAAAAAAAAAAAATATATATATATATATATACTCTAAAGCACTTTCGTGCCATGATCAGTCTTGCTTGAAATTATTAACGTAAAATGTCTATTGATAAATATCTGAATACGACTGTATAACTTACACGTATAATTTCTCTTTTGTCACATACAAGTTTTATTTATGTTTTTTACTTCAATAATTGACACTTTTATGTATACTTTTACAGAAATTAAATTTCTTTGAACATACCTATTTATCTTATAGTAACTATAATAGAAATGAATATATTTTATCATTAAAATGTACAGTTAAAAATATACGTATTATTGCTTTTAATAATGAATATATTACTCACAGATATCTTAATTATGAAAAAATTATTATTATTACTTCTATTTGAACTATAAAATCAAATTGTTAACATGATTAAAAAAAATTCCAAACTTGTTAATTTACTTAAAAATGTGCTGTAATTGAAGTATAATTAATTAGAAAATGATAACTTACTTGAAATGACAGGTGTGAAGTTTTATTGTTGAGGGTGGCGCTAAGGTGGCGCTTAGCCTAAGGCTGAGGCACTGCACCCTGCTCGGTGGTGCGCCACACACTTGCACCCGTGGTCATCGCTCACCAGGTATCTTGTTCACTGCCTCCCTCGCGCTCTCTCTCTCTCTCACTTTTTTCTCTCTCTCTCTTTCTCTCGCACACAACTTGAATATCCGCGCGGGGAGCCGGAACTCTTCGATATATCTCGGCTTTCATCGTCGAAAATATCCTTCACGATCTCCTGCTTTTTCCTCTTCTTCTCTTTCTGCGACTTTTGCTTTTACTTCATCGCAATAATGTAATTAGAATGGGGATGCTGGTATAATGGAAAGAAAATGTTGTTTTCACACTTCTAATTTGTTACGTCAACAATCAATTTCAATCTAGGGAGAATATATAAAGTGGTCCCAAATCTGTTATTGACAAAACGATTATTATCAAACAAGTGTTTGGTGAGTGTAAATATTAAATACTAAATCTCTTCACGTTCCAAAACCAAGTTGAGCTGTCATATAAAAATGATATTTTTTCCCCCTATATGTACAAAATAATAAGTCAAAGATTTTTTTTTAAGACCAAATAAATGTAGCAAACAGAACAAGAAAAACTCTCGGAATAAATTTTTGTGATAGTGTCCACGTTCGAGACGTCCAATATTTCCGATATCTATATGACCTATGACGTACGATGATGCAAACACAGATTCTCTTTTATGCTTTGATTGGCTTATATCAGACAATAAACAAAATTGTACGTTTTGTTCCCACTAAAAATTACAATTGATAAAAAGCACAGAGCTCTCATATTTTCTCTGATTCACTGTGTATAGCAAATTTTAATAAATTCAAGGAATAATACTTATTTAGATAAAATCTTTGAAAAGAAAAATTGATTCACTGATATATAGTACTGAAATACAAAATTTTCAAATCAAATAAATCATTTTATGTATACTATTTATTATTATATATCAACCTAATTGAAAAATATTATCCATACGATATCGAAGAACATATATACAACACATATGTATATACAGTATAATATATAAGAACGATGTTTGTTCTGACTTTGGCGTAGGTACAATAGAATACTGCATACCTATACCCTATACCATCTAATAATAAATATATATAATCATATCATGTATTAGAGATGCTATTGCAGTACACAAAAAAAAAAAAAAAAATGTACTCGCGTATTCTCAAATACAGTATCTGCGCTGATAAACAGAAATAATAGCACAGCAGCAAAATAATATTCACTTTTTTATACTACTTTTAGAGGTCCTAGGATAAAAATGTTTATTTTTCTAATTTTTTTCTATATGAAAAACGTATAAAAAAGTGATTATTTTAATTCATTTATGAAAAAATATAGATTCTATTTGAAACTGTATTATATGCATTGCGTTTTTTAAAAAAATTAATCAAATCTGAATTATTTTAAATTAAAAAAATTAGAACCCTTTTTTTTTTCTTTATTATATCATATAAGATAAGTAAAATTAATTTAAAGAAAATTTTGAATTTTATTGTTTTTCAGCGTAACTGTCAAAACTGTACACTGCACAGTATAAAAAATAAAAATACTTTCAGTGGAAAGAAGAAAGAAAAATTTAATGAAAAAATCAACTATTTTAATTTTTAGGTAATGTATTTTTTAGAGGCTGAAATTATGATTTTCAAATCAATAGAATATACTTGTAAAGGAGAGCTTTATCATCCGTTATTAGTTAGTTATCATCCGATTCATAAAAAAATAATAATAACTCGTAAAAATAATAAAATGATAATAAAAAGGTATTATTTTGTTAAAATGAATATTTATATTATAATAAATAATCCTTAATTAAAGTCAAGCAAGTGTGATTAAAATTTGCAAAAAAAAAAAAAAAAAAAAAAAAAAAAAATTAGAAGTTAAAAAATAGCTCCCCTCCCCCGTAAGTTTGGTTGTCTTGTCTGTCAATATTTATTATATTGCAAGCTGTGCAGTTTTTCTTTGAGATACACTGATTGCATATGCATGAATTTTTGCTGTGAAACATCTGTGGCTTTCTTTTGAAACATCCACACTATTTAATTTATTATTAAGAATTTAAGAATATTTTTATTTAATAATATATTTATTCATGAAATAATTATGACATGTGTAGTTGGTGCTAAATATAATATTCACTTTCAGCAAACAAAACGGAAAGATTAAAATTTAAACCATCATGGTTTCAAAAAATTTAGAACTAAACAGCACACAATTTTTGATGGAAAAAGGAATTGCCCTTTATTTTTACATCAATTTTTTTTCTTAATAATTTTAAGCAATGAAAATATTTCGGTTAAATTTGCTTGATTATAAAATGAATTAAAACTATATATTATATATAACTGTTATAAAGTTGCAAGTTTATAATTATCATTTATGCTAACGTTCGAGAGAGAGATAGAGAGAGAGAGAGAGAGAGAGAGAGAGAGAGAGAGAGAGAGAGAGAGAGAGAGAGAGAGAGAGAGAGAGAGAGAGAGAGAGAATCAAGGCGTCAAAAATCTTTGAAAATCTAATTAATTAAGACAATCTTATTTAAGAAATAAAATAATAAAAATTATATCCTAGAAAAAAAACAAGAGTAAAATTCTATAGCCACAACACGATTAATCAAACTATTTTTGACACAATTCAAGATAAGAAAACAAATCCATGTTAAATGTTTTAAATTACATTTACGTAACTTTTTAACTTTTTTATTTTTTTTATAAAAAAGCTTTTTAAGTAATTTTTAAATATTATAAATAGAGAATAATATTAATAATAAAAACAAACTTGGTGCGCGTGCAACATCTAAAAATTTCTTCGACCTTTTTTATGTGCTTGCTTTGAAACAGATAAGCGGAGCAAGAGAGAGAGAGAGAGAAGAAAAGTGTAATAAAAAAGTGTGATTGTATCATTGTACAGTGATTACACCATCACGTCTTGAGTAAAAAACATACATAAAAATGTTATTGGGTGCGGGGACACAGGCAAATAGCTAGATATTTTATAACATCGACTCTCATATACGCTTCGGAGGAGAATGGGTGACCGCAACAACAAGCACGAGCATCCCTCGATGTAGCTCGCTTGTGATATTGAAACATAATGAAGCAGATAATTGCATTCTCAGCAAATATATTGAGAAGTAATAACTTGAGCAAGGGAATACATAAACCACCCTCAAATTAAGTAGAGCATGGAAAAATATGAGCACGCACAATATAATATAATAAGCTGAAAATTGTATAAACTTTTTCCCTTTTCTGTCTCTAATAATTTTTTTAACTTTCTCACTTTTTGTTTTACCGCAAAAGAGTACGCTCAAGATTATTTAGCTCCTTTTTGACTGATAAAAAAATAAAAAAAAAATAAAAAAAGCATTCTTGTCATAATTACCACTTTTTAACTCTATTTTTTTAACCTATGTAAAAGAAATACCCTGCATACCTAAATGTCCTGAAAGACTTAAAAGAATAATAATTATATTCTATATATACGATAATATGCTATTAATATTAATTGCTTTAAAAATTATTTAATTACTAATTTATTAGGTGGCTCAACACTTTGGAGGAGGCTATATAAAATGATCGATATGTATATAATTTCTGTCATATGCAATATAATGACTATAGTATTCTTCTATCTGTATATTTTCTATTTGTAAGAGCTATAAAAAAAATCTACAAAAGACTAAAGTCATCACTATACTTGGTATATAGTAATCCATTACTTTGACCGAGAGCCAACACTTTGGTTTACAAATGTTGATGGTAATGCAATCTTGGAGCAAGCTTTTTGTTACGACACCTCGCTTTGTTTTTTTAAACCTAGCCTAGATTTCATTCTCGAGTGCTTTGTCGTTTTACACCAAGTAGAGTTTGATTTTCTGTTTTCTCATATATGGCATAAACGTTAACATTTACAATATAATATTGCTGAAAGTATTTTCAAAGAATATATAGCTTTATAATTCAGGAACAAAGGCAATTATATATGTCTTATGGGATGACCATATAATCTTATAACTTTTTAAGTAAAAGTTTATTATAATTTTTTTTTTCACTTTTTTCCTAGGTTGTGAAATTTCAGAAAATATTAACTTTAAAATTATTTCAAACTATATACCTATATTGGAGGCTAAATTATAATACATTGAAAATTTATTAATTTGTCAAAGAACCTATAAATAAATAATAAAAATTCTTATAATTCTCAAATTTGATTTAGCGAATATTTGAGGCATTTCAAAGATTAGTAGATTTCAAATAAAAAAGGGAGAAGATTTAATGATAGTTAAATTAGCCTGAAATATTTGAAATTGTAAAACACATGCACATTTATTATTATTATTAATATATTATTATTTTAATTATTTGCCATTTGATTATTTTTCATTAATATATGTTTATTAAAGTTAAATTATTATGCATTTCTTCCCTTGATGGCAATTATTATTTTTTCTTTCTAAGAAAATAATTGCGCGCAAATCATTACCAATGTGTAGTTTTTGAGTTGGGAGTTTTTTTTTCTTTTCTTTTAATAGAAATAAATTGCAGTATAGAAAAAATGTCAATATATATAAAAACAAACAAAAATAAATGAAACAAATTATATTCATGAGTTAGGGATATAGTTTGATTTATTATAAATGTAAAAAATAAATAAATAATAATTATAACAATAATAAAAGCCATGCAGTGGAAAATAAAATGATAATAATTAAACAAAAGTGAAATCATGCAGATTGATTGAGCTTATATAATATCGATATAGCGCGCGGGGAAAGCTAAGGGTCTCCATCTCTTCTATTCATATTCTGTATGCGCTTTTTTAGCGTTTTTTTTTTTTTCTTTTCTTTTCTTTCTTTTTTCTTTTCTTTTTCTTTCTTTTCTTTTCTTTTCTTTTCTTTTCTTTTCTTTTCTTTTCTTTTCTTTTCTTTTCTTTTCTTTTCTTTTCTTTTCTTTTCTTTTCTTTTCTTTTCTTTTCTTTGTCATATATATATAATTATATATATATATATATATATATATATATATATATATATATATATATATATATATATATATATATATATATATATATATCAGGGTTCGGATTAAACCCGCTTTTTTTAATAAAACCGGCCGGCAGGTAAAACCGGGTTTTATAGCCCGTTTTTTTTAATAAAACCCGGTTTTTTAATTTTTGTCTAATTTTCACAATAATAACATAAAAATAATAAAATAATAAACTCGCATATTTTTTAGTCTCCAAGACTATTTTGGACTTTCAAGACTTTTCGGACTATTTTGCCTTTTTTCGATGTTTTTCGATATTTCTGACAAAAATAACGGAAAATTAACGTAGAACGTGACTGACTTGGACTGGAAATCGCTAAAAGTAAACCATATTTTCACAATAATTTTTTTTTATTATTTATTTGCAACATGTTTTGTTGGAACACAATAATTTTCAAATAAAATTGAGTAAATTTAAAATATTTTTTATTTTTATTATAATTTTTTTTTTCGAAAAGTTTTAATTTAATAATAATTTTAATTTAAAAAAAAGTTTCTTATTTGACTACAAATTTCCACTCAAATTTGCATTTACACATTTACATGTATTGTTATCTTTAAGGTGACGAATAACTTATATTTGATCATGTTTCACGTGTTTGACATAATTAAATTTTTAAGTACCAAAGCTTCTTTATTTTGTGTTCATACTAATTCGCCTTAAAAAAAATGTTTTTAGTGGTCTCTGAAGATTTTTTTTTTATTATTATTTAGACAATGCTATTTTAGACCGATGTAATTTTTTAAGACTAGATTTTTTTTTTAAGGCAATCCTAGAGACTATTAAGAAAACAGATAAATTCAGACATGTTATACTAATAAATAAAGTCACTAATGAGCTATATAAATTACAAAGACTATTTTCCGAGTATTTTAATATTTTAAGAGACTATTTTTAGACTATTTTTTAATTTTGAAGACTATTTTGATGAAAAAAGAGACTACTTTTCCGCTCTTTTATTATACCCTATAGTATTTCGGCTTCTTTTTTTCTTTTTTCTTTTTTTCATTTTTTTTTTTTTTTGCTTTTTTTTTTAAACCGGCTTTTTAAAAAACCGGGTTTTTTAAAAATCTTATTGCCCGGTTTTTTATAAAAAACCGCCCGGCAAAAATCCAGATTAAAAAACCCGGTCGAACCCTGATTATATATATATATATATATATATATATATATATATATATATATATATATATATATATATATATATATATATATGAATAAATTAATAAATATATATATTTTGTTGTTGTTGAGAAATCTACTGCACCGAGGCCCGTGCATGGATTGAGAAAATGGGAAAAAGATAGGAGGGTTCGAATCTCTTTTTGTGCTACCCATGTTATTTTTACTCAGCTTCTAATCCGTAGATCCTTATGACATGTTGCATCTGATGAAATAAAGTCATTTTAAACTTTACTCTGAAAAATTTAATGCGATATAGTTGGAACCCTTCTATAATTAAGCAATAGACTTTTTTTTTTAAACCCGATGAATCTAAATATAATTATTATTAACAATAAAAACGATTAAAAAAAAAATAGAACGAAACATTAATTAATGTAATAAGCGCTTCGGCGCCCCATATATGCCCATGCTCCATGTCCCATAAACCCAAAAATGAGCTATCATACAAAAATTATTTTATTATACATAAATTATGCATGATTTATATTAATTATATGATTTATATGGAATATAAAAATTATTAATGAATTAAATAAACTATATATTTTAAACAAATTATAATTACTATTAAATAAATAATTTTAATGATTAAATAATAACCCACATACTTCAATTTCTTAATCTCAATAATTCAAAAGCAAAAAAGCTCCAAAAAAATAATAATAAAAAACTTTTTCGAAACACTGCGAAAAAAATCATCGATTTAATTATTTTAAATATGTATTTTAGAGAACGTGCTGTAGGGTGCAGCACCGAGCAGAAAACAAAAATCAACAAAAAATATTTACATTCCTGACCAAAAATGTAAACAAATTAGTTATTGTGTTTGTAATAGTTTGAATTAAATCTTTGATTAATTATTTATACTGCGCTTATTGAATATGACAGAAAACTTACTAAAATTAGGACTTTTCTTTGATGATTTGAATAAGCTGAGAGTTGTGGAAAATGAAGCTTCTAATCAATCAAATGATCTAAAAGAAGAATGTCGGGACTTCGTTGAGAGTAAGTTTGTATAGTGTCCTATAATAAGCATAGGGAATAGGGATATATTATATTATCTAAATAATATTTTCTATATTTATACTTCTTCTTTTTTTTTTTTTTTCTTCTAAGCATTCATATTTAATGCTAATAACATATATAATTTTAGCAATCGAAGAGGTCGAGGAGGCAGATGCATTGTATATTATAAATTATAAGTACATATATGTATGTACTATATGCATGTATGCGCATAACGCATTACAGTGTGTGCTGCATATTTATAAATTATTATTATATAATATTGATCATTAAAAATTTGTTTAAATTTTCAGAAATCACCGAGTACCAAGCAATCGCTGATGATCTCATTCAGTCCGCTGGCTTGCTGTCTACCCAAGTAGAGAAAGAGAAAATGAGAACTCTGCAGGCACGAAATCAGCTCAAATGTGCTGCGGAGCAACGTTCCTCTCAACAACAGCAGCTGCAGGTAATCATATATAAACTTGCATTATTCGTACATTTTATACATACAAGATATGGTATTGGAGTACACCGAGTATTTATCAGGTTTTTCTAGTATTTCAGCTGTTGAATTATTTGCCTCATGGCTTTTTCCAACCTTTAGTACTGTACATTAGAATAAGAAAATTTACATCATATCTTATCAAATGAGTACATTGATTTATTGCATTATCATTCCGCCTCATGATATGACATGAAAAAAAAAAAAAAAAGGTTTTGTTGGTTTGCATGCAGGTTCAAATTCTTGAGATGCGAGGAGAGCTGGAGAGACTGCAAGCTGAGCACAGAGCATTGCAGCGCACGGAGCAAGAGCAACTGGACATGATGCAGCACCTAGCACAGCAATGAAATTTAAATTTTACTGTATAACTTGTCTCCGTCACATTTTTATTATTTTGTTTACCTAAGATAGTGATCCTTTTCTTATCCCTTTTTTTGTCGCAGTGTTAAGAATTTGAACCGTGCTAACCCCCAGGTCACAAGCCCCTTATGCTTGAGCTACTGCAGTGCATGTAATTATAACATTAAGTAATACATTTGCTGTGGTATTGAATAATCATGGCGTTTGATGACTACATAACATCTGCACATGACATCGGAACATGGACTTGAAACTACACGTGATTGAGTTATGTGAGAATATGTGAGTACCATGACAATATCTAATTTATAAACGAAACTATTTATTTCTTAAATTTAAAGCGTATTGTCCTGTAGAGAAGCAAAACAAGACATACAGTTAAAATGCAATCTTGCTCACATTCGCTTCCGTTTCTTTATGCACAGTTTGTTGCAACAGACACAAATGTAAGCAAAATCACTTAAAGTTGGCTTTAAAACAGTTGCTTCTTTATTATTCAATAAGTTTTTACTTGTTCTAGTCATTTTTGTTTTTAATTTTATAAACATGTTGATATTGAATTTCAATCAAGTATTTATAATTGTTAAAAACTACAAAGATATGAAAGACAATCTGTAAATTAGATACTGTATATCCATCCAATAAAACAATTATTATTTTTTAATGATACAGAAATTTTTCATTCTGTAATATACCTTTTTATTATAATACAATACATAATTAAGTTGAAATAAATACATGATACTGTAAGAATTGCTAAAAATAATCAATGCATGTTAACTTAAATATTAGCTGACACCACTGGTACGTCCTAAACAAAAATGCAACAGATACCACAGATGAGGAAGTAATATACCCTTGCAGCTCTAATTATAATTAGTCCTGCCTGTACATTTAATCAATCAAGTTTACTATGCATATACCACACTTCTCATTAAAAAGCTTTTATCAAGAAGCAGATATATATATATATATATATATATATATATATATATATATATATATATATATATATATATATATATATATATATATATATATCGTCTCTATCGCGTCAAAACGTTCAAGTGAAATTATCACGAGCTTGCTAAATGTTCCATCTACATAGGGTTTACTGTGTTAGATGGAACGTTTGGCGCACTCGTGATAATTTCACTTGAAACGTTTTGACGCGATAGAGACGATATATCGATGGTGTTGCGGCTTAACCACGCTTCTACTTTTAGCGTGTTTCCTTACTTTCACACATCTACGTTTATCGCGATAGCCATAAAAACGCGTATCTACATTTATCGCGACAACAGGTAAACACATTTCTACATAGGAAAACAGGTGTAGAAATGTGTTTACCTGTTGTCGCGATAAATGTAGATACGCGTTTTCATGGCTATCGCGATAAACATAGATGCGTGAAAGTAAGGAAACACGCTAAAAGTAGAAGCGTGGTTTAGCCGCAACAGCATCGATATGTTCTTTTCATTAAAATTACTTTTTTTTACATAGTACATTATTATATTTTTATATAGCTTACACAAAAAAATTTCTATAAAAAGGACAATGATACATAATATACATACAGAAAAAAGAAGTCAAAATTTCATTAACATTAAATTAACAATTAAAAATTTAAAACTTATTAGGTTATGTACAAAGATAAAGTCGGTGATAATCATTAGCTCCGAATGCTGCGTTACATTTAGGACATTTACGTTGTCTTGTCTCATAACGAGTACGTAGACAATCATAACAGAAAACATGGAAGCATTTGCTAAGCACTGCATCTTTACGTTTGACCTTACATGAAGGACAGGTGAGGGTTTCCTTGTACTCTCTGATCTCCTCCATCATCACCTCGTCAGCCGTACCCGCCATCTCAATCTTCTTCATTCTCTCCACCTTGCGTCTCAGCTGAGCGATCTCTTCCTGTAGCCTCTTGGTCTTGTAAGCCTCAGCCTCAAGTGCACTTGTCTTCTCAGCCACCACTTGCTGTGCTTCTTTCATCTGTGCATGGTATTTCTCTGCAAACATTATAAAACAATACTCATCGTCAGTTACAAGAACACAATCAGTCAGATAATAAATAATAAATAAATAAATAATATCTTTATTGCAAGATACGTTTACCTTTGGTAAACACTCAATTTTTTACATTTTATTGGTAAATTGGTCATTACTTGGGTTCCTTGCTAGACTCGTCTTCAATAAATTGAGGCTACTATAGGGAATTTATTATTTCGTAACAATTACATTAACCATCAAGAGAACTTGAGGTACCCCCACCCCACCCTAATAATTAATAATAAGTGGCGTTTTATGATTTTTTTTTTTAAAATCTTGTTTAATATTTCACAGAGAGAGAAAGAGAACAAAATTTAAAAAGTAAGCTTTTGGGCTTCTGTTAAAAAAAAAAAAAAAAAAACAAACAAAAAAAGTAAATACATGTAAAAATTCCAACTGCATGGAAGTCACACCTATATTTTTCACTTTATTTATCAATTTCATTTAAAATGCATTAGGTGATCATTATTATTATTATTTGTTTTTGAGCATGAAAAACAGGGTTTACTAAAATCATTAATAATATTTAAAGGAGCTCTAATTAGCCAAGACCATTACAATAATTAAAGGCCCTGGATACCTAAAAAAAAAGTTTTGTATACTTCAATGGGACCGAATTTCTGATGACCTGTCGAAATCGCCATCTCTCTAGCTCGCGGCATAACGTCGCACGGCACTATAACGCACTCGCCGTACTCGCCGCAGCCGCCGCAATTCCGCACCAGGCAGTTGTGACGTAGCAACTGCCCAACTCTAGCACCCTATAACCAGGGAGACCACCTTTGAACCGACCCTGCACCCTTCGTATCCCTGGTAATCAATCCATCTCACTGGACAGGGGGGACCACCCTTTCATCTTTGAACCCTGAAAGTTTGTAGATCCCAAATTAACCCTTTCACCCTTTTAAGGGGTTATTAGGGTACAAATACGATTACTAGGGTGCAAAGTAAAACTCTTGATAAAAATATAATTCACGATAACACAAATTAAAAATTCAACCTAGAAGGTATTAAAAGATGAGTAATTCAAATGAAGGTACCAAAAGGTTATCTTCCACCCTCTGGGTCCACCCCCTGGGGGTCAATTAGGGGTGTACAGTACTAAAAATTAAAGTTCTCCGATTTGGACGCAGCAAACGTTGAAATCGGGGTAAATTGACCTTCTGAAGACAATAGTGAGCACCAAAGGGTTATATACTCAACCCCTGAGGATTAAAGGGGCGGTTCAATCGTAAAATTAAAGTACCCCGATTTGGATGCAACAAACGTTGAAATCAGGGTAACTTGAGTTCCATATAACGATGGTCAGCACCAAGGGGTTAAATAATCAACCCCCGAGGATTAAAGGGGCGGTTCAACCGAAAAATTCAATTATCTCCATTTGGATGAACACAAGCGTGGAAGTCGGGGTAACTTGACTTCCATATAACGATGGTCAGCACCAAGGGGTTACATACTCACCCCCGAAGAATTAAAGGGGCGGTTCAACCGAAAAATTCAATTATCTCAATTTGGATCACAAAAGCGTGGAAGTCGGGGTAACTTGTCTTCCATATAACGATAGTCTGCACCAAGGGGTTAATACTCAACCCCTGAGAATTAAAGGGGCAGTTCTTCCAAAAAATTCAATTATCTCAATTTGGATGACTCAAGCGTTGAAGTCGGGGTAACTTGACTTTCACATAACAATAATGAGCACCACAGGGTTACATATTTACTTCCTGAGGATTGAAGGGGCGGTTCAACCGTAAAAATCAGTTATTACAATTTAGATTACACAATCGCAAAACTCGGGGTTACTTGGGATCTCAGAAACTACTGTGAGCACCAAAAGTCTATAACTCACTCGCTAAGAATTAAAGGGGTGGTTAAGTTTTATTGTTTGATTTCTCAGTTTTTGATGTGACGTTGCCGATTAAAGTAGGAGAATATTCAACTTTTTGGTGCTAATTATAAAGTTTATAAAGTTATGTTTCTCCACATACGATCTTCTTCACATCCATAACTGAGAACTCGAAAGTTATAGTGTTATAGTTGAGCCGCCCCTTCAATTCTCAGCGGGTGAGTTATAGACCTTTGGTGCTCACAGTAGTTTCTGAGATCCCAAGTAACCCCGAGTTTTGCGATTGTGTAATCTAAATTGTAATAACTGATTTTTACGGTTGAACCGCCCCTTCAATCCTCAGGAAGTAAATATGTAACCCTGTGGTGCTCATTATTGTTATGTGAAAGTCAAGTTACCCCGACTTCAACGCTTGAGTCATCCAAATTGAGATAATTGAATTTTTTGGAAGAACTGCCCCTTTAATTCTCAGGGGTTGAGTATTAACCCCTTGGTGCAGACTATCGTTATATGGAAGACAAGTTACCCCGACTTCCACGCTTTTGTGATCCAAATTGAGATAATTGAATTTTTCGGTTGAACCGCCCCTTTAATTCTTCGGGGGTGAGTATGTAACCCCTTGGTGCTGACCATCGTTATATGGAAGTCAAGTTACCCCGACTTCCACGCTTGTGTTCATCCAAATGGAGATAATTGAATTTTTCGGTTGAACTGCCCCTTTAATTCTCAGGGGTTGAGTATTAACCCCTTGGTGCAGACTATCGTTATATGGAAGACAAGTTACCCCGACTTCCACGCTTTTGTGATCCAAATTGAGATAATTGAATTTTTCGGTTGAACCGCCCCTTTAATTCTTCGGGGGTGAGTATGTAACCCCTTGGTGCTGACCATCGTTATATGGAAGTCAAGTTACCCCGACTTCCACGCTTGTGTTCATCCAAATGGAGATAATTGAATTTTTCGGTTGAACCGCCCCTTTAATCCTCGGGGGTTGATTATTTAACCCCTTGGTGCTGACCATCGTTATATGGAACTCAAGTTACCCTGATTTCAACGTTTGTTGCATCCAAATCGGGGTACTTTAATTTTACGATTGAACCGCCCCTTTAATCCTCAGGGGTTGAGTATATAACCCTTTGGTGCTCACTATTGTCTTCAGAAGGTCAATTTACCCCGATTTCAACGTTTGCTGCGTCCAAATCGGAGAACTTTAATTTTTAGTACTGTACACCCCTAATTGACCCCCAGGGGGTGGACCCAGAGGGTGGAAGATAACCTTTTGGTACCTTCATTTGGATTACTCATCTTTTAATACCTTCTAGGTTGAATTTTTAATTTGTGTTATCGTGAATTATATTTTTATAAAGAGTTTTACTTTGCACCCTAGTAATCGTATTTGTACCCTAATAACCCCTTAAAAGGGTGAAAGGGTTAATTTGGGATCTACAAACTTTCAGGGTTCAAAGATGAAAGGGTGGTCCCCCCTGTCCAGTGAGATGGATTGATTACCAGGGATACGAAGGGTGCAGGGTCGGTTCAAAGGTGGTCTCCCTGGTTATAGGGTGCTAGAGTTGGGCAGTTGCTACGTCACAACTGCCTGGTGCGGAATTGCGGCGGCTGCGGCGAGTACGGCGAGTGCGTTATAGTGCCGTGCGACGTTATGCCGCGAGCTAGAGAGATGGCGATTTCGACAGGTCATCAGAAATTCGGTCCCATTGAAGTATACAAAACTTTTTTTTTAGGTATCCAGGGCCTTTAAGGTAGATTCACATATTCTTGATTTTGTATTAACACTTTGCATAACAAAATTCAACAATACATCATCATTTTTGAATTTTGTTATGGAAAGAATTTTGCAAAAAGTTATGTAAAATCAAGAATATGAATACGCGAATACACCTTTATAACTGATGACTGCTTTTTTTTTTTTTTTTTTTTTTTTTTTTATTTATTTATTTATTTATTTTTTTAATTAGGTCTATACTGTATGTAAAATAGGATTATTATTGTCAAGTAGATTTGTGTTACCTAAATGCAGTTTCAGGTCTGCTGCAGATTGAGCACTCTCAATAGCCTTGCGCTTATGCATCTCCATGGCTTGTTGTCTGAGCGCAAGCTCCTTCTCTGCTGTGGCCAGAGAGTTTTGCAATATCCTCTCCTTCTCCTCCAGCTTACGGACCACCTGGTTCTGAGCTTCAACATGGCCTGATAAAGTGGCAACCTGGCAACACACAAACAGTAGTTTTGAACATGAGGGCTATTGCTGGTAAACAATAGTGTCATGTCAACACCATTGTTGACATCTCTAAAATACATTAAGGTCTTTGTTGGTTCCCTCTAATAATTCTTTAGTTTAAAATAACCTATGGTGATACATTTCCTTAATTTATCACAATGATGATGATTATAAAATGAAGACCAGTTTTGAACCAATCACCAACACATAAGTCCAATCACAATTGTTCTAAAGAAAGGAACCACGCTAGGAAAATAGACATACCTGTTCATTAAGAACTTCTTTTTCTTCTCTTAGAAGTTTGTGCAACTGGTTAGACTTGATTCTTTCGGACATCAGCTTGAAATTAGCATCATCTTTTTCTCTCAGCTGCTGAATTAACCTTGAATTTTGCTCCTGCATATCTTCATAGGCCTGGCCAGTCACTTCCATTTCATTCAGCAAGGCTTCCTCCTCCTACACCAAGGACAAATATGCAGTGTAAATTTGGGTTCCATGACAGGAAAAAAACAAACAGCATAAGTGTGTGTAAATGGTTATATATATTCGAGTTTCTTTTGAAAGTTTGTTGTATTTATTGTGCATGAGAAAAGCTTGAAGCAAGGAAAGTATGTAAGCAGAATTAGACTTCTGTATGTGTACAAAGAAATTTCATGACGGTCGGAGATAATTGAAGCATATAAATAGGGGTGCTGCTGATTTTTTTTTTTTTTTTTTTTTTTTTGTTTTGTCTCAATGTAACTTACAACTTTTCTCATGTAGTGAGAGTTGCTGTGGGAGGAGGTCCAACTGCCATCTACCTGTTTATGGGCTGCCACTTGTTTCTGCAGAGCATACGCTTGTTCTTCCAACTGCTTTATTTTACGCATAGCGTCATCATCAGCCATCCTCTTTCGCTCCTCTCGCTTGTTTTCCTGTGAACAAAAACATCCACAACATTTTACTCTCTTGTAGAGAGCCTTGCTTCTGTCTGCTAATACACATAAACTCAAGGGAATCCTAAAAATTGGTGCATTAGGTAACTCACCTGCATCTTCTTCATTTGCTGTCTCAGGTCCTCCACATCTGCTCGAGCTTTCTTCTCTGCCGCCATCAGCTGAACCTTGTCTCTCTGGTCTTTGCTCACACCTTTGTACATGTCAAGAAGTAGCTTCATCTCCTTCTGGTCATTTAGGGCTTTCCTGTAGCAAAGCATGAACAATTTTGTTACTATTAGTATACAAATATTCAGTGCATTTAAATGATACTTCTACCATTGTATCTCTTCTGGTGGTGGTAAAAACTTGAGTGATACCAAATATTATTTCAAACTGTGATATATTAGAAGTATCATTACCAATATATCCTAGGTGTCACTACCAGTCTAATATGTAAAGATATATGTATGTACTGTACGGGGAGCTAGTATGGGACTAGACGGTACAGGGAGGATGACATAAGATGTAGTCAGAGTAAGTCATAATAAAGTACACCTCTAGTTATTATATATGTGTATGATTGAAGAGTGTAACCCATATGAAACATGGTGTCAGAGTGGGTCAAGATCTACGCTATACAAAAAAGATAAAATAATAGGTGCGTGTTACTTTATGGTTGATGAAATGTTGATGAACTTGGCTGATGGAATGCGGCAAGGAGCGTGATAATAGTCTCGAAGACGTGAGATAGGGTGACAAGTGTGTGAGGTCTATGTAAGAGGTCTCTTACTGTAAGCCGTCATTAAATAAGAGAATGCCATATTAAATCAGGGAGTGACAGTAAAGGCACAATACTGTAAAGAAGGAAGTTTACAGATTGTGTAAGAAGCTGCGTCGCCTGATCATGTATGAAGACCACCTCGACGGCAGGGGGTAGTGTGTGTTGATTTTGTTAAGTTGCGAGCCGTCATTAAATAAGAGAATGCCATATTAAATCAGGGAGTGACAGTAAAGGCACAATACTGTAAAGAAGGAAGTTTACAGATTGTGTAAGAAGCTGCGTCGCCTGATCATGTATGAAGACCACCTCGACGGCAGGGGTAGTGTGTGTTGTATGCACATGTTTGTGTGTGTAGGAATGTGAGTGACGTTTTGTGTGTGTAAGATTTGTGTAAAATTAAAGTGTTATCGTAAATTTAACATAATAATTGATACAGTAAAGACCTAAGCGGTGAGAGAGAAAAACTTTATTTTCTAATACATACTTGAAATATTGTTCGTCAGTCGAAGCAAATATTTCAAGGTTTTGTCGTCTGCATTCCACCAAAAGCAGGCACAAGTTATACAAACTCTAACGTGTTTTATCGCAGCGCAAAGTTTGTCAGTGGTGCGCGAGGTTAGAGAATTCCGGCAAGTACCATCATGTTCGCCGTGTGACGTCATACGCAAAGTTGCGTGGACGCGAAGTCAAGGTTATCTTGACAAAGCCAGCTAAGGGGAAGTTTGGTCAGCAGTGGAGGAGAGAGAGATAGAGCATTCGGGAGCTACTACATACAAGGAGGAGGACTCTCGAGCAGCTTGAGAGAGGCAACAATCAGAGACGTGACGTCATATTTTGTTTACCTGTCCAGCATGCAGACAGTAGAACTCGCGGGTGAGCAAATACTCGCTCATCGTCTTCAAAACATGCAAACCCAACACCATAATAAGATCGTGTGAATTTTGTGTACCCCATAAAAGCAGAGTATTTTTATTTGAGCACCTCTTAGCTCGATTAGGGTCAAAAGTCATTAATTAAAACCTAATTGTTTAATTATTCTTTCTGTATTGTAACATAAAAAAATATATAATTTTATTTCTTGTTAACTAAAAAAAAAAAATTATTTGATTGACCCTAAAAAGTAGATTCTGTGAAAAAAAAAAAAAAAGGTATTTTGGAAGGGAAAAAAAATTAGAATTTTTTATAAGTATATTAATTCTTAAATAAATCAAATTTTTTTATTAATAAAAAAAAAAATAATTATAATATAAATAAATAATTCAATATATTATTCATATTAATTTTGGTGATTGTGAATTTCAGTGCAGTTCAGTGAAAAAAGTTTTTTTGCTTCAATAGATAAAATACGCCTCAATTTTTTATTCATAAAAAAAAAAAAAGAAAAAAAAAAAGATTATATAGTAATTACAGGTTAATCTTTTTAGATTTGATAATTGCATTCTAAAATTTTTTTTTATACCATTATAGAATATAGAGGCGCAACCCAATCGTGTTGATAATTATAATATAGATTGTATTCATTTTTTTGTAATTTGTATTGTTTTGCATTAAATTAAGTATAGCCATATATAGCAGATTAAAAAAAAAAAAAAAAAAAAAAAAAAAAAAAAAAAAAAAAAAAAAAAGTAAATAAGTATATTATTTAAATAAATAACAGAACTTGAATTTATACAGAAAATATCAGTTGATATTTTTATTTGTAGAACGATTGGGAAATATTAATACAATTTTATATTTCAATATAATTTCTATTCTGTATTTTTTTTGTTATATAATATTCTTCTGATGAAAATTTAAGGGTATATGGTAATTTTTTTTTAATCATTAATTGTTATAGTACCTAACAAAACAATAAACTGGAATATTATAAGGGGAAGGATATAGTATTATTTTAAATTGTTTATATTCACATTTAATAAAACATAATTAAATATGTAATAAAATAACTTGGGGGGCATGTGATATATTAGAAGTATCATTACCAATATATCCTAGGTGTCACTACCAGTCTAATATGTAAAGATATATGTATGTACTGTACGGGGAGCTAGTATGGGACTAGACGGTACAGGGAGGATGACATAAGATGTAGTCAGAGTAAGTCATAATAAAGTACACCTCTAGATATTATATATGTGTATGATTGAAGAGTGCAACCCATATGAAACACAAACTATTTACTAATAAAGTTGATAAGGTTTCCTTGTCAGGATTCAGTTAAGATTACAATTTGTACTTACTTTAGCTGTGCCTTCAGGTCGCGCACCAACTCTGTCTCTACAGCCTTGGTTTCTTTGTTTTTATGCTGCTCTCCTCGGTGCTCCTTCTCTGTCTTGGCCTCTTTCTTTACTTCTGCACCTTTTTCTCGCTTAACATCTTTCTCTTTTTTTATGGGACTTGCTCCCTGCTTCTCCTTATCTCCCTGGCTGCCGCTGCCCTCTCCTCCTTCCTCTTCCTGTAAAACACACTGACATTCAAACGCTTTTAAGCAAACTTAGCAATGGACATCAACATATAAATCAAAAAGGTTAAAAAATAAAAAAATAAGAAAAAATAAAAAATAAAAATAATAAATAAATACAATAAATATTTAAGATATGGTATATTAATTTAAGGAAAAAACCATCGCGGTTAGGATCAATATTAAAGAAAAGGATAGAATAACCAGCAAGGGCCTTACCACAGTAGAAGTTCTATGGAGAGGTCAAAGTCTCGCATGGCACAGTGTTTTGTTATAAAAAAGTTCATTTTATAACTGAGAGCTTTCATCATATATTAATGACATTATCAATCAAAGAAGAAAATTACTTGAGCACATCACTAAGCAGTGAGTACAAGACAAGACACTGCTTAGTGATGTGCTCAAGTAATTTTCTTCTTTGATTGATAATGTCATTAATATATGACGAAAGCTCTGTTATAAAATGAACTTTTTTATAACAAAACACTGTGCCATGCGAGACTTCGACCTCTCCATAGAACTTCTACTGTGCTAAGATATGGTATATTAAGGAAAATAAATCATCGCGTCATCACGGGTAGGTATGATAAATTTGAAAGAAAAGGATAGGAGAAACCAGCAAGGGTCTTACCATAGTGAAGAGAATCCCATAGTTCGGTGAAAATCTTGCTAGCACAGATATATATATATATATATATGCGTATTAGGAAAAAACCATCGCGGTTAGTATTAATAAGTTTAAAAAAAAATATTTAGAAAATAGTTGGTAGAGATTGAAAATTAATAAAACGCGAAAATTCTCTAATTTAAATAGTAAATTGGGACTAGGGATCAAATATTCTAGCTTGAGCTAGTTAAAAAGTAGACGTTAAAGGGATGGAGGTATAGTGTCAAAATAAAATACGATGTGCCTAGCATCTCACGTTCTCACACTACGTCAAAGACACAACATTATAAAACAGCATCAGACTTACTCTTTGCCTTAGACCGGTTTCGTCCTTTACCTAGGACTCATCAGTAAGGCTCGGCAGAGAGCTCTGTACAGCTAGAGATGGCTCACACCACATCTGCTAACTGACTGAGCTGAGGAAGCAAGTGGCAGTCGCGTTTATATACGCGATGCCCCCGCAGCTGCACGCGCTGATTGGTTAAAATTGCGCGCGCAAACTCGGCTTGCTGTTTAAAACCTCTCATCCTCACACTGTAATGTAAAATCGTGTCTAAGAGGGATGTAAGACAGGCAGCCAGCAAGCAATATGTGTCCTCCCTCACTTCCCAGAGTTCCCCAACTCTAGAAAGATCGCGGGGGCACTTATATACTTATATATATATATATATATATATATATATATATATATATATATATATATATATATATATATATATATATATATAGGGGAGACCGGGGCAATACGGGACACTTAAAAAATCTACTTTTTTAAATTTAAATTACTTTGAATGGTAGTAGGAAGTTCAAATTTTTACCAGTTGATGACATAAGCAGCTTGTGTTGAACTGTGCAATTTTTAAACATGAGTCTTTAATTATTTTGGTAAAAACCAAGAAAGAAAATTTGGAGCCAAAAAAACAAGTTTTAATATTTTCACAATTTTACTAATAAAATAAAAAAATATTCATTCCCCAATCAAAATTTTTTTTGCAGGAACATGACTTGATATATCACTTATATTACTACATAAAATTTGTTTCATTAGTTTATCTACAATTCTTGATATACATGTTCAACAAGTACAGCCTACCATGGGGCAATACGGGTCACTTTTATGGGGCAATATGGGACACCTTCATTGTGCTAATTGGGATCACTTTTGTTCAATTTTAGTAGCAGTAAGTCAAAACTCACTTATTTGAAGACTGATTCAGCTCAGTACAATAACCAAATCAATCAATGTATTGATGATTTCATAGCTGCCAAGTTTGTAACGGAACTACAAGTGAAATTTAAATTGTTAAAAACTGATAATTATATTAAATTTGTTAAGGATAGATTAAGTAAAACTGAAGATGTCAGCCTGGCCTTCTATAATACCCCTGCATTTAATATTAATGGGTGGAAAGGCCCAAACTGTACAGACAGGCATGTTATTACCCATTGTGCGGTGCATGGTTTCCACCATGTAATTTGTCAGATTAAGGAATATCACGAGTGTAGTGATAAATGTGTATGTTTGTTATGTGGTGGCCTATGTACTAGGTACCACTTACTTCAGTGTCCATCTCGGACCGTATCATTAAGTCAATATGCAAAAAATGTAGACTTGTAGAATGAAATGTAAATATATATGTATAAGTACACCATTGGTGTTTAATAAATGAAATAATAGCTGCCAAGTTAGCACTCAAATCAACAGTTAAATATCACATCGGATAAGTCTCAGATTTTTCAGTTGAAGGCGAAATTCTGTAATTTTTTTTCCAGAGACAGTTTGCATATTTCAGCCTTAAAATTGTGATATATTAGGAGATAAAAAGTGTCTCCTTTCAAATAAAATAAAACAGACATCCTAAATATGCACATTGTTTTTTTTTGGGCTGACCCATATTGCCCCAAAAATTACCCATATTGCCCCGGGTTTTTGCGAAAAGCGAGTAAAAAGGCCCTTTTGTATTTGTAAAAATTTAAATACTGATACTTGGAGTAAAGTATTCAAACTTCTAGGGTTTGTGTAAGAATAGATGAACTAAATTACCACGTTTTATATTAAATCATTTATCAAAAATTAAAAAATAGAAAAAATAAAATGTGAAAAGTGTCCCGTATTGCCCCAGTTCCCCCTATATATATATATTATATCGAGGGGGCTCCGCTATATTGTCCTAAGTCCACGTGGTTCATTATTTACTAATGTCCTAAGTCCAAGTGGTTCATTATTTACTAATGTCCTAAGTCCACGTTTTTGAAAAAATACTAATGTCCTAAGTCCATTTTGAACCAAAATGGTTTTTTCGTTTGCAATGATCAAACAACTTATTTTACATATTTACACTAATTTTTACATGAATATCTAAAAAAATAAAGCCGTGGCATAAAAAATTCGACAGTATTTGTACCAGACACGCCCCCTTTTACGCGCTAAAGTTATGTAAGATAAGCGGCTAATTGTTTTGAAAACGACGGTGATTGTATTTAACTGAAATAATTATTGTTAATTTAAGTTAATGTTTTTTATTATAAGTTATTTTTAATTGGAAAACTACCCCCAAAACTTTTGCAGGCTCTTAATAGACACTCATTTCTCCGACTTGACTTCCGAAGATTGCTGTGACAATTTTAAATTTGCGTATATGTATATGAAAAAATAATATTTTAAGGACCTGTCAAGGAATTTTATCGACCTAAGACACATACAGTACAGAATTTTTTTCATCGGTCTGAAACCAGTGAATAGCTTTAATCATAGACCATAACGAGCCTCGCGTCTGTACCGAAATTAATTAGATGCATATAATTGAAAGCCGCATGTAAATTTTACATCATCATGTGAATTTCGCATAAAATCACGTACTTTATTATTGTTATTATTTTTACTACTATTCCTATACTATTCTATACATTTTTGTGTAGTGTTAATATGTAAGACACACGCGAGGTATTAAATAATCGCAAAGGATGATATTTTTTTAATACCAGATCTACGAAAGAAATCGTATTTTTTCATGACGCCCATATTATTTTTATAAATGATTTGAATGTCGTTTTATTGTTTTTATTTGTTAATAAATGAGCACTTAATTATAATAATCATCTGAACAATGAAAAAAATATACAAAAAAAAAAAGAGAGCCAAACCGACTTTATTTTTAATTTCCTTAACATACATAAAAATCAACAAGCACTTTAAATCCACCTGAAAACGCAAGAAGTGTATAAAAGTAAAAATTAAGAAAAAACAATACAATTTTGGCAGTATTTTTAATACTCTTGGATATAAAGAACGAGAAACACTTAAAAAAATTAGGGGTTAAATAAGTGTCATATTCTAAAAGAGAACATCGTCCTGAATCGATTGGTATATTAATTTCTAATTTTTTAGTTCATCAAGTATTTTTATGTAGGAAAAAAAAATTGCAGCAATTTTGTGCCTGTGGGCATAAGAAAAAGTTACTGCCTGTGACGTCATTTTTAAATAATTACATTTTAAAAAAAGTAATTTTTTCTTATGTAATTTTTTTATCTAAAATATTTTATATATCTAAAAGCTGTTATACTCGCGCAATATAAGTTGTGTTTTATGTTATTAATACAAACTATGCTGCACATGCTATTTTTTTTCAAATGTGGTGCAAATATTATTTTTTTAATTCAATCTTTTAATCTAAATAATTTTTTTCATTAAAATTATCTTGAAAACTTATACAAAAAAAATATCATTTAATATTTAATAATTTATTTTGATGAATAATGCCATTTGATATTTATAAAAATTATCGCATTAAATGGGTCCATAAATACTGGTAATACTCGCGAAAGTAGTTTGTATTTACGTGATTATTAGTTGAGATAATTAGTTTTTTGTTTCTCCTGAAAAGTGAGTAACATTGGACTTGGGACATTAGTAAATTTTGAACCATATGGACTTAGGACATTAGTAAATAATGAACCACTTGGACTTAGGACATTAGTAAATAATGAACCACGTGGACTTAGGACAATATAGCGGAGCCCCCTCGATATATATATATAAATAAAAACTAACACATTGGAAATATTTTGGCAATAAGCTCCAAGAGAGATGGAGTGTGTTATGCCTTCATCAGTCCTTACAGACTCAGAGAGCAACTATGAATGATGGCTCTGCTGGTGTTGCATTGTGGTACAGGCAGGGGCGTATTCAGGATTTTGCAATGGGAGAGGTCCAGTCTATAGTAAGCATAGGCAAAGGGGGGGGGGGAAACCACGCTTTCCCATGCTTTTTCAGACCTGAGGGGGGGGGGGGGTCCAGACCGTGAAAGCACCCCTGTATACAGGTGTGGTGAGGGTGGAGTAAGTGTGGAAGGAGATGATGAGCAAGAATGAAGGAGGGTATAGAGGCATAAGGAAATGGGAAAGTGGAATCAGGAGGGTAATGAGGGGGGTAGGAGTGGGGATGATTATAAGGTGTATGTTAACAAGATGTGTGTTATACGTTGTATGTTAAATATACATTAACAATGGGACTCTCTTCACTATGGTAAGGCCCTTGCTGGTTTCCCATTTCTTTCAAATTTATCAATAAATATTTAAAATAATAAATAGTTGCTTACCTCGGTTTCCTCCTCTGGTTCTTTCTTGACAACTGTTCCTGGCTCCTCTTTTACCTGGCCTGCAGCTTGAGAGGTGGAAGCAGTTTCTTCTTCCTTGCTGGATGATTCAGACGATGAACTTTCTTTGGTTTCAGCCACCACCTGTTGGCGAGACTGTAGTTCCTCTACATCTTTTTTCAGCTGAAAATGTATATTTTATTATAACACATGGAAAGAGAGAAGAGAGAGAAAAAAAAGTGCTAATGCTACATTAATTTAAAGCTTCTTTATATACTGTATTCAAAAATTAGAAACTTCAAACTCTTTTTTTTTTTTTTTTTTTTTTTTTTAATTGTACTTAATTTGAATTAACAAACTTTACCTTGATTATTTCAATGCTTGAGTCTTTGTATTTCCTCTTATATCTTAGAGATTCGCCCTTTAGTTGATGGTTATGATTTTGTAGGGATGTGATGAGATGTCTCATTTCTCGATTAATTGGTCCAGTTTGTTCATTTGCAGCTAAGTTCTGTTCAAACTCAATCCGAAGCATCTCATATTCTTTTCTTACTTGAGCTAACATATCTTCATGTTGAATTAATTCAGTTCTCAGTTTCTTTTGGCATGCCAGCTCACCACTCTGCAGACAAGTTCACATTTTAAAATACTGTGCAGTTCATTAAAGCAGTGATAGCAGTTATTGAATATCCAATCTTACCTCCATTTGTTCAATTTGTCTCAGGTGAGTGTTTTTACTGGTTTGAAGCTGTTGACGAGCTTCATCTAACAAAGTTTTCAGTTGCATGGATTCATTATAGAGAACAGAGAACTGGGACTGCAGACATTTGTATTCGGTGGTTTCAACTATCACTGATTCTGGTAATTGTCGAATCTAAAGACAAATTTAACACTTTTTACTATTGCATGGTCATGTTGTCTTCAAATATTAACACTAAAAAATCTTGTTGCGATAGTTTTGAGTCATTCAGTTTGCTTTACATATATTCTAAAACCAAAATGTGTGTACTTGTATCTAGGATATAATAAGGAAACAATTATTTAACTGCATTAACAAAATTCAACACTGTGTTAATATGGCATATACTATTTTTAACGTTGAGAAGAAAGAGAATTGTATTTTGAAACACCAATTAAATCAGTTAAAACCAACAGTTGATAAGTCATTGTTTAATCGTTAAATACTTACATCCATCTTTAGTTTCTCTACTTCTTTGAGAGCATCACGATGTTGCTGATGTAAGCGATCTAGTTCCTGAAGACGATTGTTGGCAAGCTCTCTCTGCTCCTCACACTCTTTTTGTACTTCTTCCAGCTGAGGAGAGAATTGTTAAAACTTATCAAGGTTTTGCAGAAGAATGGAAAAATGTTGTAAATCAAAAAATTTTATCAAATAACAGAATTTGCAATAACCATTAGTAGTGTTTACCTTTTTTTGTGAGACACTGGAAACTGGGTTCTTTACAGGAACTTTCTCCTCTCCATGCATTTGCTGGTAACTCTTGATTTGCTCCAGAGCTTCAGCCAGATGATGCTCCAGTTTATAATTGACCTGCTGGGTTTTAGACAGATCATACTGCAGCTCTTCAACCTGGTTACGAAGCTCAGCAGCCTCCGTCTCTTTACCAGTTACTAAATCTTGGTACTCTGCGCTCTGGAAAATAAAAACGATAATATTTTGGCTGTGCAATAACAATTACTAAGAAAAACAAAATCTATATCACACACCAGGATAAAACCAACATGTGATTTAATATAAATGAATGAGAAGAGGTGGATTGGTGAACCATCCCGAGATACCTCCGACTTGGTGTGGGCCACTACCACCGACAATTACTGCCAGGACTGGCCAGAGATATGAATAAATTGGTCAAAACTGTAACGTTTCTCCTACTGTTTTACCCGTAGCAATTATCGTAGTCATGGTTATGTGTTACCTATTCTCTAATTGCTATTTATTTAACTATGTATATTTTACCACTACGGGAAGGAGGGAGTACTGGTAGTATTTCAATAAATGAGTTTTGTTACTATTAATAATATGTTAAAAAAATATACATATAATAGAAAATGGTAGGTAGAGATTAGAGCATGTCGCACAGAAAATTAACAAAATGCACTCAAATTTACAGAGTACACTGGGACTTGCGAGCAAATGTTCTAGCGTAGACGATTGCTAGATAAACTAGACATCAAAGGATGGGGATACTCTGTCATTAAAATACAATAAACCTGGTTTCTCATGTTCTCACATTACATCCAAGGCACAACATTGTAAAACAGCATCAGACTTACTCAGGGCCTTAGTCTAGTTTTGTACTTTACCTAGGACTCACCAGCAAGGCTTGACAGTAAGCTGTATAGAAATCTCTGTTGAACCTTATTGGCAAGTCGTAGGTATAGAACAAAACCGCAATGTTCCTCCTCCCCCCCCCCCTTAATTTTGTTAATATAACATAGGAAATAAACTACTTATAATGCCTATGTATTTTACTATATCATATGTGGTATAAATGCACAGTAGTGAGTAGCTATACAGGAGATTATCTCCTATACTGAGAATATCAGATCAAATGCGCGCCATAATTGCGACTGGGTGAAGACTGCAGAACTAGAAGCTGTTATTTGAAGTAAAATTACGCGTCTAGTTATGCAGTCTTCACCCAGTTGCAATTGTAGCGTGCATTGACCTGACATTCTCAGTATAGGAGATAACCTACTGTATAATATACTGTGGTATAAATGTATTTCAATGCAGGAATTAGTGGAGTTAGAGGTCAAACTTCAGAGAGATTATTAATAATGTGGATATAATACCTTGAGACTTAAGGCATGATATTTTTCATGCAATTGAGTATTTAAAGCTTGAAGTTTCATATTCTCTGCTTGGACTTCAATATTAGTTTGTCTGATGGTTTCATCCAAGCTAGGTGCATCTTCTACAAGACAAATAGATACATGAAAATAAATTAAAACATGAATTTTAACTTTATTTTTATATTCTTGATACTTTACCTCCTTCTATATCTCCTTTGAGAGCCATTGTAATTTTTTCATTTCTTTGCATCAATCTGTCAAATGCTTGAATTACTTTGGCTACAGCTCTTTTAGATACTTGAACTCTATTAGCTAATTTCTCATCTAATTCTTCTTTATCCCAGGTTGAAAGTTGCATAAGGAAAGATGTAGTTGCTTCATTTTCATCTGAAAATACAAAATGTGACATGAAGAGGATGCTGTGCATTTAAAATAAACTTGTTCCTCTTTTGAGAAATATACAAGATATACATCAAGACTGAAACCTAGAAAGTGTTAAGTAAATTTTCCAACTTTTTTTTTAAGGTTATGACTAGTAACCAAAATACATAAGATTCTCAAAATACTTTTATGATCAATAGAAAACTAGAATATTATTAATCAACATGAAGGTAAAAAGAGCAATTAACAAAATTAAAAAACATACTCCAGGCTTAACAAAATGCCTCTCCCATGTCAATAATTATTGTTGTAAACTTGAAGTACAACTTGAAGTAAAATCGGGCAGTCAAGCAGGCTAATCGGTCTAGTGATTTTGCTTAGAAATTTTGGTAGGTGGAGGGGGAACATATGGTTTACGCGGCTTTACTTAAAGTCCCTAGAAAATACCAAGTACTCTCACTCTATAAGAATTATTAACAAAAAATGTTCACTGTTGAGAATACCTGGTATTTTCTAAGGATCTTAGATATACTTCATTTCAATCTAGACCAGCGAGCGTGCAATATAAATGATAATATGCATCATGGGTAGACATGACTGTTGGTTATGTATTCTAAAGACCTGTACAGTATCGATTTATTCTAGATTACTGTAATTAATTTATAATATTCTAAGTGAATAGTACAAAACATAGGGAGTCTTTGGTGTAAGGATGTGAAGATGCTAGGTATGTACACATTGTATATATTGACACAATATAACCCAATCCTTTCAAAGTTTGGGAAAAAAAATATATATATATCCAGCATATATCTACTAGAAATTTGGTCTTATATCCCAACAATCTATAAATGAAGGAAACTTTGCATTTAATTACTTTGCAATTCAACCTACTCTAATCGTTTTACTATTTTCTTTCATACGTAGGCCTATATATTTTTTAATATTTAAATAAGATGATGACCTTTTCCTCAAATTTATAAATTCAAAATTAGACATTTCAAATTGATGCTAATATTTACAAGAACCTAACTGGAAATACATAAAGGCCGAAGCAGCCGTCACTTGGTCCTTGAGCGATAAAGGTGTGACAACTATCACTGGCTCCCTATGCTAACTATAAGCTTGTTGCAAATGTTAGACCAATCCAAACTCTAGCAGCCCTTGTCACAAAAAGACCGACTGGCGGCTGCTTTGGGCTTAAGAGAGCAAGGCAAAACTGTACAAAAGGCAATCTGCGTGCCTGAAACTACGCCTTTGAAGTTATAAGACAAAATAATGTGATTTTTACAAGTTTCATGTTTTGTACTCATCGAAAATAATAGTCTGGAGGATGCCTTTAAAACCTTGAAGGCTGAATTAATTACGAATTTTCAATCCACTTCATACTAAACGCTATGATAGAAGACTAAATTCAGGTAAGATCCAAAAGAATAATATTTTTCATAGTTAAAGGCGTAGAACACCTTGAACAAAAAAGTTGCATAATATCCTAACAAACCTGAAAATCAACGTTGATTTGGCCGGAGTCTTTGATTTCTAATTTATTTTTCATTCCGGTCACTGACGTCACAGCTCGCCCGGTTTACTTGCGCGTGGACCAGGCGAGCTGTGACGTCAGTGACCGGCAGCGGCATTTTGTGAATTTTCCATTCACAAAATGCCGCTGCCGGTCACTGACGTCACAGCTCGCCTGGTCCACGCGCAAGTAAACCGGGCGAGCTGTGACGTCAGTGACCGGAATGAAAAATAAATTAGAAATCAAAGACTCCGGCCAAATCAACGTTGATTTTCAGGTTTGTTAGGATATTATGCAACTTTTTTGTTCAAGGTGTTCTACACCTTTAAATGCAAATGTTTGCAACTTATAAACTTGTCTGAAGTTAAGGTTAGTAACCAACTTAAAGTCTGAGCATACTTACTCTTATTTTCTGATTCATCCGCAGTTTCTGCATCAAACCTCTGCAATAATACTCGAATATCTTCATTTAATTGGTTCCAATATCTATTAACTACATTAAGTACTGCATCATCTTGGGTTTGTCGCTTCTCAAGCTGTTCAATACGTTGTCGTAATTCAGATTCTGTTCTTTGGCGCTGCTCTAAACGCTGATAAACAAAAAAAATAACACATTTAGACAAATAACAGATAGATGTTAAAGCTTCTTATAATATGGTAAATGTACTAGTTATCGGCAGCTTAAGGGTCTTAAGGTTGAAATTCCTATAGTATTGTTGAGAAAAGCAGCCAAACCGACACTGCCGCAGTTATCGGCACCCCCCATTTTCGGCAGTTTATCTCGGCCCCCTTTAATGATAAAAGAGTTTGTAGGTAGTGGTATGGAAACTAGACGAAATTCTAAGGTGGTTGGTTCTAGTTAGAATCTTGTAAACTTATTACTTTCGCCGTAAAAAGAGCCTGCCGATAACTGCGGCCTGCCAATAACTAGTACAATTACCATAATTAGACTATTATTTTATTTTCCTTGGCAAATAGGAGATTATATATAAAGTCGATGAAATTGAGGATTTTCCATTAATACGTCTCACATTGAAATGAAAGGCAAGAGTATTGTAATCTAAATTACATGTTGAGGATACTTAAGTACTGTACCAATATTAAAAACAAAGTCTTTGCTCTAAACTGCAACTTCTAAATGTATGGCAATAGACCCGTACATTATCCATACATAGATTCTTGGCCATGCTGATTGGTTACAGCAACTTTTTTTATGGTATTTTTATTGTAGATGCAGCATAAGAAGCCTGAAGTACTAAAATTTTGAATTTAGTTTGAATTGAAACAAAGACTCATAATGCTGTATGTATTGATACCAGTAATCATTTTTTTGCCTTCATTATGTGCAAGTATTTACCAGCGCCAGCGGAGTTGCTGCAGGAATTTGAATTTACCTGGGCTAATTTTTTATTCTTAAATTGTAAAACTTTGATATCCATCTCTTCTAATGTAGATACAGGTCCAATTCTAAAAGATTCAAATTGAACTTTCTTAAATGGTGGCTGGGCCCCAGAGGCTTCTCCATCTGCGGGTCGCTTACTAGCCATGGTGGCCTTCTTTTTTAGATCTAAAACAAAATAAATGCACAAAATTTGTAAGTTTGAAAGCTACTTTAGTATGGTGCTAAAACACAAACGGCGACAAAACGTAAAATGATCATGCATCAATAATTTTGCAAATATAAAAATGGGTCATTTATGGTAAAGTGTCCAAATCGAAAGAATTGTTTATTTTTATTAGATCGAAATGTTATGCATATGTGTAATACAATCAATGCATCATTTTCTCAAAAAGAATTTGCATATTTTTACTAAACCGAAGCCAGCTAAACTGCCGTAGGCAGGCACGTAGGCCCAAGCCGAGCCGACATTGATCGCCGATGCTAAATGTCAACAAAACGTCATAAATTGACGAAGTTACTTAAAAAATTATTGAGATATCATTAATAAATTACTTTTGAAGCGCTAAAAGTCAATTATTAGCTATACAAACCTTATTTCTTTATTACTTTTTAGTTTTTTAACTAAAAAATTAAAATTTAACGCAGACGCAAAGATGTTATAATGCGTCTCTGTCAAAGATGGAAACTAAAACAATTGAGCATCGCTATATTTATTTGCCTCGCTTGGTCGAAGGACAAAATAATCAATGTTTTATTTGTTTTTATTTTGTTTTAAGATAAATGATAATTCGATAGTAATTTACTAACTTAAAGAAAGGCTTCAGATACAAATTATGTACCTTTTTTTTTGCGAAAACACAGATATTCAGTTCACAGACATTCGATTTATGAAATATATTTTTAAAAATAGCGGGAATAATAATTTCATTTGTTTATTTTTTTTTTTTTTGCAGGCATATTGCTGCAAAGAATTCTGGGTAAAATATGTCTGCCATGCAAAAGTTGATACCTCGTTGTATGAATAATTGCAATAACTTTGCAGCCTTGTATTTGAACTAGCACTTAAAATACTAGTTCCACATTGTTTAAATATCAATTGTAAGTATTGAAAATGTACTAGATCTCTGAAATAACTTGTGATAAACATGCAAATTAAATATTACTGATTGTAGGGGTTGGCGCAAGGGGTCTCTGCAGCGAGCGTTCTTTCGAAGCTGCATCCCGCCAATCGCATTTTCCCAGCCCTGTGTGTTCCAACTGCTCTGACGCCATTTTACACTGTTTCAAATTGAAGAATCAATGAAATCTGTATTTCTCGTCGTAACATTCTCCAGTGTCTCACTCACCTGAAGAAGACCAAGGCTAGACCATCTTTTTGCTGCATTTATGAGGTGAGTAAATGGCGTTGGTCGTGCTAATGCATGCTTTGTTCAGGACCTAGGCCAATTAAGGCCCGCATTTGTCCTAGTCATCTTAAGAAATGTTCTCCACCTCAAGAATCGTATGTAGTTAAACTAACCCTGCTTTTGCTAAAGTGATTTTCGTAGTGCATTTTAAGGTTGTCATTAAAATTAGCACAATGGACTTGTTCTCAAACATGGGCAAACTATACAACCACTGCACCATTCTGTCTCATTTGTATGTATGTATGCACATATTCGTGATGCCAATAAAATATGATGTAATATTGCGCAAAGTTCCCAATTCTGTAACTTTATTAACATTGAAAGCATATTTTACATGAATATCAAGAATGTTTATCTTTTCACTCAAGGACTTGCCCTTGAATATAAGTTTTTATGTTGTTAAACTGCATGCTAAATTGTCTTGCCCCATTCATTCCTTGTTTGATGTTAAAAAATCTAGACAGTAAAGAATATTGAAATCCTTGTATTTGTTTAGTCATGGTATGGTATGCATACGCACAAACGCACATCATGTATGTTTGTTCATTTAGACATAAAATAATATGTACATACATGATCACATCATATGCATATACTGCACTTGAATCATGCCACACATTATGAATATGTACATACTGGTATAATACAGTATGTAAAGAATGCATGGTTAGTATCTTCATGCATAATCATTATTACTTATCATAAAGATTGGTGTGGAATGAACTGTAAAAATATAACTACAGTACATTTTTGTTTTGTTATTTTTAATACCTTCCATTTATTTTAGGGTTTTGAATTTTTTAATTTGTGTAAAAACTTCAAAACTCAAATGAGTGGAACATATTATAAAAAAAAAAATAATAAAAAAAAAAAAAGAAAGAAAGAAAAAAAAAAAACAGCAAACATTTGCTGATAATTGCGGCTAGCATTTCAATAACAAGTAATATTACGATATGTTAAAATAGGGGGGGGGGGGGGCTGTAAAATCACTCATTTTGTTTACTATAAATCGATGTTGCGAACAAAATGTGTATCTCGTTTTTTATCATGCGAAGCAATATGTGTACGTTGAGCGCCATCTACATAACATTCCGAAACAACTTACACATTTTGCTTTGCGTGACAAAAAACGAGATACACATTTTGCTTTTGCTACGCGTGACAAATAACGAGATAGACATTTTGCTAAAAGTGACAAAAAACGAGATTCACATTTTGTTCGCAACAACATGATGCATCATGCATGCACTAGTAAAAGGATAGTTACTGTACTTTGCAATTTCTAGAAAAGCGAAAAAAAACTAAGCAGCACTAGTATATTCCTTTAGATGATTAATCCTTAACTGTAATGACATCTACTACACCACAAAAAAAATTGCAATCTAGTAGGTATAATTGCTATTAATTAAATTAGTTATGTCAATACTTCCTTCTTAGTGTTATATAATTTCTCAGACAATGGTGGAAATAGACAAATAAATCAGTTGACACACACGTTTGCTCCGCTTCAATGCAACCTGCATAATGATTGTCTGGAATGCTGGGTAGATTGTGAATTTGAATTAAAAGTGTACTGGCAGTGTCAAAACAAATAATAATTGCCGTAATACATAACAAGAAACTTTTAAGAATGTCGCATGAAGTTTTATATGAAATGAAGTTTCGTAGTTTCTTCATTGATTTGTTTGTAATGTAATCTAAAATTCAGCATCAAGTACAAAATGAAAAACTATAACAGAAGCATTAAATTCTAGACACACGCCTTAAATTTTCTAGTATGGTGTTAGTAATAGTAGTCTCTCTCTCTCTCTGTCTGTCTCTGTCTCTCTCTCTCTCTCTCTCTCTCTCTCTCTCTCTCTCTCTCTTTTTACTTAATTCTATTATGTTCTAGTTCAGGGGAGTCTAATTAGGTCCTTCGTTGTTCAACAATTTTTATCTCTGAAATTAAAAACCTATCAGTGTCAAAAATTGATTCCCTGCTTTAAAGTCTCTAGCAGATACCGAGTATGCTAACTGAATTATTTCTATATTGTTGAAAACCTCACTAAAACAACATTCATTTAAATTGCAATCATAACCTCTCAGTAACAAACAGACAAACAAAAAATGTTATGAGCCTAGAATACTTGAGAATTTCTAGTGTACTTTACCGGTTACCCCTCCCCCCCCCCCCCCCCCCCCTTCATATAAAAGTTTATAAGAAACCTGTGATATAAATTTATGGTACAGTACTGTGACCATAAATGTATTAAAATTAACATGTACCGGTATGCTTCAATTTTCAAAAATTTAGAATTCCAAAAAATTTCCTGGTGACTCCTCATATAGGTAATATCAGCTGTTTATGTAAATTATAATGTATTTAGGGGGGGGGGGGTTGCTTGGAAGCAAAAATCATGCATTGAATAATGAAAATAGTTTAACTTTCAGGATATGCTAATTATGATACATATATTTTGTATTTATTTTTGCTTACACTAATTATTGTTAAAAAAACAAAAACAAAAAAATTGCCCCAGTATTATATGTTGCTTTTTCAGTTATGGAAATTTATTACATTTAAATATGTAATAATGGTGTTAGTACGCACTGTTCTTCATACATTTGCACATTTTTAAAGGCAGAGTTTATGAATATCATCATTCATCACCATAATTATACCACTGACCATTGGTTCCAAATACTTGCGATATATTATGACCTATCTCTATTTTGCAGACATAATTAATTTACGAAAAGTGGGCTTCTCTATCATTGACAAATTTTGATATATGTCACTTTATTGTATTTTGTTTATAATCTGTAATTTGATATTATTATTTTTTTTTACATAGTTATTTATGATACAGTATTATGTTCAGCATGTATGTATCTAATATTTTATATAACATCTAATTATAATTTTTTTTTGTAGGAGAGCAAGAATATAATGGAAGATAGCAACAATGAGGACAAGACTTGTGATGGAACCATTGTGGAGAATGGCGAGGCTGAGTCCTTGGAAGAAGCGACTGAAGCAGATGTAAAAGAGAAAGGTCAGGAGGAACCTATGGAGTATGACAAAATAAATGGTGACATTACCTCTGTAGGTTCACCCGATGACCAAGTTACATCTGTGGTAAGTTCAGATAACCTCCCTGTAGCCATTAAAATCAATATGCAACGAAAACAAGTACTCACAGCAGAGAACCACACAAAAGAAGATGATGCACCAACTACAAAACCCCAACTTAAGAAATCTAAAAAAGTCAAACTCCGTCACGTCCTTCCAGTAGCCCAAGTTGCAACAAGTAACCAAGAAGATTTGGCAGATGATTTAATGTCTGGCTCCACGTCCCCTCCTCTTTCCTGCACTGAATATGCACAATACCTCGGCCTGCAGCCTACAGTTAAGTTTAAGTGTTTCAAGTGTAGTGAAGCAGGATTTTCTTCCATCAATGAACTGAAAGAACATCAAAATGTGTGTCTCAAGTCTTCTAGGTCTAATACACCAGATTCAAGTACTGGAACTCATTTAAATAATGTAGCTCAAAATTTAAGAATAACCCGCAAAGTGTATATGTGTTCTTCTTGTGGGACGTATTTTGAAAATTGGAATCTTTACATTCACATGAGAGAAGTACATCGTAGGCATGTGTGTTTAATTTGTTTAGGTATGTTTATGAATGCAGAGAAATTAGCTTTACATTTAACTGCTAAACATAACACTTCATTAGAAGAATTTGCTACAACAGATGACTTCCTATCAACTTACCCTTCTAGTACGTATCTTACTTGTTGTACTTGTGAGAGGATATTCAGTGAGCAAGACAATTTCTTTGAACATGACTGTGGTGACAAGAAAGGAGGTGAGAAAGGGTGTGCTATGTGTGGAGTGCAGTTTGCTCACACACAGAGCTGTCCACATTCTGAAGATACCAACAGAGACAAGCAAGAAGAGCCTAGAAGTACTGAAGAACCCTCTTCTTTGTCGTCAGAGCCAAGCACAAGTAAAGAAGTTTGTCAACAAAATACAATGGAAGAGAGACACCCAGAACCAGCCCCTCCCAGTATTGCAGACAGTCAACCTGCCAAACCTCAAAGTAAACCACCTGCTAAGAAAAGAGTTCGTAAGAAGAAATTAAATAATAAATCACTTGAAATTGATTCAATTAATATGCCTCCATCAAAATTAAAACCAACCTGCTTACGTATAAAATTAGCACCAGTTTCAAGAAAAGCCAGCAAAAAATTACAAGATAGTACTAAACATTTAGATGAATCATCTGCTATTGAAGACTTGCCATCTCCTACTTTAGATTTAACAGAAGAATTAGAAATGCTTGCAGATGATACTAGTAATCCACCAACATTTCAAAATGGAGAGAGGTCGCCTAGTATTTCTCCTCTGCCTGTTGATAATTTAGATTCAAATATCAGTGAGAAACATCTGGATACTGGTCAGAGTAGAGAAGAGGTTGAAGAGGGACCTAAAGAAGATGAGTTGCCTCTTGCAGATTCCAAGGTAGAGGAGTGTGAGAGTGAACCTGAGGAAGCCAAGAGTGTGAGTTCTGAGTTGCAAAGAGAAGAGCAAGCTGAGTTGAGTGCCGAGGAAGACATGGACGTGGAGAAAGAACCTTCAGAAGTAGACGAAGCAGAGGTAATTTCCTCCATGAGTGAACATGAGGACACACAAGATCAGCCTGATACACAGGATACCATGTCAGATCACAACATGAATGATGAGAGTCTAGGTGCAAGTGAAAACCCTCAGAGTCCAGAGCAAAATATCAAGTTAGATCACAGTGCAAATGAAGATAGTTTTGACCAAAATGACAAATCAGATAGCATGCAGCAAATTGAAGACAGTGTAGATCACAGTGATACAAAAGATAATGTAGACTTTAGTAATTCCCTTGATAAATCAGAACATAAAACAGTAGATGGTGATGCTTCCTTAGACAGAGTGAGTGTTATGGATGTGGACAGTGTAGATGGAGATGATAAAGACGAGTGGCAGATTGATGAGCAGAGTTGCAAGGAGGAGGAAGACGCACCACCAGCTAATGCAGTGGAGGAAGAGGAGGAATTACAGCTTGCAGGAGAGGATGCTCCTATCATGGACTTGGTCTTAGAAGCACCTCTTGATCAGCAGCCAATACAGTCCATACTCAAACTTGCAGTCCAAGAAGCTTGTGAATATTGCTACTGTGTGTATTGCACACATGCTAGACGAATAGCAGTCAATGGGAAACAACTTGCAATTCACCTGCTCTCAGAACATAGGTTTCAACTTGCTGCAAATTCAGAAAGATTATCGTGTGAAAAGTTTGTTGACCATGTCAAAGAACACATGAAAGAGTTAGAGACATTATATTTCAATTGCGACACTTATGATAGTTCAAATAAAGAAAATGTATCTGCATTTGTCAAAATGTATGAATGTTTTCAATGTCGTTATGTCACAAAAGTTCATAAAGATTTATATCTTCATAATCGTAAAATGCATCAGAAAAATGGCTTAGTTTGTATCATGTGTAAATCTAATTTCTACAGTTATAGTGAATTATTATGCCATCTTTGCCCTGGTATTTATAATATTACAAATCAACCCCTCTTTCGTTGCTGCTTTTGTTCAGTGGATAATTTACCTTCTGCATTTAGATTCATGGTTCATGTTAGAAAACGACATCAAGCCTGTGATGTTTGCTTAGAAACTACTCACGACCAGCAAAAACTCTCCAACCATGTGTGGAAACACAAGCTCCATCACTTCTGCTACCGTTGTGGTATTGCATACAGAAACAAACCTGACATCACAAAACATCTCTTTTGGAAGCATGGAACTGAAAGTGTGCTTTGTAAGCGATGTCTTCAGAAAAAATGGCCTTATGTGTATCATTTTTGTATTCCTCCTTCATCATTTGCATGTGAAGAATGTAATTCCACTTTTGGTAAAGCTGTTGCTCTGAAGGTGCACAAACGTCTCCATACCAATGAACTCCTGTATCCTTGTGAGTTATGCAATGACAGCTTTATCTCTCGTAAATTGCTGGCAAGGCATGATAGAACTATCCACAACCCCCCACCACCTGAGGAGATTCCAGAGCAAAATGAACAGGTAGATGTAGAGAAAATAAGTCCACCAGATAAAGATGAGAAGGATGTATGTGATGCTCCAGCACCACAGCCTGAAGTTGAGAAGGAAAAAGAAAAGATAGCTGAAACTACAATTGAAACTATAGAAACTCCACCAGAGAAGAAACCTACTAAAGTTGTAGATGTTTACGACTTGCCACCACTAAATCTATCATCAGAAAGTGAGTCTGAGTCTGATACAGAAGAAAGCAAAACCAAAACAACTCAACCAACTGAAGCTCAGAACTCAGTAGACATCTCAAAAGATAACTTTTCAACTGATGCTGACACATCACATGTTCAAGAAAACGTGCCACAAGCTACTGACAGTGTTTGGGAGAACTTTAAAGATTACAAATCTAGTAAAGATGTGAATTCTGCAACTGATATGCCTTCCACGTCAAGTAGTGAGCCTGCTTTGCCACAACCAACTACCACGGAGATGCTTCATGGAGTCATGTTTGATCACGACTACTTTGGAATGTCTGAGGCTTCAGGCAGTAAACCAGAAACTGCACCTATAGAAGAAGTTGATATTTCTGGAGAAGCTAGTACGAGCTTAGAACACAACTACTGTAATAATACCGAAGATAACAAAACTATTGACGAAGCAAATAACACTACACCTAAGAAAAAACAAAAGACACCTAAAAAGAAGCATAAATCTGGTGGTGAAAGCTGTAGTTCTTGTTCTGACAGTGACTCAAGTAGCAGTGACTCTAGTAGTAGCAGTTGCAGTTGTGGTACAAACTGCAGTTGCAGCAGCTCCAGTTCCAGCAGCAGTGGCTCCTCCTCAAGTGATTCCTCTGACTCAGACAGCTCTAGCTCAGATAAACATGAAAAGAAGAAAGCTAAGAGAAGAGAAAGAGCCAAGAATCGTAAGGAGAAAGCAGAAGCCAAGGCGCAAGAGGTCACTGTCAATGGACATGCTGATATGTCTGCTGAGGAGCCCAATGTTGAAGACATTGGTCCACCTGTTCTCTTCTTCCACGAGTCAGATTTGGACACAAATGAATCAGAAACTGATGAAGATTTCTATGACGAGCACCCTCGTTTAATGATGCCAAACAGAAATCTGATGCTTCTGAGTTCTGCTATTGATAGTTTGGTTTCTCCTCAAGCCACACCTGCTCCAACTCCTCCACCCTCAGAAGTAAGTGATACATTCCCTGTTAACAACGCCTTGCTTGCACAATTAGCACAAGAAGAAAGTGTCAGTGAAAACCTGACTGTAAAAACACCTAAAAGTAAGAAAAGAAAACGTTCTTTATCTACTCCAAGGAGAGGAAACAAACTGAAAATTAATCTTCCTAGTATTCTCCAAAGCCAGCTTCAAAGTGCAGTTCCAAAACCTGTTTCAAAAAAGGCTAGATCAAAGCCTGTATTACCTGCTGCAACTCCTAACCAGTTCCCTATGACTCCATCTCCTCTCACGTACCCAACCACTCCTTACACCCCTCAGTATTCAGATATGGTGTACAGTCCCGCTGGCAGCTCTGATATACGGGGCTCTGGCTCCGAGACAGACAGTAACAAGCGTATTTCCAAGAGACGGAGGGTGCCAAAGAAGTTCTATGGTGACTCAAGTGATGAAGAAACTCAAACACCATCTACTCCCAGCTATGGTTATACCCCTCAAATGTCACAGATGCCTGCATTCACTGCCCCAGCTCCTCCCCCTCCTCCTCCACCTCCACCACCACTTCAAGTTGCTCCTCTCATCATCAGACCCCCGAAGAAAAAAACAAAGGCACAGCCTGAAATTGAAACTACCATCAGTCATAGAACACCTACTGAGGCTGACTTAAAACTTCAAGCTGTTTTAGATTATGTGGCAGCTGGCTATGATGGTAGAACTGCTGCTGATGAAGATATATATAAGAGATTATCTGAAAGAGAAGCTCCCAAACAACCTAAGTTAATTTTAAATATGGATAATCTTCGTAGAGCAGCTGCTCCTGTAGCTCCTCCAGAAGAGGTTGCAAGTAGCAGTAGTGATGAATCCGAGGAGAGTGAGGAAGAAGAAGAAGAAGAAGTACATGTGCAGCGAACACCAATGACCTTCTTACAAAGACCAATCATCTCTAATAGAAATGATGCAGTTAAGTTATATTGTTACTGTCAGTGTCCATATGATGAAGTGTCTGAAATGATAGCTTGTGATGGTAAAAATTGTGCCATAGAGTGGTTTCATTTTGAATGTGTTGGTATAACAGTTCCACCTAAAGGTAAATGGTATTGTCCTGATTGTCGTAAGCGATATAATATTGCTGAACCTGTACCAAATCCACAATATTTTTACAACCCAAGTTCAGAATACATGATGTCAACCACCATTGATCGTAGTTAAATAATAATAATTGTTATTTCACTCTTCTCATTTTTGTTCTATCATCCATATAAATCCGTTAATTGTTACATTGTTTTGTTTCTTCCATATCTGTGTGAATAGTGTACAACAGTAAATAATTATACAATACATACAAAAATATGTACAAAAAAAATAATAATTGTAAAATGAAATATATATATATATAAATAGAAAGTTGAACTGACTGTGTATGCATAATAAGAAAATACAACAACAAAACAAACATTATAACTTATATACATATTTGTAGTATAATATTTAAAAAATAAAAATATTATGATATCATTCATCATGTTTTATCACATTTCTGTTCTTTAATTCACATTTAATAAATTTACTATAATTATCTAAAAACCAAATGTGTTAATTGGTGCATAGTACATTATTGTTTCAATCTCTTGTATAGTTGCCGTAAAAGTTGGTACTTTCTTTCCTATATTATATCACTAGATCTGAAATAGTAAGCATTTATGACAAAGTCTTCTTCTGATAAATAGATTTTAAATCCATTGTAGTATTCATTATTGTAAATAGAGTATTAAAATAATTATCAAAATGATATGCAAATCAACGTCAAATATAATTTGAATGCTATCGTTAAATAACAAATATATATATATATATATATATTTATATATATGAGCCACAATTAAGTCATGTATGTTCCTAATACCCTGTGATATGACTATAAATTATTTGTTTGTGTTGGTTCATTAAACTGGTCATAAATGTGTGGTTCCTTGTACATTTTTTTTTTGTGTCCCTTTAATGTCTTTTATTGTCACATAAAAGCAGCTAAGTTGTCACTATTATGAATTAGCTATACCCTATAATACTGTATAGCTGAAAAACCTTATTTCTGTACTATATGACAGGTTAAAATAAAAATATTAATTTATCTCTTGGTATATCTGGCTTAATCCTTTCATTGATAATTCATGAGGAAAAAAATCAATCAATTATATAGTAACAATGCAAGGAATAATATCAAGTGTAAATTAAAATCTTTAATTTAAATTGTCAAATGTATTAGTTAAAAAAAAAAAAAAAAAAACTTAATCAAAATATTGAAATCTAACATTATGCACCAAGTTAACACAAAATATTAATATTTTTAATCGGATCAAAATATGATTATTATTTTGTTTTATTGTCATATTATTACAATTATCTTGTTATTATAATATAATATTGAAATAGCTTAAAAACAACTAATAACTCTTGTTATTTTATTGTAATTTGTTCATTCACTTTAAGCATTATTGTATCACTTTAATTATTAAAAAGTTTTTCATCAATCGTAAAACAAAAATATGTATTTTCTTAAGTTAATCACATGATTTTTATTTAAAACAAAACCATTGATTGAAATATTGTTCCATTTGTTTGTGTCAAGTGAATTGATTTGTTGCTAATACATTGCATATGATATGAGGATATTATGTGATATTAAATAAATAGTTCTGTAAATGTTGAAAAATTTCGTTTTATTTTTCACTTGGACCTACATATTAATAAATAAATAGTAATTAATATTAATGTGCTTCATAAAATAAAGACACTTTATCAAGTTTACAAGCTCCGTATGATATGGAGTTAATAGCCGTCAGCCTTACATAGATCAAAGTTACTAACGTAAGTTAGATTTGATAGGGAGTGCAAACTCTGTTTAAAAAATTGTATGGTCAGCAGGCTATATGTCGTCGAAAGCTGTTGGACTTTGAACGAATCGAGGATAAAGAACATATTTCACATTTTATGTTGTGATTTTTGTTTTTTGTAATCATCAAATGTAGCACTATTTTTGTTCTTAATGGTAGTTTATTGAAAATTTCGTAAATTGTGGCCTATATAGTGAAATTTTTGAATTTTTTCATTGAACCCCCAAATATCTTAATTTTCTTAGTAATTAGCATATTTTTTTCTTTACATTGCAGCTGCCACACAAAATAAAATATCATTATGATTTTTATTTTACGATAACGAGAATTTTAGTTACTTTGTAGTTAACTTGTTAATTTTTTTTTCTCAATACTTACACCGTAATTTGCAATTAAATTGCTGTTCAAATACTGTCCGTGACTTTGAATACGTGCTTTAAAGAACAAACAAAAAATGTCTTCGATGTGTCTTATAAAAATAAAGTATGAAATGTTTTCAATTTTAGGTCATTTGGCCAAAAACTCGAATTTATGGCGTTTTTTATTTAGATGTCTGTACCTTGTTCGAGAAATGTCAATCAATTCAAAATTCGTTGATGTTTGGCATGTCATTGAAGGTTGTTCGAAGTCTACCTTTATTTTTCTTACTTTTTGTAGACTTCTTGTTACAGTAATTTTATTTTGGTTAGAATTTCAGTTTTGAAAGTGTTTATCGTATTTAGGATTATCAAAGCATTCAAAAAATCAAATATTATTATTTTTTGACATCCTCTTCAAAGTTTTTTTTAGGTATTTGAAAGTTGTCACTTTTGCTTAGCTGCTCGAAGACTGACTTGCTGACCATAATCATTCTCTTTAGTTGCTGAGCACAAATTTTATTTTTGGATTGTAGACTATTAACAAAGAAATTATAAAATAATAAAAATGAAAGCACGTTAAATGAATATATTTCAATGCTTTACATTTTTTTTCAGCATTTTTATCCTATTATTAATTGTATTCAAAGCAAAATAGTTTGCTTTAACAGCACATTGCCAAATTAACTACTGTATAGTTCAATTTAGTCAATATTTTCTCTTTTCAAAAAAGAGGGGGGGGGGGGATGGTATACATGAGAAAAAATATATTGCTTAAGTATATATATATATATATATATATATATATATATATATATATATATATATATAAGATTAAGTAAAACTGTATATATCAGCCTGGCCTTCTATATAATACCCTGCATTTACCGGTAATATAAATGGGTGGAAAGGCCCAAACTGTCAGACAGGCATATCATTACCCGTTACGCGGTGCATGGTTTCCACCATGTAATCTGTCAGAATAAAGAATATCACGACTGTAGTGATAAATGTGTATGTTTGTTACGTGGTGGCCTCTGTACTAGATACCACTTACTTCATTGTCCGTCTCGGACTCTGTCGACATTAAGTCATTATGCAAAACTGTAGACCTGTAGCAATGTATTTATATGATATGTTTAATAAAAAATAATAATAAATGTCATTATTATTATTTAGATGTTATGATTTGGATATTATTATATGTTTATAATTAATTAGATAATAATTGAATGTTTAGATGTATGTTGTACACACACTGTGGTTAATAAATAAATAAAAAATATATTAATACCATAATATTGTTGCATTAGAGCACAAACCGCGTGTATATCTACAAAAGCAACAAAGTTCAAAACAATATTCAAAATGATCGAGTTTTGACTTTGCTGCTTTTGTAAATACATGGTCGTTTGTGCTGTAGGGCGACGATATGTTTTAAAACAATAACATCTATTAGAGAATAGTAGGTAAAGAGATTAGAGCACATATAATTGAACATTATTAAACAAACAAAATGAGATCCTCTAATTTATAGTTAATTGGGACCAAATAGACAAATGATATTGTTTTCATATTTATATTTAACACTTTTTTTAAAAAAAAAAATCTAGCACTCGTCTACTCTAGAACATTTGATTCCAAGCCAAGTCTTACCTAACTTTAAATTAGAGAATCTTTTAGTTTTATAAATATTCAATTCTTTGTGCTCTCATCTCTATTCTATTCTCTGGATTTTTTTTAAAGTATATTTTCTAACTACTGTATATATAAATGTTTCCGCATCAAAATGGAGTATCTGCACTTTCCACCAGTGCGGCAAGTGGAGCATCTGCAATGTTAAGTGAATGGCTGCTGGTCCAGTCACCGCGCTGCGTGGAAAGTGCAGATGCTCCACTCGCCTCACTGGTGGTAAGTGCAGATACTCCATTTTGACATGGAAACATCGATATCAAGTATACATGGTATATTTATTGACTTCTCGTTCAGTAATATTCACTCTTTTTTACTCAACTCAATAATAAAAATCGACAGCCAAGATAGTAAACCTACCACAAACAAGGAGGAGCAAAACTTATACCATCTATGTCTTGTTGGTGTCAAGCTAAATGTGGAGCCTCCTTAGGTCTGGATGTTGTTGAATACCTGGTAAAGAGGCTGTGATATATATATATATATATATATATATATATATATATATATATATACCCTATACATATTCATTCAGAATTAAATTCAGGAAAAAAAAAGTCGTTAGGATTTAGCTAAAAGAAAAGGATAGAAATATCAGCAAGGTCCTCATCACAGTAGAAGTTCTATGTAGAGGTCGGGATCTCATGTGGCACAGAGTTTTAGTTATAATGTCTGTATAACTGACATTAATAGTACAGAATTATTAATTATAAGATTATTGGGTATCTCTAATTATAAATAATTAAACTATTATCTTGAAATGACTATCACTAAAAAGTCTATCACAAAATGGGTTAAATGAGATTATCGTATTATTTACCAGCAGAGCCTTGCAAAATTCAAAGAGTATTTGATCTTCCTAAATGTTTTACACCTAAACCCATGCTGGCAATTCCTACCTTATACCCTTTTAGTATCACAACCAGTTACATTAATTCCCTCCTCATAAAAACTGCCTTGAAAGTTGTGGTTATATTCTTTCTTTCTTGTTTTTTGTTATTTCAGTTCATATAAGAATATTAGTATAGTATAAGAAAAAAGAATAAGTATTTAAAAGTCAATAAATGCATCTTTTTTATTTTTCAGAACGTTCTGTAAACATATTACAGCCCTTTCTATTAACTACGTTTTTTTTCTTTAATATTATTTTCATTAAAAAAATTTGACAAAAAAAGCACATGAAAATATATTGGTGGGCACATAGGAAAGAAATAATAGATTTAAATATAGATCATAAAATTAATTATTATATCATATTTTTACTATAGAAAAAAAAAAAAAAAAAAAAAAAAAGATATGATGGAATAATCCATTTTAAAGTATCTTTACTTAAATCATAGCAATTGTGCACTCCAGATTGGACAAGTAATACAAGGAGAGGAGTTTTCAAGAAGTTTTTAATACCTAACTTCACATCATTTTTCTTTATATTTATTATTATATTTATTTTTTTTTTACTACATTTATGTATTTATTTTGTAGATAGAAAACCTGATTAATCATTTAAAAAACCCATTTCAGTTTCTACATTAAGAATACCAAGAAGCTGTTTATTTTGAATTATTTTTTCTTTATATAGCACCAAATTTATTTTGATAGAAGATGTCTATTGCAAAAATGTTTTTTGTTTTCTTTGAATTATTTTTCTCTTTTTATTTAATGAGAGAAAGGTTTATAGAAAAAATGTCCAAATATATTCAACAAAATTTTGCGTTTGAACTATTTTTAATTGTAAATTTGAAATTAGATTCAAATCCTCCTAAATTTATTTATTATTTTCTAACTAGTAAAAATGATCTCACATCTTCCAAACTTTTTTTTTTTTAAATATGTATTATTTTATATAATTATATATTGTTTTAATACTGACGATGCACATACATATTGTTAAAATGTTTTTCTTATTTTTTTTTTACTATTATATAATATTATTTTTTCCTTTAGAAAAAAATGTTTTTAATTACAAGAGTTTATTTAAGATTATTACTTTGAAACCATATCACAAAATTATCCTTCTGGACGAATGAATAAAAAAAAAAAAAAAAAAAGTAAATAAGATTTAAGACACATTCATAGTACAGTATTTTTTTTAAACAAGATTTGGGATAAGAACAAACATTGATCATTTAGTTAAAAAAATATTTAAACACCAAATAAAGAACATGACAATTGATACATAATAGCTTATTATAAGGTAATGCAGCGGCATTTTTTCTTTCTTTATTATTAATTTTAAATATCAATATGCTGTCCCATCTACTGATGAAAAGTACAAATATTTACATATTTAATGAAGCTACATGATTTAGTGGCCAATAAATAATTATACAAAAATTATTTTTGACATATATATATATAAAAAAAAGACAAAAAATAATTGCACATATATCTTTGAGTGCTAATGTCACAAAAATTTGAGATACAATTACAATAAAAGACAATAACAAATAAATTGTATTTTTTTTTCGCACATGGCTAATAAATCATATCAGTTCCATTTATTTTAAAAAGAAAAAAAATCTAGACACTTTCAAAATATTGTTCCTTTTTTTTTTCTTTGTGTAATTAAAAACTTAAAACCTATCTTCTTCTTCTTCTTCTTTTTTTTTTTTTAACTTTTTTGTCTAAAAAGAAAACAATTTATACAAACTCACATATTTATATATTAACACGCTTTCCTCAGTTTCTTTTCTGCTTTTCCTTTTTTTAAAAGTTGAAAAAATTATTTGTACATTTTCTTCCAAGTATAGTCCTTTGATAAAACTTGAAAACAAACGAAGTGTCATAAAAATAAATATTATTTATCTTGCTGCGAGCGCAAGCGAGGAGAGTGTTTGTCGTGATTATGAAGTAGTAGAAGGTATGGCAGGTTGTTGAGGTCAGCTTTGCTCAGCACCCTGGCTCATGTCATACAGAACTTGGGCGATGGTTCGTGACGACTCAACGTTACTTAATGCCACACTCGCTAAATGAGGCTCATAGCTGCGCAGGAACCTGTCAACCAAACAGCAAGTTAGTATCAAGAACACAGCCACCTCTTTGTTTGACGTAGGTAATAAACTTGTTAAGTTTTCTTGAATAAGGAGAAGCAAACAACAACTCTCCCAAAATAATGCCCACGACATATAAAATTAGTAATAGTAGTTGTAACAGAAGAAGAGAAGGGAGGGGGGGGGGGATGGATACATTTATTTAATTTAAATGAAAATTCAAGATATAGTGGGTAATACCTTACACTGAAAAATAAACTAATGTCTTGAATGCATATAATTATTTTTAAAGCCATGTTAATTACTCAAGTAAGATTGGCTTGTATTTCTACTAATTATAACATACCTCCTGCCATTATTGGAGTAGATGACTAGATTTCTGAGGATGAGGGAGGATGTGAGTCGAATGCTCTTGGTGACGGGGCCTTCATTGTCATCCTGAGGAGCAAAAATAACATTTATTAACTTCATAATTAGACATAAATTATTACATAAAATTCGAAGTTTTCTAGAATAATATTAATTTAGATTTTAATTCCAGTTAAATAACATAATAAAAAGTTAATAATATAGGATATTAAATGACCAGAAAGTATGTCTTGATTTTTAGCTATGTTATTTGTAATGAATTAAGTAGCTACTACTATTGCATATATCTTTAATGATAAAGCAATTAAATTACATCACTCATTGTTAATTAAAATGAACCCGAGGAAATTATTATCACTTATCACCCTACAGTCAGTCAGATCAGATGCATGCATTTGAGAATAAGAAACTCAATGAAAAAATAATAATTACTTGAAATGAGAGTCTTCTTGCAGCATTAGCCTCAGCATTCTGTTAGTAGAAACAAAAAAAAACGTGAGTTAGTTGAGATATTAGTCGCATATCCCACTCGTGGCAGGCAAACATGCATAAAACAATCACTTCCCCCAGCTTCAGAACTTGATAATACAGTTCAACTACAAATGAAAGTCATATTCCCCCCCCCCCCTCCCATCATTAAATATATTTTATGCATATAGTTTATCCTTCTCAATAAGTTACTAGGTATTGTTAATAATAAATAAAAATATAAAGTATTCATAATTTTAAAAATCAAATGCATTTGAATATATAATAATATCCTACATATTATGTATATAAAATAGTTTAGTAGCAACACTTTGTAATAAGCTTGGCCTGCATGAAACCAAAATAAATAGAAAACAGGAGTGCTTTGCATGATGGTGATGATTGAAAACACGTTTTAACACAACAGAAAAATTAACAAACACAATAAACTTGTAGGTTAAAGAAGTTTGTCAATTAAGTATCAAAATAATAAAATCGCAATATTAGTTACCACAGTTCCCAATTATGTTCATTAATTTCCAAATAGCCAAGAAAACACAACAAAAATCACCAATCAATTAAGTAACTAGCAGTTCCTAATTTTCACATTTTTACTTTTAGTTTATGCAAAGGCTTCCAAACAAGAATGTTAGTACACAATTAATCAATCGCAATGAAGCTGGGTTTGGGGAGAAGGTTTTGGTCTCACCTGCTCCGCTGGGCTTGGCCCAGGTCGGGGGGCAGGGGCGACAGTTGCCGGGGCAGCCCTAGGAGGAGTGGGGGCAGAGGTGCTGGCTGCAGCAGCTGCGGCTGCCGAGCGCTGCTACACTCACCCACACACAGACAGACAGATATAAGCCACAGGTAGAGAGAAAGTTAGCAGAGATAGAGTGACCCATTGCTACCTCACCACTAGCAACAAGCACATACCACAATATATGCAAGAGCTCTAATATAACTTCATTAACTTTTGTTTTACTGAAAGTAATGAGTTTCAATAATGCAAATATTATGAATTGTAATATTATATTCTATTAAAAAACATTAGTAATACACATCGACATTGTTCCGCTCTATTGGCTAATGTCCACTTGACCTTGAAAAATATTTTAGCCGCAAATGACCTGAAATGGAAAAGTTCAAAATTTGGGGTTGATGCGACGAAATTTATTTTTTCAAGGTCAAGTGGTCATCGGCCAAAAGAGCGGAACAACGTTGATATAAAGAAGTAAAAACCATTGTGGTTGATATATAATAATGTTAAAAATAAAAGAAATTATAATAGAAAATAGTAGGTAGAGATTAGAGCTTGTTGGACTTAATAAAACTTGAAAATTCTAACATTTATTTAGTAAATTGGGAATTGGAACCAAATGTTAAACATAGATGAGTGCTAGATAAAATAGACAATAAAATACGATATACTTAGTATATCATGGTCTCACTTTACATCAAAGGTGCACAGATAAGTCTAATGCTGATTTATAAATTCGTGCCTTTGATGTGGGATACTAGGTACAGTATTTTAATTTTTTATACATAGTATCCCTATCATATCCATGTCTCTATCCTTTAACAACTATTTAATTTACATTTAAACATTTTATTCCCAAGTCACTATATAAACTAGTGAATCTTTGTGTTTTATTAATTTTCAATTCAAAGTGCTTTAATCTCTACCTACTTTTTTCCATTATTATTTTTGTTCTAAATATATTAAAAAAATGTTATTAAATGAGAAATTGGGGTGAAAATATATTATGTTGTTATTACTTTGTAAAATATAATAATAATCAAGGAAAAATTAGACTTTGCAATACTTGAAAAAAAGATTTGATAGATTTAAAACATTGTCACAGTCCGTTCTCCCATTCCCCAATTATTAAAATATAGGCCTATCTAATCATTTAAAATAGCATTTTTAGATCAGTTGCTAAATTTTGTATCATGTTGTCGTAATTTGAAATGTTCTTGGAGTGGGTAAATTTTGAACACTAGACAAAAAATATAGGATGATTATACTATAATTTTAACTTTGTTAACATTGATATCTGATTTGAAATTTCCTTTCTAGGTAATTCAAAAAATTATATAACCAAAGTTTGCTCCAGCAACTAGTTTCCAGAAAATAGCATAGAAATCATTCAGTTTAAATGTTAGTATAATTATGATAGCTAAAAGAATAACAAGATAAAAGTATGATCTGTAAAGCACCTTTAACCCAGGCAATAAAGCTTAGTAAAGATAACATAGTATGGTTCTTCTGGGTAAAATGTTAACATATGATTTCTAGTACTCACCATGAGTTCCTTAGGGTTGACAAATTCGAGAGCATGCCTCTTGATTGCATGCAGAGCTGCATCTGGAGCATAGCCAGGGTGTACTGGAGGTGGCTGTGGTGGAGGAATCTCGCTGCGGCCACTCTGAGCCATTTGTTTTCTCCTTACAGCCATCATTCGTAGCACCTAATGCAAGCACATTAAATATAATTCATGTGTAACAATTAAATTTATTTTAAAAAAAAGAAGAGGTTGTTTATTGACTGAAGTCTTCACTTGCAGTGTTACTTACATCTGCGTTGCAATGTCGGTCATAGAGATGTGTCATTAGTGAGAATCTCTTACGCTTCATGCCATCACATCGCTCCCACAAGCACTGCACGTCCTCCGAGCCAGTTGGGCAGTGAGTGCGACATGCATGCATGTACACTTCGTTGGCAGATTTGAAGCTCCTAAATTAACATAATATTGTTGCAAATTATACAACTTTACTTATTGTGTGCACATAAAAATATTAAGGAAAATAAACCATTGCAGTTAGGTATGATAAATTTGAAAGAAAAGGAAAGGAGAAACCAGTGAAGAGAATCCCATAGTTTGGTGAAAATCTTGCTTGCACAGATATAAGTTAGTTAGTTATTATAATGATAGTTTTTTTAATATCTGTGCTAGCAAGATTCTCACCGAACTACGAGATTCTCTTCACTATGGTAAGGTCCTTGCTGGTTTCTCCTATCCTTTTCTTTCAAATTTATCAAAGATAGAGAGAAACTTCATTAAAAATGACAACTATAATTTATGATGCACGCTTACAATTGCTGAAACTTATTTAAAAACAAGCATTAATCAAGATGTTTGTGTTTTTTCTCCTTAAAATTTATCAAATAAAACAGTAGCTCAACAAAAAGAAGTTTGAAAATTTGTAATATTTTCAAATTATAGTGCTAAGATTGATCTGACTAGTGCATACATACAAACCAATATTTGGGAACTCAATTAGTTCAGTTGTCTATCTTTAAAATAAATTAAGCGTTTGCAACAAATCACACATCATGACTATTCTTTGTTCAGTTAGATTAAATGTTAGTGCTTCATGAAAAAATTAATTGAGGAACAATCACCTTTGCATTAAGATACTAATGAAAAAGATCTGATATTGCAGTAAAAATAAATAATTCATAAAAAATTAAAGACTGGAAAACAGTGAGGTAGTAGAGGCTAGTACTGTACATTCATAGCATTAGGAAATAGCCCTATGTTTTCTCTATTTTGTGGCCTAGAGCATGCATTAATCCTACATCCAATCAATCTATTTCTATTCCACTATTAAAAAAAAAAAAAAAAAAAAAAAAAAACGTAGTATAATTGAACTTGTAACGTACTTTTTAGCCTCAAATGACCTGAAATGGAAAACCACTGATGGTGCGGCATGTTGATTTAAATTATAAGCTGAAATGTTTCTTTCTATAATTTATACACGTCATGCAAAAGGGAATTTAAGGTTTAGAAATTGAAAAGTGCACAACACTTACCTCATACAACCTCTCCATTCACACAAGAACGGTGATGTATCTGGCGGTCTAGGAGTGGACATATTGGCATTGGAAGTGGTTGGGCCATTGATTGTTTTACTATCAGTCGCCTCACTGGCCAGGGTGCGAGGGGTGGACGGACGTGGAGGCGTTGCCATCACAACTGTAGGTTGCTGCTTATTATTCATGGCTTGAGCTACATTCACTGCTGTGCCTATTAGAGGTTTTTTCACTTGTGTTAGAACTCCTGCCTGGGAAGTCACGGTCTTAGCAGTGACGACAGCAGGGGCAAGTGTCCTCGAGAGATTTTGTTGCACAATATTAGCACCACTCGTCACAACTGTCCTTGTCATCATGGGCATGTTACCAGGGAGGGTCACTGTTACTTGCCCTCCTGCACCCTGGCTTAATGTCACACCTTGTATTGTTGTATTACCTCCTTGCACTGCAGAACGAGGTAATTGAACCATCACTTGCTGACCTTGCTGTGTCATTAACTTCTGCCCACCTGCTTGTTGATGTAAGATGATGATAGTTTTAGCATTAGTGCCTTGTTGTTGTGGAGTCTGTGTGACTAAAACTGTAGGTTGTTGACCTTGACCTAACCCCTGAGGTTGTGCGATGACGTATGACTGCCCTGATGCACTCACCACAGAGCCTTGTAGAGCTTGTGTCACAATGAACTGACTGCCACCTCCTGATTGGGCACTCACAAACATGGGTTGTGATACCACCTGACCTGACGATACTAGCACTTGAGAGCTCTGTACCAGTACTTGTCTAGGACCACCTTGAACTGGTTGCACTATGATCTGACCTTTCAGCTGAGGGTTGGCTTGCAGTTGGGCTTGTGATAGTACGACTTGACCTTGAGGCAGTGATCCTGGAGCTACAATGATTTGTCTAGGGGCCATGATTAACTGCTGGCCTTGAGAGGTAGATGCATCCGAGGTGGCAGGTTGGGTAATGATGAGCTGTCTCATAGGCTGGGGAATTACCTCTTGCTTTAACACTGGAGTCTCAACTTTAGGCTCTGTCTTAACTTCGTTGCTGCTCTTCTCGTCACTTTCAGACGAATGGGCATTGCCATTGATAGGAGGAGTGAGTAAAGGTTTTTTAGCATCCTGAGCTTCAGTTATTACAGAGGCAGTTCTCTTTACTCCAAGTTTCAGTTGTTCAGCAGTTGGAGTGTCTCCCGAGCCCTCACTTTCTTGTTTTAAAACTTTATCTACATGATTTTCAACTATTTCTAGACCCTTATCACTTATTCTTATTTCTTTACCCATAACTCCATTAATCATTGGCTCTTTTGTTACAACTTTTTTCTCTAAGAGATCTGCCAACATACCCTTCATTTTCACACCAGATTTAGAATCTTTAGTGCTGTCATTAGATCTAGAATCATCATTAGATTTGTCATTAGCTGCATCTGTATCTGCGGCATGTGGGATGCCATTAAGTAGGACGCCTTCAAAGCTTGTGAGGGAGTTTTCACCATCAGTAGATGCTGCTCCTCCACTGGACACCAGAGAGTTAGCTGTGGACGCGGCAGAGTCAGAGTCTTCATCCAGACGAGGTTTGGGTGGCGGTGGAGGTAGTAAATTGCCATGTGTTGTGTCTATCCTAACAGCCTTGGGTGTCGATGTAGCAATGTGATTTTCCTCAGGCTTTTTCTCAACATTGTTTTCAGCCTGAAAATAACATGGTAGGTAACAATTTAATAAGTTCTATATAAATATTGCATTATTTAATGATAAAAAATATTTAAATACAGGAAATCATTCCTCATTACAGGTACTTAATTATTCATAGATGAAAATTAATATATATATATATACTGCACTAATGGTCTTAAAATATTTAGTGCAATTTCAAAATTATCAACATGAAATGGAGTAATTCAAATGAGCTAGATATTTCTTAGAAATTAATGGCTGCACACAACACTCTAGATGAAGCCTACCTGCTGTGTTGAAGTGACAGGTGTGTTGATAGGACCTCGAGCACCGTTAATCCTTGCTATCTGCCTGGGCTTGGAGGTATCCAAGGTGGGACGTAAGATAGCTGGCCTGGCTAGCCTAGGTGTGATTGGCTGCAAGGGAGGAGGTGAGGACTGGGTGGTGGGAACAGTTGATACTGTGGGTGTCCCAGACTGTAGTTGTTGTTGCAACAGACGTTGCTGCTGCTGCCGTTGTGCCACCTGGACAAATCAAATCACAAGTTAGTTGAAACACAAAGCACTAGTACGTGCATTAGTGGTTAGTTATGTATTATTAATGCCACACTTTTGTAAATATTTTTTTGATGCAATAATATACAATTTTATTCATTCATATTACTGTACTTAAGTTATAAGCCAAAAGCTAAAATAGGTTAATTTAAAAAATTGGCAATATATACATATATAGCCTATATATTTTTTTCTCTTGTTAATATCAAAATCAGGCATGTAAAATCACTCACAAATTCTTTATACTAGCATGTTTTAGCATACAATTAGTTTCACTTTCATAGAAAATAGTGATAAAAAAAAACAAAAAAACAAAAAACATTAAAGTAATGAGAGGTTTACAGCGCCATGATAAAGCACTTCCGACAAACTACTTACTATGTATATTGTCAAGGTTACTCTCATTGCAATGAGTTACTTTGGTTCAACATTGTATTGTTATGGCGCTGTGAACCTCACATAATAGGTTAGTTTAGTAGCATGATGATTTACGAGCATGATGTAATCCCCAGGAACAAAAACTTGTAAAAACCATGATCCCAAAAAGCAAGACATATGAAGCAATCTGTTCACATTTGTTGAGAAATGCAAGTTTTAGCACCCCAACATAGTAAGCATACATTAGTTAGTAGTGATGGAGTTATATTTTGGTTAGAAGCACACTGAAAACCTTGTCCTTTACCAGCAGCAGCCGCAGTGCAGAGGCAGAAGAGAGGGGAGTCAGATGACAACTTTCACCTTGGGGGTTTCACTGTCACATGAGGAGGCACCAATATTCTCAGCCTCGATTGAGATCAATACCTAACTAGTGTTGCAATACAATCTGCTTAGCCTAGTGACTTTTCAACATGATTATCAGGGTATAATAATAATAAATATTATTTGATTAAATTATAAGTAAAAAGTATGTGCAATCACAGTAAAAAAAAAAACTTGTATTTTAGCATGATAAGCAGATTGTTTTGAGGTACTTCACTAGTTTCTCTCCCTCTTCTCTGAATGGTTACCTGAAGCTGCTGAGGGTCCGACGTTGGAGTAGTAGTCACGATGCTTGACATGCCCATGCTCTCTCCTACACTGTTTACCTTGGAAGCCAATAGGCTCTTGATGAGAGAGGACGAGGAGGAGGAGGCGGACGAGGACGAGGGGGAGGGGGCAGTTGAGGATGAAGGTATTGGGGTGGTAGGGGCCGTCACACTAGCCACAGATACAGGGGTGGTGGGCCTGGCTGGTATTACTTGCTGTGTCACTGGCTGTGGAGGCACTTGTGACTGTTGCTGTTGAGGGCAAGAGGAAGAACTACCCAAGAGTGCCTGCGTCAAGTGAGGGTGGGCCAACACCTTCACAATGACAATACAATAAACCAAAATTAACAACGTACAAAACAAGCCCAACAATAATAAAGTAAACATCTAGTATACTCATTATGTAACTATCTGAGTACCAACAGACATCAATAGTTAAAATACATAGTTTTCTGCATCTTAGCTACAAGTAAGAAGATACATAAAAACTCACAAAAGTTAATATTATTTGAATCAACTGGCACTGTAGACATTTACAAGAAAGTAACTATGCAGGGTCAGAAAATTTCAGATACGTAATATACAGTAGTTTGATACAAAATTAAACCTCTAATAAAAAGACAAAGAAAAGCATTTAACTATTTTAAATAAACTATTAGCTGACTCTGCATACAAACTTGTATGAGCACTTACAGAAAAAAAAAAGATTAAAAAAACAATAGCTCATCTAACGACTTGCAACACAACAAATAAAAGCGTGATATGATTTAAAACAATGCACAATGAAATTACGCTGATTCAGACTATGAAATAAAACTACCTATGTGTACGACAAAATTTATCATTACAAAAATACTCCACAAAATATATTATAAATAATTTTTTGATGCTGGTAGTTTTATTTAATAGTTAAAACTCAACTAATGAATACAGTAGTCCACAAAGTTGTAGTTTTTTACCTTGGCATTTTATTGATGGTATGATACACAACATAACATAACTACAGCTTTGCAAATAATATGATTTTTGACTCAATAAAATAATACTGTAATAAATAAAATCACAAAAATGTACAGCACACAGGTTGTCCCAGAAACACAAAATAAAATGATGTCACTTATTGTATGTTCATGCAAAATGTAAGAAGAATGAATGGTGCTTGAAAAGTAAATTAAAGATGAAGTTAAGAGCATGCAGTGATGAAAGATAAAATAATTTATCATGTGACAAGGAAAATGAAAGATAAAAATGGTTTACCATGAAAATGAGTGTGCTGGAGAGCTACTAACAAATTACGTACCTGACTCTTTGTTGCATCTGGTTTTATTGCTTGTTCTCTTGGTTTGGGGGGTGCACTGAGCTGCGCCTTGAGAATGGGTGATGTAGCAGGGGGCACGGGCTCTGGGGTGGGTTGGGGTGCAGGGCTACTAGGGGCAGGGGGTGGAGTGGGGGCGCTCGTCTGCTTACGAACAGCTACACTGGCCACTGAGGCAGGTGCTGATGCCAACAAAGGCACAGCACTCGCTCGCACCTTTATTCCAACATAGTGATACTCCATAGGGCCTCCTGGAGTGGAGGACGGCTTTCCATTAGGTCCCACTGTACCACCAAACACAGATCTGCACAAACAAGACAACACCCATTATTTAAAATTGCAGTTTAATAATGTGATGTGAGAATATAATGACACCAGATGAATACACAACAGAATCAGTGACAACGAGATTTTGTCTTCTTCTTTCAATTATAATGAATTTATGAAATGACAATGCTAATGCGGTATTTACCTGACACATCTTGGGAAGTGTAAGGATGCAATGACACCTCTCCTGCCAATCTTGGCACATGATGCCAAGTATTGTCTGTACAGTTCTGTTTGCTCCACCGAGTGACCTGACGTTAGCTCATAGGTTGTACGTAGCCAGGCAAGAGCAAACTGCTCATTTTCTTGTAGCTGCTGTTGGTGTTGGTGCTGCTGTTGCTGCAGCTGAACTGGATTTTGTACCAAAGTAGGGATACCACCACTCATTGAAGGCTGGGGGGCTATCGGCCCTGAAAACACACAATCTCAAATTCAATACTCCCATCCCCTGATTTTTTTCTAATCTATCAATGTGTTTTTCTATCACATCTTTTAATTATCAATTAACAAGAGCTTATATCTTATATAATTATTATTATTATTTTAATATTACGGCCGTATTTTTTAACTACCTTATACCATATAAATATTAATATACTGTCAGGAGAATTTAAGAATGCTTCAAGGTCATTTGAAAATCCTACAATCGATTATTTGTATAATACAAACAGGTACACCTTTTTGGGTGATTGTTCAAAAGCCCTCATTGTTAAAATCTTGCAGGTATATCTACTATGAATATTGAAGTTGAAGGGCAAGTAAATGAGCATGCCCTATAACATTAAAAAATTATGTCTTTTTACTGCTTGATATTGTGATACTGTTGACCAATAAATAACATACATACATACATACATATCATGACGCTATAAATCCCTTTCGGGGTAAGCCAACAACACAGATGTTTTATCCTGACCCAGTGATAGACCTCCACAACTTCCTATCCTGACATACTTCACTTGCTTCCGCCAGTCTCATACCTTGTTTCATACATTTCATACATAACAATCCATTTAAAACTAACAGTAAAGTAATATTCAAGAAGCAAGCTTCACAAATTTAAAATCAAGCTTGTTTTTTTAAATAAGATTACAAATTGTGACACTAGTAAATTAATTTCTACTCCTAACATAATAATAATAAAATCCCTGTACCACATTACACACAGATCAATACTTGACAAGATAAGTATTTTGACTTACTGTGAGGGGTGATAGTGTTCCTGGTTATGACAGATGATTGTCTGATAGGTGTAACTGCCACTGTGGTCAGTTGAGTCATGGTTGGTGTATTCTGTGCTGCCGAATTTGAGCTGCCCGCCACAGCAGTTGTAGAGTTTGTTTGTGCACCTTGGTCTGGTAGTCTTTCTACCACTCTCATCAAAATACATGCACGAGGTCCATAGCTCTGAGCCTGAAACAATAATTATGATTATTACTATACAGTCCTTCTATTAACTTTTAAGCTCATGGCAATAGATTTAAAACAAACAGGGATGCAAAATTCTATTGTTTTAATCCAGTTACTTGAATCAAGTCCCTCTTCTTTGTTATTAATTTTGTCAATCCATGGGACAAGATGGTTATTGGCAAAGGTTCTTAACTCTCTTACCTCGATTTTACAAATTTATAAAGTTATTTTTGCTTACTTTAAAATAGTTTTTTTTTCTTCTTCTTTCTAAATGGTTTACTTACCTCAACTGTGATGAGAGAAACTAAGGTATCAATGGCTCCATGCACTCTCACTATATTATTGCACGCTCGTTCACCAAGAGACGAGAGAGAGTATAAGCATTCAAGGGTATAGATAAGCAGCATGATGTCGTGTAAAGTCAAGAAGCTGCATACTTGGTCAAAAACCTGCAGAACACAATATTATAATAGGTCAATTTTTACACTGTAAAATGTAGCAATAAGTCAACTCAATAGGAAAATTTTCATGACATATCAGACCCTTGCTTAAAACATTATACTTGGGGGATCAAACTTGAATTATGTAATGATGATTCATTTTAAGTACAATTTAAAATTAATTTAAACGTTAAAAAAAATAGCTACATATAAAGAAAATAGTATGTAGAACAATTAGAGCACATTAAATTGAAAGTAAATGAAATGCCTATAACGTCGCTGTGGCGGCTAAAGTGCCGATCTGCAAAATCAACAAGGCTCATTATCAATACAAAAACATAGAAAAATGACTTTTGTTGATTTTGCAGATCAGCACTTTAGCCGCCACAGCGACGATAATCTCTAATGTGTACATTGTAATTTCTAAACCAATTCAAGCGCCTAGCCAAGAGGAGGATGATACAGCAATTAGAGTTCCTAAAAATAAGGTAGATAAAAATAGGAGGCGAGTATTGTTGGGAAATGGGAGCAAATTTCTAGGGTGGAATTTAGGCATTGTACTAAAATAGTAAAAAAAAAAAAAAAAAAAAAAAAAAAAAAAAAAAAAATCCAAGGACTGGTTTTCTTTTTAACAAAGAGTTGGCAGATGTTATCAAAACATCAGAACCTAGTAAAGATACTGAATATTAAATACAACTTAACCTAGGAAACATACCTTCTGTTCCAAGCATTTGAGCATTACTTCTTCGTTCTCCTCATTCTGACAAAGCTTGTTGAGCACCTCAAGAGAGGAGAGCACCACAAAGCGGTCTGGAGAACTTAGTCCCTTAGTTACTGTGGTTATCAACATGGCTGCCAAAGTATCTGAGTGAGGGTCTTCAAGTACTAGCTCACCGGCTATTTGACCCAACATGTCCATGCCAAGCTGGGAGAGGCTACTATACCTAGACTGCATGCACAGAAGGCAAAACCTGTGGGAACAAACCAGCCTAAGTTAGTACATGTTGTACATTGACACAAAAGTACTACTTCATCAAGTTACGCTACTGCTGTTGTTGAGAATTATTCACATTAATACAAATGTTTTAATTATTATTACAGTATTTTCAAATATCGTAAGATTTTTTTTCCTCCACAAAATGCAAAAAACCTGCTACTGGTACACTCCCGGACAACATAAAGTTAACATCAACGATGATGACACTTCCTAAAGAATTCATTCATGATTTTCAGAGTATTTGGCAGTGCTGCTCTTGCCTGACAATGTATTTTTACACCCTTTTCTTTAGAAAGCAGTATCGTCTTTAATGTTAAGTATATTATGTTGTCCGGGAGGGTACATAGGTATCATTTTAAATATTTCCCCTCTCATAAAAAATGATAAATATACTGGTAATACTTGACAATTATGCTACACAAACAAAGTGGCTTCACACTAGTTTCTCACAAGATACATATTATACATAAAATTGACTTACCTGATGAATGTTCCATTACGCCCCAAAACAGGAATATTATCTTCTTCAAAACTGAGGTTCCTCATTATAGTTGCAATTTGCAAGACACGTTGTCCTAACATATCTTTTGTTCCTAAACCACGACCAAGAGAAAACAAGTCTTGATCCTCTGGACTCCAATCCATGACCTTATCATCATGTTTTGAGGGTGGGGGCCAAAATAGTGACTCTATACTCTCAGTCTCTGGAAGTTTAGGCATATCCTCTTCACTAACATCAATCATGCGGATTTTTGGCTTTTCATCCACATTTGATGGCATCATGAACACTTTATTTAGTTCTGATTCACATTCTTCAGCAGACTTTCGTTCATTACTTAATACTACAACTGGGGGTTCACTTAAATCTAACATTTCACAGTCTGTATCATTATTGTTATTATTTTGTGTTGTTGTTGTTGTTGTTGGAGGAGGTGGAGGAACAACATCACTACTAGTTTCAGGCACTGGGTCTGCACTTGCTGTAGTTTGAGCTGGAAGATTATTATTAGACGATGATGACGTAGGACTTTCCTGCAGCCTGCTGCTAGGGTCACTCAATGATTCCACTTTGCTGTCAGGTTCACATTGTGGAGGGGATGTTGAATCGTTTTCTGGCGTTGTTGGGGACACTGGGGGTACGATCTCTTTGATACGAGGAGGTTCTTGTAGTTCTCGAAAGTCTTTGTCTTCGACGACATCACACCAGAAACGCTTCACCGAGTGGTGTCTCATATGGGTGTACATGTCAGAGAATGCTTCTCGTAATGAATCTGCCAACAAACATAAAGGATCGTTAATAAAATATATTTGGAGGGATAAGTCTGTGCATTGGGTTCTAAAAACCTTTTATTTGTAATTTGGCATTTGAATTTTGTGTGGAATATATCAAACTTATTAACATTTTAAATTTTCTGCTCCCCCCTCCCCCTCCTCCAAATGAGAAATTACATGATCAGTCAATTACCCCGCGTGCTATGAAAAAACACTATTTTAGTGGTGTATTAATTTTAAGCAGAAAATATTATAAATAAATATGCGTTAACTGATTTTAAAGCTAATGTTTAAAATGAGGTGAACTATTTGGAAGTTGTCAGGCAATATGACCTGAACTCTGAAGGTACAAGTTCTCCATTGTTGTTGTGGTTGGTAAAATAAAGCAGAGATACTGCAGGGGACACGGAGAAAAAATGTTGATATGCAGTTGACAAGACTGCTGCTTACCCTGACTGTAGACTCCCGCATGCGCGAGAAGGAAGTCGACGAGGCGCGGGCACTTCTCCAGTCGCAAAGTATGTTTTCCCTCATTGGAGAGCAGTGTGCACACGTTGATTGCGAAGTCTTGCTCGTTAGGCATGGGTGAGAGCAATGACAGCGACAGCCGGTCGTATTCCGAGGACTTGTAGGTCTCGGTGGACAAACCCATCGCCTGCCGAGCTTGGTCTGCAACAATAACAACAATCATGTTGGACGTATCATGTCTCTGGAAAATACGACGAGTTTCCTAAACAGAGCTTAATTAATTCTAAATATCAAGAAATTTGCAGGATCGGGATTTAAATATACCTCTATGTAAAATTAACTATTTCAGTATTTAGTCTTAGCCGAGTAGTAAGTTTAAAGAGCTATACTTCAACCCTCCCCACTATCAAATAATAACAACTTTGATAATACTATTGAATAAATAATAATAATTACATTGATAAATGAAATCCAATACGCGGAAAAAAATTCATCAAAATCTTTTTATTATTATTTTTTTCAAAATGATAATACAGTAATAATAACATTTTTCAATTTCAGGGGCATCGTTTGAATACGGCGAGACAAGTTCGGGAGTAGCGATTGTTTGTCGCGAGGGACGTAAGGTCAAACTGTTGCACATTAGATGAGGTTAGCATGTGAGGTTGATATCGAGCGAGCGAGCGAGTACGGAGCTAGTTAGACCGCGGAGAGCACCGCAAATCACAGCTTAGCAAAAGCGAGCTTGCAGATAGAGAGAAGGGACGAGGAGAGCCCCCAGCCCGGGCCGCGGGGGCTATCACAACACAATACTTACAGAAGAGATCGATAAAAGACGTGGAGGAGAGAGACTTACCTGAGACCTGGTGCTGGTGATAGTTGTAGGTGAGAGGCACATTGTGCAGGATGCGAGCAGACCAGCGTCGGTGTTGTCGACTGTCTCCATCATCGTCGTCGCCATCACGGTCCACATCCTCACCAAGAAAGTGGACCTTCTCGTAGCGCTCCAGGAACCTGAAGCACACGCAAACATACATCATTAATCATTAAGTACTTATCAACTCTAGAGTCTCACAACATTGTAGAATTACTTTGTGGATCAAATTCAAAACTCTTTTTTCATTTCTTTTGTCCTACGTTCATAATACAATTAAAATGCATTAGCTTAGGCTTAGGTTATAATACAGAGGACGGGATATGATCGAGGACAATTTTCGCAGTTTAAACTATCAAGACTTTGTTGTGATGCTTCATATCTATTTTGTGCTCCCATGTTGTCATTTATTGTTTGTGCATAGAACACTTTAAAGTTAGATTATAATTAGCTATTTTTCTCATTATTGTTGAGACAATATTTAAACTTTGATTAATCCCCCACCCCCCTTCGTTCATAATGGATACGTCGAATACCTTTTTATTCATTACCTTTTTCCTACAATCATAAATACAATAAAATTGCAGCAGCTTAGGCATTTCGTCTACAAATGCAAAATTATAGATAAATTATATAGCAATAATTATCAGCTTTTACATATTTAGTACAATATAATACAATAATTGTATACATGAAAAATGTGTGATCAAGATATTCACCTTCATAAGTAGTATTGCTTATTATTATTAAAATGTAATAATAATAAAACTTCAATGCGTACTTCTTTCAATAAATTGGGGTTACATTAAGTTCTTAAGGAAAAACTATAATACAAATATTCAAGCAACAACAAAACCACTCCCTATACAAGTTGTTTTATTTATAAAAATAATTAATCAATCGAGTAATAAATAAATTATTGTACATATATGTACAAAACATATAACAATCCCTTTAAAGGTACGTGTTTTTTTAAAAAAATTTTAGTACAAGCAAACGAATTCAAATGTATAGTATACATACATACAAAAATTTGCATGACTAAAAGCTACTTACAATTAGATATAAAATCCCCCCCCCCCCTCCCTTTTAATATAATTAACTATTAAAAAAAAATCCTAGCTTGCAGGTAAAATAGCTTTGTCTGGTATTTTTATTATCAAAACGATATAATATTCGTGTTCCGAGCCTCATCAAATTCCGATATAAAAAATCTCAACTTGATTACTTCTGTATAGAACTCCTCAAGGTGAACTACAATAACTGGCGGCCAACACACATTTAGTTCGTCTCTTTTTACAACAGCTAGGCAATACCTAACACGTACAGTCTTCACAACTTCAATTTAATGCGTAATTGTAAAAAAAAAAAAAAAAAAAAAAAGTGTTTAATTTATTTTATAATTTAATGATCATACATTTAAGACATTAACCGACAAGATATTGTAGCCACTGCCACTGGATAGTAACAAAAATAAAATAACAAGAGAGGGGGAAAAAAAAGTAACCATTTTTTTTTTAATAAAATAATCATGCAAAGCGTTATAAGAAAATTAAATATAATTAATTTTAATCTTTCGCGATTTTTGAATTCTTATTAAGATTTGATATAGCTAAATTGATTTTGTGTACTTCCTTCAAAATGACAAAAAGAATAAAATTTATTTCTGCGTATGATTAACTTTTATTGTTATTAACCTTGGGTTATTTATTTTTCTTGTGGATGCAATGTTAATGAATGAAATCAAAAATTTATGAATACCTTGCCTTCCATAGTATGATCAATTTTGTCTTTCCACGCATTTATATACATTTTATTTAGATACAAATTGATACAAGACAATCTATTGGAATTTTGTGAAGCAGTTTCAATTTCCTACAAACGGAGAGAAGAGAAAAAGTGAAATTGAAATGGAATTGGCTTATTGTGCATGATGGAAGAAAATAATAACAAAAACACAAATCACTTTTGCAACAAACGCTTTTTTTTTATCGGAATATTTTATACATTTTATATTCATTCAAATTTTATTTGAGTTAATATGCTGTTGATTGTGCACAAACCCAACGTTTTGCTAATAATAATGCTCAAATACTATAAATTAAATAATAATAAAAAAAAAATCCCACGTTGTTGCAGAATACCAAAATGGACTCTTATTGTTTTTGTTTTTTTACTTATCTAAGAATAATAATAATAAAATCAATTAAAAAAAAATTAAAGATTTATAAAATAAAACTTGAAAGCTTATTATTTTTAATTGTTTCTCTATAACCAAAGTTTTTGAGTATTTAAAGCTTTAACACAAAAGTTGGTAAATAATTATTTACTTTCGATGACAAATCAATATTTCCAATTTTAATATTCATTTAAAGCTCGGTACTGGTCGGAGTGATGTGAATACGCAATATGTTTGAGTTGGATAAATCATAAAATGCAAGCTACGTTAGGCATAGAATTCCTTCCCCGTCTCGAGTTAATTACACGAGTGTGAAATCGTCGCTAGTCGACAAAGCCAGTGGTAGACAAGGAGTGATAACAACATTATACAATTTTATAAGTCCATCAATCACACATGTGCCGCGCCGCGCACCGCCTCCCGGATTCAGACTGATCTATCACCAGTCGGGAAAGATCGCGAGGGTTCGTGAGGTATCGGGTGGGTCGATGACCTAATGCCCGCCGCAGTCACCGCTCACGCAAGTGGTGTGGTCTCTCTCGCTTTCTCGCTCTGGCTTGTGCATCACATCACGCGGGACATGCCATGCCATGCTAAGGCAGAGAGAAAGAGGTACCTACTTACCACCACATTGCAAGGTGCACGGGGCACCCAAACAATGCGCCTCATGACCTGCACTGGCACATTTGCTGTTGTCTATTTTAGCTGCTACATATGCGAACACTGGACAGTCGCCATTCCTACCCAATAAATATTATATTTACGTATTATTCGAAATCGAGTTATTATTTAGTTATTTTTATCTATTTAATGTTTAATTTTGATCATTTCATAAAATTAGTGTGATATTTATTAGTCTTAAGTGTTAAAAGATAGCTTGATGCTTAGGAGATTTCAACACTAGTAAGTTGAAAAAAAAAGAGTTTTCGTTGCATATCGTTGATGTTATCTTATCTCAAAGTAATACTTATCACAATAGAAGAGTTTGTTGGAAACAAAACTGTTTAGTTCAAACCAGATAACGAGAAATATTAATTACATACATAGTGGCATTCAATTATAATTCACATTACAGATACCAACTTTTTCATTTAGGCGAATATTTTGGCGCTTTCAGACATGTATTCCCCTTTCCCCAAAGCTGGTGGTTCATATTGATTAAAGAACGAAATAAAGCTTATGATATTATAAAGTCCTTCCAATTTTTTTTTTTTTTTTTTTTTTTTTTTTTGTAAAACTGGTCGTATCCTGCAGGTTATGCAGCCTTGTATTCCTGCAAGTCATCCAGGTTGCCTATGTATCACGGCGCTATACTTAGCTCAGAAATAAAATATAAATCATAATACTCAGAAACTCTAGTTTGGCATTAAAAATAGTTTCATCATTGCAAGTGGTATAGCTTCACGATACAGACATGGATAATATGTATGTATAGTTTTATATTACTCATGAATATGTTAATTTTCATGTAAATAAAAGTTTTATATAACGTTCTGTAAAGGAATACATTTTTCCCTTTATTTTATTATGAATATTTCTCTCTAACTAATTATTCTAACGTTTATCATGTTCTAAGGCTAAATAGTTAACTTTTTTGATTACATTTAACAAGAGCTTTATAAATAATTCTAACAGATATTAGATTGGAGTACGTTGGTTTACAAAATTAATAATTAACTATCGCTGAAAGTGGCCAAAACCGAACATTACGTTTCTTCTAAAATATGATTTGGACCCACTAGGGTGCACCGAGACCTACTAGTATGTTTTGTTGTGGTAGCCCACGTGACTGTCACGTGTCCTGGTAGATCCCTGGCCTAGTGTGATGATACTGCTTGGTCTGGCGGCTCGTCATGTCGGGGACGGTACAGTACCGCTGACTGACTCACTGACGTAACAACTACTCTACTATATACTATACTACTACGTAGGCAACGACACGCGCGCGCGGAGTAAAGGGGGGATATTGCTCCATTCATTCAATTCATTCACAGATTCAAAGCCTAAGCTAGGGCCACACCGCGCTATAAGCGGCAAAATTCCCTCTACTCCCCTCAATCCGTCGACCTATACTTCCCCTCCCTCTTACTCCGACGTCGCCTCCTGGGTCGGACCTACAGTACTGTTATGTTGCATATTATATTATAGTACGTTTTTGTTTTCGTTCGTTACTTACCGTATGTAGATCTGCTTGAGTGCGATACCGCCATTGACACAATGTCGCGGAACACTGAACTGTTCAGACAACGAGTCCCATTCGCTCCGGATGTTCACCTGTAAACAAACAATTAAGGGTGGATTTAGCAATGCACTTCTTGACGACCAGGTTAAAGGTCAGACATTAAATCAGAGAGATGTTAGGTAACCTTTTATAAAAAATGAAGCTTAGATTAGCTTAACTGATATTGGCATGATCATTGAAAATTAATAAAAGAGTTTGACAGCACAAACTCTTTATTTTTTTCTTGAATCGTTCGAGCCAGACATTTATAATGAACTCTTAATTATAAATACTTAATATAGTAATATTTGTAAATAAAATAAGCAGAAAATGCATTGCTCACTGAAAAAAAAGTTAACACAAAATTATTTTTCCCCATGCTTTTATATCGAGAAATTGAGGGATGAAACTGTTACTCCACCCACCCCTCCCTGCATTAAATTCGTCATTGTCACCCATGACCTCTTCATTAACGTTATATTCTGCAAAATGCGGTCAAAATGAATTAAATAAACAATAAATAACTTGCAAATTTACAAACTCGCATACTATTTACTAGGTTGAAAACAATAACATACTTGTACAACACAAAATAATGATACTGCAGTTTCTAGCCAAAATCGAGGCCAAAAGATTATTTACTGGTGTTCCGCTCCACATTTTTTAAAAATAAATAAACAAGTGAAAAGTGTTCTGCAAAGGTAAACTGCAAAACAAATTATTTACGCATCAAGGGGTTTACATGTTACATACTAGCAGCGATGTAAATTTAAGGACAATGTAATAACTGCAATATGGTATAGGTCACGCTACGACTTGCCAATATCGGTGCCGTGTGTTGTGATGTTCACAACGGCGGAAGGATAAACACGTCACGTGTTCAAGGTTGTGCAACGAGCTGCTATGACGAGTTAGTGCTGCGCGGTGCTGCAAGTAAGCAGGCGGTGCTGCTGCAGGCAGGGGCGCAAGGAGGCGCAACTTGACATAGGTCAGTGTCGGCGGGCGTCGTATCCGCGGGAGGAATTGATGAGGAGGAAGGAGCGCGGCCCACGTGCTCGGGCAGGAATCTCTCTCAACAAGAACCGGGCACATAGACTCACTATAATACTCGCGGCGAGGCAAGCACATGGGGGGGCGGGGCCAAGGCGCGAGTAAGCGACACAGCATCACCATCATCAGCATAAAGTAGCCGACACAACAATCAGTGACTGATATCACACTGGTCTCACGAGGGTCAACCAAGTTTGGTTGCTTTGCAAACATCAAATTTTAAATATGTATTGCAGGGGTGCTAACTCAATGTCACTTGCAAAAATTAGCAAGTTTACTGATACAATGCCTTCCGTCTTACGTGAAAACAATCGATAAATGACAAATCTCCGATTTACTCACAATTTCAGTCTCCCATTTAAGTCTAATTATTTAACTTTCAACAAAACGATGGAAGGAAATAATTATTATTAATGATAAAAATATCAACAATGACAGTACTTGAAAGGAAATATTTGAGATATTCTTTTGAAAGAAGAAAATATCTTGCATATTATACTTTCTTTCTATTATCAATATTAAATATATTTACTCAAAAAATGTTCAGATTAAACAAAGAACATAAATGATCATCGTAAAAAGTTGAGAGGCAATGAATAATTAAAAAAAATAAAAATAATAAAGAAGAGAGAGAGAGAGAGAAAAGTTGGGAGTCTTATGTACTGTACGAGCGGGGTGTGATGGGGTGAAGGAGGAAGATGAAATATGAGTGTTCGAGGCAAGTTTTACGAGCACGCGCAAAAGTGTTAGTATCAAGTCGTAAAAGTTTTTCAAAGTAAAAAGTTGTTCGTGCGCCAAGAACATTCCCATTACATTAAATATATCTTATTTTAATTACTGCTGCTACAATTAAACTCTATGTAAAATGACTACAGTACAACGTAAATGCATTTCTAAACTTATCAATTTACATAATTTTAAGAAATCGACAATTTAATTATTATATTGAAACATTTTTTTTTAGATAAATATTGCAAAATTGACAATCATTATAAAGATATCAGTATAATAACATTATTAAGGTAAACCACGGAAACTGCATAATTATTCTAAATTTTAAAAACTATGAAATGTATACGTCTCTTTCACTATTACTACAATGTTAATGATTTTTTTTTTTTTTTTAATTTTTGAGATAATTAAAAAATGCAAAACAAGAGATGAACAACAATGGTAATTACAATCGACAAGGTGGGTGACATTATGTTACTATGACATGTGGAGAAAAACTAGTGTCTCATTAAACATTCAGTCCAATAACTCATTACGTAAATGACCATGATGTTTGCCTCACTTGTGTTTTATAACAAGCTTGCCTTGTCCTGGAAGCAAATACTATGCAGCTTCAGTGAAATAACAAAACATGAATTGCACTTGTATATGATTACTTCAGAAAACTACGCCCAATGTATACCGTAGGAAGGGAGGTCTGAAGTAATAATAAAATAAAAATATATGGTATTTACTTTTATTTGATTGTTATTAAAAATTGTCTGTACGAAATTCTACCCTTGTAAATAATGTGAAATTTCTTCGCAATTTAGCATGCTATACGTTCCAAGTGCTTAATTGTAACCGCACCTTGTAGCTTCCATTCACTTCACCCCGTGGTTTTGTAACCCTTTTCTGACGCGGTATGAGAGTGAGAGAGAGCTAGCAAGGTCGAGGTCAGGTGTCGCCCACCACCACCCACCTGGAAACAAACAAACGCATGCACCGCCTGTCTCACCGGCAACCACGTGGCCGTTCTCTCTCCCGATACCGGCCCCCACGTGACCTGTGCCGCACGGCCCAAGTGAGAAGTGAGAGCCGACTGAAGGAGAGAGAGAGCGAGAGTGAGTGAAAGGAGAGGAGAGAGAGAGAGAAAAAGAGAACGGGTGGTGTGAGCCGACTCCCTGTGTTCGCGCGCGCCGATCAGCTGATGCGGTACGGAATTGCGGCAAATGCGGCAAACATCGTCAGGCAGACAAGCGGCAGGCGGACGATCGGCACGCAAATCTTATATAGCAGGCAGAAAGACAATTGCCAAATTTGACGTAACAACGTGCTCCTGAGAGGGATGCTGAGGATGACTCAAGGGTTGGGTTGCAACGTGGGAGTTCCCATGAAGGGACAAACTCTTTTCTCGACTGCTGAGCCTGAATAATATTCATATTCTGGTAAAATTCTAAAGAGTCCCATTGCAAAATAGTATAATATTTAAAAATATATATATATTTTTTTTAAACATCAGCCATATAATTGCTCCGGTATTTCTTCATACCAGATGTCAAGTATACAATGTTCTACAAAAACCTCCACGAGTTGAGACATGCGAAACTTAATCCGAATATTTTATTTTTAGCACTAGCATTCTCATTATTAGTGGGACAATTAGTGCACGTCACATATAAATTACTATAACATAACGAGGATCAATAAAATATCCCAAAACGGATTGCGCTACAAAGCAAAAATGTGATTAGTAATGAACAAATAAGCTAATTAGCTAAATGCTATAATGTCTTTTAAAAAAAATGATGTTATCTATGATGTTAAATCGTAAGTCACCCAGATTTGAAAAAATGTTGATTACTTTATAAATTAAATGCTGGCGGTCGGGGGCGATGACAAGAACCACTTGACTCGTCATTGGACGCACACAACTGCCCATTAATAATACGCAAGCAAGTATATTGAAATATAGAACTGCACGTGTAAAGTTGCAATTTGCGCATATCGCGTATACTGGATCTTGGATCGGACTTCACAGGATTGGACTCAGCTGATTCTCATAATAAAATCGCTAGTTAATTACAGATAAACTTGATGCATCAAAAATATAAAATTTACAATTCCCTTGCTTATTTCAAAAGTAATAAATAAATGTCACTATAATGCAATGGTTACCACTAAAATTAAGAGGCATTAATAATCTACATGCCAGGACAGTGTACAGCACACACATGCACAGGAGATGTCCAGCAAGAGATTCAATTTACCTGTAATAACTTCTAAATCTGTTTTCACTGCATAAGAAGCAGCAAAGCTAAATTGTTAAAGTATATTTTATCCTCGAATCGGATTTTTTTTTTTAAATGTACGGTATATTATATTAGTTATACAGTATTATAATCAATATCTCAATAGCAGAGCTTTAGGTCATAAAATTAATACATTACAATATTGAGAAGAAAAAAATATACATTTTATCATTCCTTCAAACTGACACTGAAAAATGACCAGTACAGAAGTTTTCAGTATATATATCCGCTGTGCTAGAAAAATAATACCCGATAATTACTAAGTAAATAGCATGTCTGCGGTACGTCACGCAACCTCTGTACAAGCAAGGCAGCTTGCGTAAATAACAACATATTATTACATTTGAGTGTCCCATAATATCACATGATAACGGACAAATTGCGCCATTTGGTACATACATGTCACAGGAAAACGTCATTATCTGGCATGTTTCATTCATCGTAACACATTCTATCTGCAGAAACAGCTCATATAAATATCTACTTTGTATATTGCTGTTATATAAAATATTACATTATCATATCAGCGAAATAATGTATTATAAAAATTTGCATAAAGCTTTGCAGAGTGTAAGGTGCTTAAGACTCAAAATTAAAAAAATGAGCTGTTAGGTTATATAAGGTGAGTCCTTTTGCATGTAGTACCTAATTTGCATTTTTTAAATTAATAACGCCAACAGGGATGCTGAGAGAGAGAGAGAGAGAGAGAGAAAGAGGGAGAAAGGTGAAACGCAATTATAAAGTTATTTTATTTTTTCACGACACAATCTTGGAATCTTGGCAGATGTTTTGTCTAACGCTACAAAATGTCAACAAATATTTAAATACTTATGAACATAAACAAATTAAAAATAGCATTTAAATCGCGAATAGTTGCCAAACGCTAGAATTTTATCTAATTTGCAAGTTTTGAGAATCTATCTCGTGAATTCCAAAAGATAAGTGTGGTTGACAGAGCCACACAAGAGTGGCAACAAGAGGAGACTAAGGGGCGATGTTTATATTTAGAGCAGCATCCTCGTGGCTTACACTTGGCGCACGAGCTAGGCAGATGATGTTGGGTGGTGCACACTACATTGTAGCGGAGCGGGTGTGATGTTGCAGCTGCACCCACTCGTCATAGCAACCAAGCCATGGGCCATAAATAGAGTAGTTTTCACCCAGCTTACAAAAAAAAAAAAAAAAAAAAAAAAAAAAAGAAGAAGAGTTTGTGTAAACAGCCACGAGTCTTACAATATATAATTACGACAGTACCACATTTCGGACCGTGGTACACATAAATACAATATAATGGTCACGTAACTTGTGGCAGATAAATAATTAACAACTTTCAACTGAGATTCAAATAACATTTAAATAATAATAATAATAAAACACGATGAATTAAAAAAAAAAAAAGTTTGCGCGTGAATTTAAAATAAATAGTAGCTTGATAAAACTGTCATATCCTGACGAATATGGGGGAGAAGCGTCATATTAAATTACACTTTTACGATAGTAGGGAGGCATTATAATATGTAAATATTATATACATATATTCGTAGTACATGAATTACAAAATGAAGAGTCTTGGCGGTGGTGGTAACAATACATTGTAATCGTGATAAATGGCTTGAGCTACGTAAATTGCGGGTCTGGCTGGCCGCGAGCAAACGAGAGAGCGCGCATCAGCACCACACATACCGTGGCGTCCGCGACGACTCGCCCGCGGTGAGTCTGTGCTGAGTCATGTCACGCCAACTCGCACCTCTCTTATATCCACCGAAATATCAACTGTATACCCTTCAATAAAATAATATACGTAAAATATTTTTTATTATATTTCAGAATAGAGAACGGGTACGAAGTTGAGTTCATATTTCTTTATCATATTTTGCAAGAACAAGTTTATGTTGCCAAATTAATGTTGGGAGGTATACGAGGGGCGGTTTAGGGTTAGCTATGATAAAAATTTTGGCCAAGAGATTAGCTGTTGGCTGACGGTATTACATCATTTGGCCGGCCGGTCGGCTGGGTCTGTCAAGAGCAAGAGAGAGCGCAGCTGACAGAAAGAAAAGGGGTCGATAAAGCAGCGGTGCTATCAAAGGCGGGCGGGCGACAAGAGGTAAAAAAGCAACACAGCATCTGTTGCCGCGCGATCACTCTTTCTCTCTCTCTCTCTCGACTACTCTATTCGCGCGGCGCTATTTGCAAATCTGACACCTCATTATTGCATCTTTATTAATTAAATAATGTATGTAACGTAATAACACAATGGCGCAATAAAAGGTGGATTACATTATTTAATGGCAGCTGTAAAGGGCTTGGTATTTTTCCTGCCCCCTGTGCTATAAGCCGAGTGTGCTCAGTCAGACTTGGTGCGGCGTTGCGGCGGCGGGCGGCAAGCGAGGCAAGCGGACGAGCGAGCTGCTAGCATAGCAGCAGCAACGGGAGCCAAGCGCTCGCTCGAGCAAAGCAAGCAAACCCAGCTCGCTGCGCGCGCAACTTCACAAGTAAAAGAGCTCTTTTCACCTTTCTCTCGACACCGCCGATGTTGCGTTGCAAACAAACGACCGACTCAAATAACACAAAAGCAATGACGTCGACTTCAAGTTCACCGACCCATGCTTTATTCTAATGAATGTATTATTTTGGTCGAAGAATTGAAAAAAGCAATTTATAAAATTTTTATTGATACGTGACTTTTTTATATTACATGGCAGCCATCACATATTTCAACAACGAGAAAATGGCCGCCATAATTTTTGTTTTAACACTAGTATTATATCAATAAAAAATTGAATGAAAATAAATGAACTCGATCTCAGCTGCAGAAAGAGATAGAAACAGGAGTAATTATTTTTGTATTGTTTATGCTCGGGAGAAAAAACAAAAAGCGCGCACGATATGCATCGAAGCTGTCAACCACAGCACGATGAAGACCAGTCCATATAGTACCAGTCCATAAAAAACTTTTATGCATATTTTTCCAACGTCTTCAACTTCCTTCATTAACGATATAAATATAAGGGTATAGTTTATCAAATGCTTCGAAATAATTAAGCAAAGCTGAAATTTACGTATGGTATCATTATAGATTATAATAGTTAAAAGTAGAAATATTTTATGGTAACGCCTTCTGTGATGATAAAATTTTATTTTTTTAATGATAAGCCTAAAAAGATTGATAAGCATTTGCTTTATCACTTTCACGGTCATCAGAATTAGAAACAAGTTCAAATGTTTCACTCCAACGGTTAATAAGTTTCTATTTATTAAGTGATATGTATACATAATATATAACATATCACTTAATAAATAATACTATAATATACTTTTATTATTACCCTAAATGGGGAGAGGGAGTGATGCGCGAAGGTTTGCGGTAATATAAAATGATTATGTAAATTAATGTTTGTCATAAATTGAAATGATTCTGTAAATATAGAAGAAAATAAATACGAAAACTATTGATTTCGACGAGGATCATATTTTATTATAACAAAGTTATGTCATTTTTATAAAGTTTTTGTAATGAGTGTGGAAAATAACAAAAACGCGCTTCTAAATAAAAATATTACATAAATTTTGCTCACCGTTCATTCCCCCAGATTTATTGATTTGTCTGATGCTATTCTTTCCTCCCTCCAAACCCCTTATTTTCATATTATATAATATGATATTTTATGAAATAAAATAATGATTCTCTGGCTTATTATATTATTCATTCGCTATGGTAAAATAAAATACGAGGACGATGAACAATGAAAAAAAAAAAAAAAAAGGTCGATATTGAACTGGAAGAACGCAAATTAAAAAAACTGATGTAAAAGAGATTAAACGAGTACAGCCCACCAATCATCAAATTAATAACGAACTCAGTAATTGAAATGAAACTAATGAACCAGAAATGTATGTGTAATAAAATTTTGCTGACATGTATGTAAAACCATGACCTTTGCATGACCTCTCCTGATAGTTTCATTTAATTGATTTTCACCTACAGAATACAGCAATAAGTCGAGCAATGAGGCAACTATATGCAATCTAATTACTTAGTAAATTATTCATAGCTAACTATTGGTCAATATAAATTTAATCAAATTATTAACAGTGGGGAGAACAGAAGTGTATTTATCAAATCTATATCGTAACTTCATTATCTTAATTTTCGATGTAAACATAATTCACGAGATTAAAAATTAATCTACTTTGCAATTAGCATAGTGGGCACCAAAGGGGTAAATAATGCAAAAACGCTGCAACGAACAATCTCCCTAAAAAATGTTGTATGAGTAAGACCAAAGCATCCCCGTCGGCACGTCTAGGGTGCGAGACAGATATGTCGTGGCGCCTCGCTGTCTGGTGTTTACTTCACACCTGCACACTGGACTTATTCTCACTCGCTCGGGCGGTCCTAGATCGAGCACGAACACGCTTCAAGTTGCGTCGTCCGCTTTAGCGAACGACAAGCAATAGCAAGTGGCGGGCCAAGCGAGCAGTGTGTAGGTCAGGGTCGGGTACTCCGCACTCCGCCTTCTCTCTCTCTCGCACACATACATACATCCATCCCTCCTCCTCCCCCGGCCAGCGGTGCAGTGTAACGTCAGGCGGTGCGCGAGAGAGAGAGAGAGAGAGAAAGCGAAGAGAGAGGGGGGCGGGGCTTGCAGATGCGCTATAGCACGTGGACCAGCACGACACAGGCCGTTCGTTCATTGACTATCAAGCAAAGACAGCCGCCGAGGTGCACGCACGCATTCACGCAACCTAAGTGACTCATTAGGGTAGGGGGAGACAGTAACAAGTGCATGGGGGTTGCATTGCAAGTAAACACGTTTGTGTTCGCTCTGTCCATTCCCAACACAACACAAGTCTGTTTTGAATTCCGGACTGTCTTGGTCTCCGCGGAAACCTGGATAAACAAGTGGGGGGCAAGCGTTATCAGCTCAATACCCACGCCACAACTTCAGTGTACATATTCATTCATGTGGAGATACTCTCCTTTCAAAAATTTCCTTGATTAAAACGGTTGATTTGTAGTAGCATGCACTACGGTAGCAATTAGCAATGGATTGCAGGTGGTAAATACTATTTATCTAAAATTGACATTATGACTATTTTGAACATAACATTACTTCCCAGGAAATAAAAAATACCAAGCATCCCCCCAGTTAGAGTTATAATAACTAAATGATAAATTTATAATAATCATCATTTATCAATATATAGATTTCAATTAGCATTATTAAACCTCTACGCAGATGATAGACAATGTAAACTAAAATGTATTTGTTAGATTAACTATAAACATATTCTGCACTACGGTATTCGCGAAAAAGTCTGTCCACAAAATGCTGGATTTTATTAATATTATTATTTCAAAATAATGTAGCCCTCAATTCAATTCACTTGTTACAAAAATTCCTTGCTGCTCAAAATATTTTGTATGTGATAGTCACTCATGAATATAAATTTGACAATTTTTAAATATTCAAACTCAAACCATGCAAGTGCAATACGTAGTGCACTTTGAAAAAAAAAAAAAAAAGTATAATTTTTATGCGACACATTTCCAATCAAGTCATAGAAATAGTTTTCTAAAGTGATTTAACTAAAAAGGAAAGAATATTAATAAAAGTTTCACAAAATCACGTTCTAAGCACAGTATAGTATTGTTGAAGATAAGTGGTAAGTGAAAATAATAAGAACATTCACCAGAAGCACCTAACCTGATCTTCAGCTCAATCCATATATCGCAAACCACAACATAACCCTGGAGTCCCCACTGTCTTTTGTTTACCCGTACTACAAAAACCCAACCATCAATGTTCTACAAGTCAACATTCAACTATACATAATATATTTTACGTATATAAGATACGTACAAAATAGATAAGACTATACGTATATTATGTACTGTACGTAGTACGTAACGTACGTACAGTATACGCACTGTACGTGTCAAATCGTGAATAATGTATTGTATATAAATGTGCACTACATTTAAATCAAATGAATTTCTTGATTTTAAATATACACCCCGATTCATTCTCAGGTATTCTACATCTCACGATTGATATCCTTTTGGTCTTCATATTTCATAATTTTTGTTACTTAGAAGGTTCTTTCTCCTTTTTTTTTTTTTTTTTTTTTTTTTTTAATAAAAGTACAATTTTTGGTCAAACCTCATTTACAACCATTTCAGAAACAGATTGCGATTTTTTTTTATTTGTTTGTGTTGCTGTTTCTATATTTGCGGAGTAGGTGTATTTTGCACAATTTTAATTCAAACCTTATTAATAATACTTTTCAAAGCAATTGATTATAGTTTGTTAGTGTGCGTTTTCTCATTTACTTAATACACTCTTGTTTTGCTCTCTAATCAAGCAAATTGCAATGATATGAGCGGTGTTGGTACTTTAAAACTCAAAAACAATTGTCTTTTTCTTTCTTTCTTTTCTTTTTCTTTCTTTTTTTTTTCGAGTTTGCCAGGGGTCATATTTAAGGAACAGTTTCATAAACTTCAGGACAAACTCCCCCCCCCCCCCCCCCTGTTAAAACGGTTTTAATATTTTGGTTAAATTTCAAGGTTATTTAGACTTTGAAAATACTGCAACCAGAAAAAAAAATGCTGCATGTGAACAGACCTCATTACAGTCATTACTCAATATAATTATGCAATTAACAACTTAAGTGCGAGTTCTTAATTTTTACAATACTCTATATATTAATCACTATTAAACTAATTACGTTCAACACCTACCTTAAAAATTTAATAGAAACAAGTATAATAAAATTTACTTAACTAATATAATTCAATAATGTTTAATTTATTATGAATCGTATACGATACTACATAACATAACACTGAAGCTAATCTAATAAGTAATAATTAAATTTTACATTCTTAATTTCATGAATCTCCCTATAACATGTAAAAATGCAGAAGTGTGAAAAATTATCAACATGTTTATACAGTGAGAAAGAGAATAGTAATTGAAATGGTAATAAAATTTTATTACTTTAGCTATTAACTATCACAGGTAATATTATTATAAACATATACACGCATGAAAAGTAAAAGGTGGTTCTTGTAATACAAAGATCCTTTACACTTGTACAATTTTTATAAAAATAAATTAGGCTAATTATAAATGCTATGATTTCTATAGTTGGTCAAAACTTCGCTCCGAGCAAAAGTAGGTATGTACTTTTTATTTATATTATAAGAATTTCACGATATATGTATAAAAAAGCTATACTTTCACCATATCAAAATAAAAATATTATTAACTTATCTGTAAAATTCAACTTATAGAAAACATGTATAAGTAATAAACATCGTGTTCGAAACTTAACAACAAAAAGTTACTATCGAAGTTGTTAAGGCTACACGGTATAAATTTTATATAAAATTGTATGCAATTCAAATGATAATAAGATCAAATACACGTACGAGTAGCGAAATATAAATTTTGAGTCACGGGAACTAAAATTATTTCAGTAAAAATAAACATATTAGAGAGTTTTATCGTAATCTGCAAAGCTGGTAATGCTAACAGTTAAGAACAACTATTTATATTTGTTGTTGCACCAATGTAATGATAAATAATTTGGGAAACACTCCATGAATGCTCTATCAAGATACATAATAAATTCGGATTTACAGTACATAACATAAATAATAATACCTAATTTATAATATGCTAATACTCAATACCACATCTACTGTACCAAAAATTACAGTAAAATAAAATGATAGGTACTAAATAGACGTACAAAGTTAGTACAGTATGTATGTACAATGTACAGTACATAATGACGCAATGGAGACTAAACCAAACAAGTCACTAAATACATAATTTTCGTTACTAAAACATTTCTTATGCAATTATTTTACAAAGTGAAAATCCATGTTTGCTATTATGTTTCTTAGAAAAATTATATTACCTTTAGGTATTACAAAATGAAAATATAATTTTAAGAATCTGTCTCCTCATAATGATAATAATTAACGGCTTTTATTGGGCGAAATCACGCGTACAACCTCTCAATTTAACCCAACTGTTTTACAGTACAGTCAGTTACAATATATTAATATTGTTAGACATATAACAAAATTTCACTAGAATTAGTTCATCTATAAACACAATATTTTAATTTAACATCCACGTGTAATTCGTGGGTAAATATTCGAGTCCAGGTAAGAGTTACGTTTGAGTGATGCGAGGGCGAGAGAGAGAGAGAGAGAACAGACCCTGACCTTGCTGCGCACGTGACTTTTTCGCGGCAAAGCGACTGAGAGAGCGAGCGCAAAATCGCAGGTGCACGAGAGAATGCGCGCTAAATTAAGCATCCCCCCCCCCCCCCCCCCCAAACATCTCATTTTTAATGAAACAAAATTTTCCAGCTAGGACTCGAATGTTTCTTCCAGGAAGTTTTCAACAAGGAAAAAAGCAATAAAATCATTTGTAAAGATGTTTACCTATCATTAATCAATATTTTTTTATTGCCTCATGAAAAATAAAAACAACTGGTTGTGTTTTAGTTGGAACTATTCACAAGTTACTTAAAATTTAATGGTTATTAGTTGAAAACATTTCTGAGTGGCACAGTAAATATAGCACATGAACATTACTATTATATGATTTATAAAACATAAGCATTTATTTTTAATACTTACAAGAGATGAAAATCTAAACGGCCATGAAAATCGGCCCACGCATTTATACTGTTAAATGAGTTGGTTATTTTATACGAAAAATTATATATATTCGAGCATGGTTTTACCACTGTATAAATTTGATACGTTAACATGGATGGACTGGATTTTTTCCACCTTCATCAATTAATAGATTCTTCTATCAAAAATTATACCATTTTTTTCTTTTTCCCGTTTATTCCGCCGACGATTTAAAGCGATTCATTATCATTGAGTACACTGAAATTTTGTGCATAATTCGATAATGGTATCAAAGCTACTACTCTCGCTAATAATACATTTTCCCGCCTCAAGTAATATTATTGTGATCACGCTTCACTGAAATATTTTACATGGTACAGTACTGTACTTTATAAATCAAGCACAATTATTCTTTATCAAGATTTTCTTTGAAAAGAATTAATCATAGAGAAATATTTTTTTCACATGGTGAGCAGTAGTACATCCCCTTCATTGTCTATAATCGGTTGTTTCTATAAAACATGTATTATGTACTGTACACACATACTGGTATAAAAGGGCATAACCGACATCTGTTCTAATTGCCTATAAAAAATATGTTTGCCCTCTATAATGTGTATTACTTGTTTAATTACACACCGTATCGTGATCATTAAATATATATTTTTCAATACCATTACATACCAAGTAAAATTATGAATTAATTTTATAAAATATAAAATCAATACAAAGTATGTATATGCATGGCTACCATTTAATTCTATAAAATTCGTATTGAAATAAGTGAGAGTAATAGATTGATCGCGGGGTGGTCACAGGACAGAGTTATTATTTAATTTGACAGCAACAACATACCTTCTCCCATCCTCCGTGAGCGGTGACGAGAACGTACAGCAAATACAAATCCACTTCATGGCCGTGAATTTTGGGCACTCTTCGAAATGGAGTCCTGGAATTAATTATTACCCTTATTAATAACCCATAGAATTGGTTTAATACGTTTAAACAATAAATACTGAAGTAATAGCTGAAAAAACATCAAAACAAAAGTGCTCACCCTCGACTATCATGAAACTGACGAAGTTCTCGTAAGAAACCATCACGCTCCTTTTGGTATGTGACTGGGTCCTTATTAAGAATTTTGGCCATAGTAAGCTCAAAATTCTATCACTTGTTTACACTTCCACACGTGATATATTTACACTTTTATCCATGGAGATGTAGTACGCTACGCGTGACGCGAACATCGCAAGTAGCAGCAGAAACACCACAGAAAAAGATAGCAGCAGTTGGCCCCTAACCGACCGAGGCTAGGCCGATTGTTCACAAGACTCCCGCAGGCTTGGCTTTCTCCTCACCCCTGTGCTTGCTCTGCCGCTACCAGTCGACGTTGCACTTACTTCGCAGGCGCATTTTTAACTTTTATTAAATTGTCATTACATACTTCCCTAAAAATTACGTCAAATTTTATATTGAAATAATTAGCAAAATACACTTCTCAATTTTACAATGAAATGATCGTGAAACATGTTTTCACTGGGATTTTGATATTTCCTGTGGCACTCAAAATGGCGGCATTCTGTCTGAAGAATCAGAATTACAACTTTTGATTTCTCTAGGCTACCCTTATGGTATCTCTATTTTGTAATATTAATAGATAAAATGTAAGCCAATTTTAAAAATTATTTTCTATTCTACGTTAATTTGTAATTTAATTCATCAAATTTGAGAGAAAACAAAGTCTGCAATTTTTTTAACAAATAAGTACTCATACGCCATCTATTGTAAACTTTAAAAACTGTTTGCAGATTGAAAATGAATTACGATCGTCGTTTCCTGTCATGGCTGCCTTCATGCTGATATTTTTGCAAGGTAAAAATACACACACGTGGATTATCTTATTTAGAACAATATATTTATTATGACTTATAGAAGAAAGAAGTTTCATAGAGGAGATACTCACTTAAGGAGGAGGTGGCGAACTAAAAGAAGGACTAAAGATTTAGATCAGGTATATTCGGGTTGTGGCGTTGTGGCTATGTCATAATATGCCTTGCATCATACATCATCATATGCATATAACTTGATTTTTTTTTAAATGGTGTATCATGCATATGCTACATATCTACATTCTACATACATATTTAAATAATGTCACTAATGTCAGTTCATTATATTATTATGCCCAGGTAAAAATGCCTGCCATCTGCACGATGTCCGGGTATTAATTTCCAGCTGGACAAAGCTGGACACTGGACTGGACATACCAAGCATGCCATTGTGGGTCCACCCCGGTCCACCCCAGTCCAGCAGGAATTGCCTGTCTAGCTGGAAATTGAAACCTGGACATCGTCCAGATGGCAACCATTTTTACCTGGGTGTATTATAAATACATAATAATACATATGCAATGAGATGCCATGCCATGTGTTAATGTTCTCAAGCCAAAATCAATTGTAAAATGCTGTATCATTATTAATGCTTGTTGATTGCCCATTTTTCAGTTTCATATGTACAGCTCTGGCCAAAAGTTCCCGAACGATTTGAATAGGCAACCCGCAATCACACTATGTTATCTTTATGAGAAAACGCAGCGGCCGCTGCTGCCCCGTTTGGGAACTTTTGTCCAGAGCTGTACATATAACTTACAACAAGAGTTCAGTACATATGCACATAACATATTTTTAACATATTATGAATTGCATAACAACTCAATCAATCCGTGCAATCCGCACTGTCCTAAGTACATTCAAGCTACTCTTAATGTACCCATCAAAGTGATGTCACTTTCTTCAGAACATGATCAAAATGTCATCCTAAGTGACAGCAGCATTGGGTAGAAGTGCCTTTGACTCTTATGCAGGGACTTCAAGGGGAAAAAGAGGGGAAGTTCCATAAGTGCAATGTTGATTCAAAATTCTTTTGCGGGGACAGGCCCCCTCAAGTCCCCCCTCACTTCTACCCCAGCTGAGTGATTGTCAAACTTTAACTTGCGGAACACCTCTGCAGCTCCATTAGTAAATGGAGATGCAAGTGTTTCATTTGCAATGGTTCTGTCAAATAAAACTTTAAGATGACATTTTGACCATTTTCTATAGAAAGCAGCATCACTTTGATGGGTATTATATATTTAGAGCACTGTAGCTTGAGTACATACTACATACCTTGCATACATTTGATCTGTTGAAAACCCAGGATCTCTCTATGCAAAGAAGCCCTCTCCTCAGACACGGATTTCTTACTGTGTGCACTTAATTATTACATACGACTGATTGTAAAGTTGATGAAATAATTCAAATTATAAGTATGTATGTTATACTGAAAATTGGTGCTTACCTGTCGTAGTGAACGTACTACACTCTACAAACTTTGTGAAAAATGAACGATCTACACTTTACAAATTCCAAGTTCACCCATCTAGTTCTCATGTTAAAACGCAGATCGTTCATTGTTCATTTTGAGGGAAATTTGTTAAGTGCAGTGCGTTCACTTTGACGGGTAAACATCTATACACTACATATCAGTTCTTCCAAATAGAAATGTCGTAGTAGAGTTGTTTTTTTTTTGCCATGCAACCATGTGCTCTATGAAAAGAACAGGTAAGATTCAAGGTCGCATCACAAAAAAAGCTACTTCACGACATTTCTATCCGGAAGACTTGATATGCATGATTCATGCATGCATGCATTTCTGTAGTTGTCAGAGTATGAAGAGAGATGAAGTTTACACTGTAATCCACATGTCCAAACTATCCTTTATGTATGTGTATGTACTGTACCTACATATTTTTTAATTTATACAAACACACTTGTTCTATTAACTAATAAAGAAGCTTTTTTTTTTTTTTTTTTTTTTTTTTTTTTTTTTTTTTTTTTTGCTTGCTTGTCATATTGTGTTACACCAACCCCAATCCCAGTCAAGACATTGTCTTATTGAAAGGTGAAGACTTTCCAATCAATGGAAAATCCCACACGGGCCGACTTGAATCAATTTTGCTCTCATCCGCTTCCGTTTTGTCATACAGTAAAGCACATTCGTAATAAGTAGAAAGGGAAGTGTATGTGAGCAAAGTTGCTTAAAGTCAGCCTCAAAACAATGAGGAAGTTTCCATAAAGTTAAGACCCTGTTTTGAGCACATTTTTAGAAAGAGTATAAATAGTAGATTCCATTGAAGTCAATATTTACCTTTATTAATTACATTTCAGCGATTAAATCCCCTCTAAAAAGTGCCTACCACGCCCCCCTAGGAGACCCTTGCGTTCATCTTTTGTAAATTTTAAACGCGCGAATTTCAAAATTACGTTAATTTAACGTAATTTTGAAATTTTCAATAAGACAATGTCTTGACTGGGATTGGGGTTGGTGTAACACAATATGACAAGCAAGCAAAAAAAAAAAAAAAAAGCTTCTTAATTACAAAAGATGAACGCAAGGGTCTCCTAGGGGGGCGTGGTAGGCACTTTTTAGAGGGGATTTAATCGCTGAAATGTAATTAATAAAGGTAAATATTGACTTCAATGGAATCTACTATTTATACTCTTTCTAAAAATGTGCTCAAAACAGGGTCTTAACTTTATGGAAACTTCCTCATTGTTCCTTTGTTAGTAAATATCCTCAGAGTACTCTTGTATGTATATATATACATATAAATGAAGTACATTATGTATGTACTGACTCCATAGGAATAAGTTACAAACAATAGAAGAAGAAGTTCTCCTTTTATCTGATATATTTTTTGCCTGTTTTTGATTAATAAGAAACTAAAACTAAACTAAATCTTTGAGTCACCTGCTAAACTGGCTGACGTCTGTGCAATTTTGCAATAGCAATAAACTTTTTAAGAACTTCGCATATAACTAAATGCATTGCAACTTATTCCTACTGTGTCAGTACGCAGTACACACAATGAGGAAGTCTACACGAAGTTAACCCCTATGTATGAATACGTCATTAGAAAGAGAAAAAGTAGTAGATAAACTGAGCATAGGCAATTACCTGGAAATATGACGTTTTATTTAATAAAAGAAGAAATAAAAAAAATTCAATTCCCAACCCTTTGCTGACTATGACGTCATTTGTTTACATTCGATTTTCATTTGTCTTCTGGATTTCAAACGATCCCATTGTTGAAAGGCGGCCGTTGGCTGTTAATTTTTTTGAATTTGTAGCAGTTGCATGAAATCCAGAAAACAATTGAAAATCGGATGTAAACAAATGATGTCACAGTCGGCAAAGGGTTGGGAATTGAAATTTTTTATTTCTTCTTTTATTAAATAAACGTCATATTTCCAGGTAATTGCCTATGCTAAGTTTATCTACTACTTTTTCTCTTTCAAATGACGTATTCAAACATAGGGGTTTAACTTTGTGTAGACTTCCTCATTGTGGTGTTATAGTTTGCAACAAGTGAAAAGATAAGTATATTTAATTATGATCTTTTGTTATTTTTGTTTTAGATCGATAATGATCTGAAGGTAGTAAACTCTGAGAAGCTTCTCAATCAAGAGCCTGATTTGGATAGACCTGGTGAAGCTCAACACTACTGCATCCATTGCGCGTAAGTCATAACAACTGGAGAGAAAAGAAGAAGAAAAAATAGATAAGAGATTATCCAGATCAATAATGTGAATTTCATGGTTACAATTTAATTTGGATCTGTGTTATACAGATTGCAAACAGATCATTAAAATGCATAAAAGTCGGAATTAAAAAAAGGGGGGAGAGAAGTGGGGGAGGGGGCAAGCATTAAAAGTCAGGTTGGCTCGATTCTGCATTATCCAGAGTTGAAAAGTTTTTTCCCCCTCTTCTATACCTTGGTGTCCCTGTCAGTTAAAGCTCATTACTATCTCCTGATTCCCCAATTTTAGCTAATCTATATGTTTTTCTATCAATTTTTCCACAGTTGATTTTTCCTGAATATACATCACTATATAATTATATTACGTTTTATACATTATTATTAAAAAGGAAAGAACTGTAGTTACTTTTTACTTAGCAGTTTGCTCTGAAAGTTCACACTTACCAGTAGCTTTTATTTATCTATTTTTTTATTTAATTGTTTTAGCTTGGTGTAAATTTTCAGCTCAAAAGTCCTGTGTATAAAGGAATTGCTCTCCTTTCTTTTTATAATATTATCACCACCACAATGGTTTTATGATTTTGCCCTTTTAAACTTAGCATTTCATCCACTTAAAATACAACTTAGATAGTATAAATTGTTTTGACTTGCAGCAGTAGGTACACACAGATTTTATAATGCACAACAATTTATGCATTAAAATTTATCATATGGTTTCAGGAGATACTTCATAGATGAAACTGCAATTCAAGATCATTTCAGAACCAAAGTACACAAGAGAAGATTGAAAGCCCTAGAACTTGACCCTTACACCATTGAAGAATCTGAGCGTGCTGCTGGCATAGGAAACTTTACACAAGCCAAGCGACGAAAGCTAGAAACTCAAGAGGGCAATACAGTTGCAGAGCCACAGATTGTAGACAGTGATTCGGAGCTAGACGAATAATTCCATGATGTTGGGTTTTGCATTCTCACGCCAGTGTGTCAGGTATTTCCACACAACTTCACTTAACCTAGGCTCGGCATTATACATCACTGGTCAGAAAGCAAGTGAAACATACGCAGTTTTAACACCACATGTGAATGGTGACACTAAACTCAGTAATATTACAGCTCTACAAGAAAATATTGATACAAGAGGTTTAGATATAAATGCTAATAAACTTAAAAAATCATGGGACTTTTTAAAAACCGTAAAAGAAAGTAAATATCAATTAGAAAGTAGAAGGGAAGAAACATCTAATAAAATTAAATCTCTTGTACATGAAAAAAGTGAAAAAACTGAATCAGAAATTAAAGGTTTAAAAATATTAGGTAAAATGATTCGAGATAATTTAAAAGTAATAAATAAGGAAGTATGGGCATTAGAAGAAAGTGTCATGTTACGTATCTTAGCTCTTCCTAATGATCTTCATCCAGACACACCAAGATGTGAAGAAATAATAATTGAAGACAACACTAAACCACTTCTGAAACCTAGTGCAAGTCATTTAGAAATAGGAAATAAGTCAAATACATTGAAATTCATTTCTCCTGTCAATTATTATTTACAAAACACCACAGCTGAATTTGAATTATCAGTTTTACAATATTGTTCCGATTATCTTAACAAAAACAATTTTATTGAAACTTCAAATTGTGATTTCTCTAAAAGTGTTATTGTTGAAGGTTGTGGTCAAAAGCATGCAGATTCAAATTGTGTATTTATATTACAATCCTCTGATAATAATGAAGATGCAAAATTACATTTAGTAGGTGGAGCTTCTTTAACTTCTTTTTGTGCTTTATTTACCAAACATGAAACATTAATATTGGAAGAACCATTAAAGTTATTCTCATTAGGTCGTCATTATTCTCCTCCTGTAAATACTGACTTACCTGGTTTGTTCAACATTGCACAAGAACCTAGCATTGAATTATTTATCACTACTGTAAACTGTAAAAATCAGCTTACGACAGCATTCAATCAGGCATTAGAATTAATTAAAGATATATATAAATCATTGGGTTTGAATATCAGATTAGTTAACTGTAATGCACAACAGTTAAAAAATTGGGAAAGTCATAAAGTGTCAATTCAAATGTACTCTCAAAATTTAGAGAAGTTTATTGAAGTTGGGCATATATCAATGTGTGGTACATATATTAGTGAACGTTTGTTAATGAAATACAAAGGCAGTGAAGGAGAAAAAGATTTTTTAAATGTAATTTCAGGTAGGGTGATTAGTGTGCCTAAAGTCTTGGCATGTCTTATGGAAGAAGGGAAATTTGAAGATGTAAATTCAAAGGTTAAGCATATTCTATGTTAACTTTAAAAAAAAACACTATGTTAAACTATGTTAACTTCTACTCACACATCCATATAAATTAAAACAAAAATACTTTGTGTAAATTATTTGTGTTTTTATTTCACCATGTTACCTATGTTATTTTACCTATAGGTTTAGAACCATATTTGGATGATCTTGTATAGATATTTTAGTATTAACAAAATTAGGAAAAAATAAGAAATATATATATAGGCCTATATATATATATATATATATATATATATATATATATCGAGGGTGCTCCGCTATAATGTCCTAAGTCCATTTGACCTTGAAAAATATTTTTTGCTGCAAATGACCTAAAATGGATAAATCCAAAATTTGGGGTTGATCCGACGATTTTTTATTTTTCAAGGTCAAGTGGACTTAGGACATTATAGCGGAGCACCCTCGATATATATATTATATATTTGTCTAGGAGAAGATGTATTTTTGGCGTTTTTGTTAAATTATTCCTTTTATTAAGAAGCAATGTTAAAAACTTTTCAATTACTAAAAAGACAGCAATGAAATAAATATTACAGCATTTGTTTTGATGGATAAACATAGCATAGTTTTTAATCATTGACTATTAAAAAACATTTGATAGAAAATAGAAGAGATTGCAAAAATTGGAGAGTGGTAGATAGTATTTAGGAAAAGGAAAGGTACCATCGCAGTATGGACAAACAGGACGTTAAAATTTGATAGGAAGAAACCAAATGAGAGTTGGCGCCAGGCAGCAGCGTCAACTGAAAATCTCCAATGGCGATAGTGGTTTAAAAAAATATATATTTGAAAAATATATATATCATGCCATATATTGTCTCAAGCCGTTATGCACGCTAGGCGTGCAAGGCTATGAGCACTGTCTCATTCAAATGATTTATTTAGGCCTATAGAAATATAGTAAGTCCACAAGTACTGAATACAATATAGTTAAAAACATAAAAAATTAAATACCTATACATATAAAAATATCTTAAAATCCCCCTCCTCCCATTTTTCCGTACACTATAGATTATCTTGTTTCTTTGTTGTTTTAAATAATTCTGCGGTCCAGATTTGGGATTTAAAATTCTCTTATGATATTACAATACATAGGAATATATATTTCTACTGTATTAGTCCGTAACATGCCGTTTGTTTACATGGGCAAAATTTGCATTTGAGGGCCTGCATACTGTGTATTGTGGCGATGTGGGCTCCTTGTAACCCCACAGCTAAAGATTTAGGCTAATAACATAGCAAACCAAACAAAACCTGCATACTGTCATGTGCAGGCACAGTGGTGTAAAATTTTACTTTATAATCAAATGGCAAAACAATTATTCGAAGTCCTTAAATTGATGGAATATTTAATTATTAGCATGCATGTCATTTCTATAGGTAATAGCAGAAGCTTACAAGTCTTTTATATTATTGATAAAAAAATACTTTTTTTTTTGTAGGAAAAGGGAGCAAAATTATAAATGGTATATGTTATATAATATATGTTTTTTGTTACTAAATACTAAAGCTATCGTGTTATGGTGAAAAAAAAAAGTAGTGACTAAAATGATCCAAGTTATTTTATATAATATGTATTGTATATATGTAAAACTTAAATCATTTTCGTTAGTGAGAGCGTAACACCATCACATATAGCTTTTTTAACGTAACATTTTTAGAATATTTGCCATTTTTAATTTTGCTAAAAAAAAATCATGCAAAATAGACTATAATAATAATAGTAAAAATAACATTGTAGAAATAACAAAATAGTTTGGGTATTTATTATAAATATTATTATTTGTAAACATAATAATATATATTTGATACTCTTTATACTTTAAAGATGAGCAACTTGTACTTTTGCATATAAAATCCAAAAAAACAAAGAATTATTTAATTTAATTAAAAACTGCATCTAAAATAATTGTCTTATTGCCTTACCAAGTTTGAATTGTCAAAATTAATTTATTGGATATAAATAAATTTTTCTTGAGTAGTAGATCTTGATTTCTTAGTCGTCACTAAAAAGTTGTTTATTGCCGAGGAGGTTAAACTTGTTGCCGCGCAGCCTGCAAGTATCCTGCAGTGTAGGCAAATTGTCGGGCACAAAAACACGACCGCACCGAGTATGCCTCTACACCTACTAACTACTGCATCTATACAAAACGAAATAATGTACTATTATGATTAAAGTATTACTTCAATTTTTAATAATTTTATATATACGTCTTACTAATTTAGAACTTATTTTTATAATATGTTTTTAACTCCAGATGATTATTTATGGCTTATATTCACACGGATCGATATAATACAGTTTTTATTGCATGACAATTTTATTATTTTAAATGGCATTTGCATGCAATCAAATTTATTGCATATTAAAAATATTGCATTGTACGAGATACAATGCAGTATTTAACATGATTTAAAACCACGAATAATTATACTTTTAGGCGTTATTCAAAATTTATTTATAAGCTATATCTTTGGAATCAATTTACTTGTATATAAAAAGTATAATATGTTCATATACATTTTTTTTCGTAATTATTATTTGTAATTTCAACAATAAAATAAGAGAGAGAGAGAGAGAGAGAGAGAGAGAGAGTAGTGATCGTTTGACTTGACTTGAAATGTGAATAATGCTCGGATGGTTCACACAAATAATTTTGTTTCTCGATTCACTTCACTCGCTTCTCTGGAACCACCAGATGTCACCGTTTGGTATAAGGGTATGCGGGTGCTCACTGTTAAGGGATTACAAGACAAGGATAGAAGTAGAGAAAGAGAGAGAGAGAGAGAGAGAGAGAGAGAGAGAGAGAGAGAGAGAGAGAGAGAGAGCAACAATATTTAAAGTATATGAAACGTAAAAAAAAATATTGATAAACATTTGGATTTCTATTATAGATATATCTTTGTATATGCATAGATTAAAAATACTTATAATTTTTTGCACGTACTGAACAGTACACAACATTAAAAACAATTCTATAGTATAGTTTAGAGGTTTGATAAAGAAAATAAAATAATGATAAAGAAAAAAAGCAACACCTTATAAATTTGTATTTACAAATAAGTAAAATATAAACATCAAAAGATTGCTAATTTTTTTAATGATGTTATTAGAAGCTATGTATTATATTTTTTACGTGTATTATATATATATATATATATATATATATATATATATATATATATATATATTCAATTTACAAATTGTATTCAAACAAAAAAAAATTGATTGCTACAAAAAAAGTTAATGGAGCTTTCTTTGTTCATGCGATACATATTTTTCATTCCTCGTTATTTTATTATTTATATTTTTAATTTTAGTCCTATAAATATAGAGTTTTGTAAATTTTAACCAATTGAAACATTTGAAAAAAAAATCAAATTAAAAAATTTCGTTGAGAGAAGATAAGAAAAGAGTTAAAGAGAATATGTGAAAAAAATATCAAAATTTCTTCTTCTTTTAGGGTAATTTATTTATAAACATTTCACACAAAATTCAAGCATAAATAAAAAATTCAAATTTTGACTTTTTAAGACGAAAATTAAAATATCTTTGTGCAGCACGATGTTCAAACAACTTGGAATATAAAATAAAGTAAAATTTAACAAAGCAAAGATAAATTATTAGATTATTTTAAAATGAACACAATTTATTATAGCATGTAAAATATTCATTAATTATAATTTGAGACAATATGAAACCACTAAATTGTTTGTACGAGTAAAATAAAATAAATGAGTATCATTTGTTAGAAAATTTGAATAAAATAATCGTGTACCAAAATCTTGTAAATTTTGTAACGCTGTTTTATTATATTATACTGTATATACTATCCAGAAACAAGATTTATTAGAAATAATTTAATTAAAATATTTATTTTGTTATAAAAATACAAGTATGGAAATGTTTTGAAATTAGTATTAATATTATATTTACTCAATAGAACATTGATTTTCATTGAAATGTCAATGATGATTTTCAGACTCGATTTTACTCGTCTTTAGTGTCGTGTTTACGTATATCCATCCTCCATTAACATATACACTGGAAAGAGAGAGAGAGAGAGAGAGAGAGAGAGAGAGAGAGAGAGAGAGAGAGAGAGAGAGAGAGAGAACATACATGACATGAGTGGTAAAATTTACTCACATGCAGTGACTGAATTTACTAAATTTATTGCTTGAAGTAATGTATTTTTTCTTTTATGAAGAAAAACATATGCAACTGGAGATTTTATTGCTTAAGTTTTATATTATAGTTTATTGGTCCTAAATTTAATGCAAAAGCCTGCAATATTATTTGTATTATGACACAATTTTTCTTGCTCGCAGTCTATATACATTTAAATACATTGAATTTGGATGCAATAAAATTAATATATTGTACAGAATACATTTAAAATATTGCTCCTTGTAAATAGGCCTGAAGCTAAATTGATTTAAGCAATTATAAGCAAGTCAGGCAATATTTCATTTTGAGACAATAAATTTTAAATATACAGTATATTTTCAACGTATATAAACACAATTCTTGTTCATACATGTAAGCTGAATGTGCTTCAAACTCTCTCTCTCTCTCTCTCTCTCTCTCTCTCTCTCTCTCATCATGCCATGGTTAAGAGGGCTACACTATGAAGTAACCTTCATATTACTTCAAGTTCATCTTTATCAGCGTTAGACTATTCTTTCTTCCATCACTGACAAGTGAGTGATTTTGTATGATCATTTCAACGTTCGTTGTGTGAGCAAAGATTTCAAGAGTGACATCTTCGTTAAGTGGAGGCAAAAAACGATAAATTAAAATTTAAAAAATATCTCAATTAAAATGTCTTTTATCACAGCTTACAAATAATTCTTTATTTATTTAGTGATTAATAAATAGAGAGCACACAAAAAACTGGAAATTTACTAACTAAGTGAATTATAACGTTTCGCCTCTTTCATCATTATTTCATTTTATATTTATTATTGTGTGCTTACCTAAACAAAAAAACATTATATATATATATATATATATATATATATATATATATATATATATATATATATATATATATATATATATATATATATATATATATATATTTTTTTTTTATATATATTATATATAATTATATTATTTTCATGTACAAATCAACAGCTTGAAACCTTTTCATCATATTGTCATGCTAAAATGAACGTTTTTAATGAATTTTGCAATTAATATTTATTTATATATTCATTAATTTATATTTTATTTCGCTGTGTTGTTTAAATTTTATATTAATTAAAATCAGCTTCATTGATCACGTTTAATGACAGTCGTGATGACAAAAAAAATAATAAATATAAAATGAAGAGCATTGTACTGAAAACAAAAAAAGGCAAATTTTTAATAAACTATATATATATATATATATATATATATATATATATATATATATATATATATATATATATATATATAGTAATTTAAAATACAACTTTCAAGTCTTTTACTCTAATGGAGGTGATTTTTTTTTCTTTACCTTAAAAATGTAAATTTCCTTTGAAAATATCCCAAGACAGTAAAGTTAAAACAATTTTTATACCAAGTTCGACTTTAAAAAGTTTAATATATTCTGGGTAGATTTTTTATCTTAACTTTTTCTTGATTTTATTTTATATATATATATATAATATTTTGTTGGGGCATAAAAAATATAGACAAAAAAAGAAGGAATAAAAAAAAAACTATATTGCCGCAGCAAAAAAAATATATAAAAAATTCTCAAGAGGGATTTGGTATGTCAGAAATATTTATCGGATCAATGCTTCTCTATCAGTTCAATACAATATTGGATTTCTGAATGAGACGTAAAACTTGTGAGCTGACCAAAGAGCAATTTAATTCTAATTCCTGTATAATGTTCTCAATGCACTCAAACATTACTCAATGTTTTACGTTGTCAAATTTCTTCATGCATATCCGTCGCTTAATAATCGTTTTTTTCCCCCGAATCATTATATTAATTTAAAACAATTTATTACTTTATATGCCTGTTTGTAAATATACCTTTTAATCGATACCCTAACACAATATAATTATGAAATATGAAAGCATGAAATAATTAGCTTCTTTTTTTATTTTAAAACATTTGATACTTTCCGTCTATACTTCTATTTTTTAATTTGGTGGTGTGTGTCTATAATTATTTACAACTGTGACCTCTTAATACAGTATGTTATAGTTTTATATTAATGTAATTGAAATTCTCATGCATAAAAATATTTAGCACCATCTAAAAAAGTTTGATTTTCCAGTTTTTATTTTTTATTATTATTTTTTTCATGTTTTTTTTAACACGCGAACAAAATAAGCTAAAGCGACGAAAAAGAAATCTCCTGCCGATACTATATATAGTAACATAGTTATAGAATTTCTGTTAACAGCCGCGAAAAGGTTTATAAAAACATACAATTTTGAAAATCGCATTAAAAATAGCAAAATTAGATTTTAAAAACATGATCAAACAATTTGTTAAATAAAAATAAAGCTCGTTCCGAATATGAAATGAATAAAATATTATGCTATAGGACTTATTTATTTCAAATTATTTCTATTCCCATTTTTCCCCTGATTGTTTTAATTGGCAATTTGTAAAGAGAACTAAAAATGTTTTGATGTAACACTTCCTACCAAAAAGCAAGTTATATAAAAAATAATAATAACAGCATTTTAACTATATAATATATATTATGACAATTTGATTTATGTTTCTGATCTCTAACATTTAATACAAAGTAATAACTTTTTACTGCACGACGTTTCTCAAAAAGACAATAAAATTCAAGCCTAATAGTACAACCAAATTAGAAAATAACTTTGAACTCAATATTATAAAAACGAGCTTTTTACCACTTGTAGAGGGAAGTGTTCTGAGCACACTGCCAAAAGTCCCCTAAAGTCCCCTTATGGGAACATGCCCAAAAACGGGGTTGTCCCGGGAAAATGAGCATTTCCAAAAATAATTTTTTTCTCCGGTTCTATTTATCGTAGAATAATGAATTTGGTATTAAATCAAAGCTAAAATTATGTTGAATCAAGAAAAAAATATCAAACGTAAATAATATAATTTTTATTAATTAAAAAACTGCATTAATTAAAAAACAATAATTAAAAATTTTATTAATATGATTTTTACTCTTTTAATAATATTTGAAACGATTTTGAGTTTATTATAAAACTTTTTTATAATTTTATTGAGAATAAAATACTTTTTACCAAATTTTGCTACCTATCTTATTAGGGGAGATATTGACAAAATACGTGCCGCGCTCTTTGTCTACAGCGGCAAACACAGGTAGGGAGCGCAATATAACAGCTATGCTATTAGTGTAGCTTCTATTTTTATGACCTAGAATTTTTTATTTATGCTATCTTTAAAACTTAAATTATAATATGAGGATATATAGAAAAATAAATAATTTTTTTATATATTCATAGAATTGTCTAAATTTATTTTTTTTTTGAAAATATGTTATTATCATTAATGTTAACTGTATATTATTATTTATAAAAAATTATCTAAACGTAATAATGTTATATAACTAACATATATCAAAATATGTAATTTTATAACTTTATTAATATAAGAATTTATACAATACTTTTTTAAATTTAAAGAATTAAGAGTTTACAGTCTTGTCAGGTGGTGAAGTATTAACTCCATGGGCAGCAAATAATGACACCTTATCGCTCGATCGGTCGTACGTAAAACACACGTCCATATAACAGCAATCTGTAACAATAAAAAAAATATTATTATTTATATTATTATTAATAATATTATTATTTTTGCGATTTACATGTTTTAAAGCAGTTAAACATATTTAAAAAAAGACAATACTATTCTTTAGCACTGATTGATAATATTAATATTTTAAATTCATGATAAAAGTTTTTGTCATACCTAATACTATAATATATACTAATAATATATATTTTTCAAACTTTTATTGATTTATTTGTGCATGTAGGAAATATTTGATTTTTTTTAATGATAAAATTAAGTTATCTTACCTCATTCATTGTCCTCCATATCTAAGTCCACTGGTTCCATGTTTGTGCACTTAACTTCTCGGCAGTTTGTGCAGAATGTAGAGCAGCGTAGTCCGACTTGTCGGCACCCGCAGTGGCCTGACGTGCAAAGTGTGTTGCAGCGACAGCTCGTCAGGTCGAGGATCCAATCTGGGGCGGGTGTAGGTACGTTAAGGTTCGGCTCCAACATGTTGTTCCGCAGTTCCCAACCCCAATCAGTGGGTGGTAGTGGTACCCCCATCCATGCTTGAATTTGATGGTATACACGATAGGCGTGTTGGGCGGCAGCCGGACGTGTTGGAGGCAGCGATGCAATTTCAAGTGTTTTACTAATGTTACGTAGAGAATCAATATATTTCACAAATCGCAGCTCATTTAAATTTTCTTCTGTGTCCTTTGCTTTATATAATTTAAGTAGTAACATTTCACAAGCCATTTCAAGATCTTGTTTTTTAGCATTTGGGCAGTTATAAATATTTATTGCTTCACGGATATTTCTGTACTTTTTTAAGATTGATATCACACTAGTTTTTCCTATTTTAAATATAGCAGACGTTGTATCACATCCACAAAATGCATGACAAAATAAAATATTGTCTCTTAGGTCACCCAATATTTTATAAATAGACGATATCTTGTAAGTACGGTCAGCCTCTCTGCCTTGTCCTGGCTGTACAATGTAGAGACGATCACGTGGCTTTGCATAGGCACAAAGAAGGACGAATACGTCAGTGTCCTGAGATACTACTGCGGCTACTTTTTTTTGTGATGTAAGTTGGAGTGCAGTCATGACTATAAGATAATCAGCATCGTCTTCTGCGTGGTACACAGTAATGTTGTGCTGCTTGAGGTAATCGGCAAGTCCCAAGATAAATCTTTGCTTATTTTTGTCATTTGACAAAAATTCACTCTTTTGTGACGTAATATTCATATTATTTTCAAAGAGAATATCTGGTGCCGGACGTTTCTTGTTTGTTTTGTGACGACGGCGACGTTCGTGATCCTTGGTGCTCATGTCAGTATAAGAGTCAAAAACAATAATGCAGCCACTGTAGTGATGATTAATATATTGAAAATATATATCATATATCTGATTATATGTTTTATTGTTTGGCCATAAACACTGATGAAGTAAAAATCCGCCATCCAATACATATCTGTAATTTGGAGGAAGTACGGATACAGGTACATTTCTTGTAATATATTTTACTAGATTACACTTTTTATTTTTACGTAAGTCACCATTCACACTAAGAGACGGCGGCTGCACTGCAAGTTCATAGCATAATGCTTCACGTTTCATGTCTTCGTTTGTTGCTGATATTCCCATTCGATTTAAAAGCTGTTCAGATTTAATAGTCACCACTTCACCACGTAATGTCATACTTGAGTTTACACAATCCAGATTTTTAACTTTGAATTTTCGTGACATCTTGACGTCACAAAAATTATTTCCAATAATTTCTACAATTGCTTTTAGTCCTATGTTTTTAGCGTCATCACAGTTAATTTGTTCATCACCGCATACACCTGTAGCTATAGACACGAGGTTCTCCATATTACTACGAAATGGAGTACGAGGTGACAGGTAAGTTAACATTTTAATTGTGTCCTCACTATCTCTTTTTATACTAGACTCACGGAAGTCTTTATGTTGTTCACTTGTAGCTTTGTGTTTAAAATTTGTGAATAACTCCATGGCTTCTATCACAAGTATACAAGCTGCTATAGATCCAATCCATTTAGCAATCGTTGTATCAGTAAGTCCACGTCCACGAGTGAGTCCTCCACGTGTTTTCATCGAGCGCATTAAATACTGCTCAATTACCATATCAGGCCATAATCCTGCCCAATATTTATGTGTTCGTCTAACAGCAAAGTTCTCCGTGAATTTTGCGTACTCAGTAGTTGTGATTTTATTTTTTAAATTAATCATATCTTGGACGTAGAGGTGGGCAGAGCGTGCATAATTAAGGTGTCCGGCTGCATGGAAATATGGTAGCATTTCTGTAATACAATAAAGGTGTAGCTCCCAGTCACCAGTACGCTCAGCTCTAATATAAAGTCGTACAAGTTCGATCATATCCCAGTACTGTAACCACAGTTTAGCTGTTCTACTTGCAGTTGCAGCTGCTTCCATTTTTTCACGTAAGTGCACCAATAAGTAAGCAGCGTCTTCAATTTCTTTGGTGTACACTGTTAGTTCACCGTCCATCATTTTTTTATGAAGCTCTAAGTAACTTGATTTCATATCCTCAAATTCACTGTTTTCTTGCATAAATGATAAAAACAAAACATTTTGTGTTAAAAAATGTGCTCTTAAGGCTCTAGAGAAGTAATTGCCGGATAACATTTGGAGAACACTGGCAGGAGCATAAACTTGCTCCCACAATTCTTGTAGTCCACTGCCACCCATTATGTATCCTACTGCTCCTAAGAATGACATAAGTAAGTGAAAGCCTCCCAGTAAAACTGTAGCTTTTTTTAGCTCATCACTGACGTTATTTTTTTGTGCTAATATTTCCATTGATTTATTATAGAGCGGCAGATCAAACGTAAAAAATGATGCTTCTTGTCCATTCTTTTTACTCTGAGTAACAGCGTACTCCATTGCAGAAAGTAGTGCTTTAGGGTTATTAGGATTTAAGTTAACAAATGGGGTAGGGAGCACACGTGTTACTTCATAATCTTCTCCCATTAGTGCTTGGGACATAGTTCCGTTCCATCCTAATTGGCGGCCTTCTTCGTGCAACCACTGTCCACTCATCCATATTATGTCCATTGCCATTGATGACGTCACTGATATTGGCTTTCTTGTGAGTGCTCTAACGTCCAATATTTCTATACTTTTTAATGATTTTTTTCCCACAAAACTAATATCACGCACTGGAATAAATCCAAATTTACCCACAATATCATTGGAGGGCATATTTTTGGGGCGTGGTACTGAGGGTGAGATCATTACATTTGAAGCTGGGGACACAAACTGAACTCCACCTAAAATATGTATTGTATTGTAACCATCAAGAGTGCACGTATTGTGGTCTGCATTGTCGAATGCATAGTGTATGAACGAGTCATCTTTCACGTGCGGTGGTCCTGAACTGCAGGTTGCAGAAGTAATGAACCGATCAACTTCAGTATAGCTCTCACAAAACCCCATTGAGTTCAATATGTCAATAAGTTCCTTAGACCCAAAAGCTCGGTATAAATAGACACCAAGGCCCAATAATGGAGCAGATATAAATGAACGTGATCGTGCAATTGAAACTATAGCATTACAAATACAAATACACTTTCGTAAGCTTGATTGTGAAGCTACTTTATATTTAGGTATTATAATTGTTTCAATAAGAAGTTGTAATAATTCAGGTATATCCTCCATACCCCCAGTCTTAATTTTTTCTTCGGATGGATATTGTTCACTATTATATACAATGCCTTGAATTTCATTTCTCACAAATTCACCAGCTTTAATTATTAAATCTTTTTTCTCTAATGTTTTATCTTTCATACTATCAAATTGTTTTATTAATAAACTTGTGCTAACTTCCTTAAGACAAACTACACGTGTAACACCTTGACTTCCCAGGAGCACTAATCTATCACTAAATTTCTTTTTTAACTTCTTAATTAATTGTGTGTCACAATAATTCTCACATTCCTGTGGAAGAAATTTACTAAATATTTTTTGTAGATCTTTTATTGTAAACTGAACGTCATCTAATGTTTGTATAAAATCACAAAATTGATCAAAAGCGTCTTGCCTGCATATTTTATCATCTGAAAGAGCGAGACGTTTAACATTTTTACTTTTTATGGCAAATCTTAAACGACAATTTGGGTGATAATGAGCTTCAGCTGAAACTAAATCATTTTCACAACATATTCTATTTCTGATTATATTTGCTTGCTTGTCATCAATAAATTTATCACACATATCCAGCACAGATTTTTTAAATTCAATTGTTGAAACTGATGCATAATCACTTCTCTTGCCTTTAAAATTAATTTTTTTGCCACAAAATAAACACATTTTTTTGAAGCAAAATTTGTTATTAGTAGAACGTGTTGGTATTTTAATGTCCTGATTACAATTAGATAAATTTGTCACTGTTTTTATGGATGCTTTAATTGAGGATGGACGTGTGTAATTAGAACGACATGTTTTATGTACTTTCATATTTTTTACAAAATTATTTGCTTTACCATCACCTCTTTCTTCACTACACTTAATAAGCGTCGAAAGTCCTTTTTCAAGTACTTCAGACTCATCATTTTTCTTCATTTTTTCATTACAAAAAATACACTTTTTTTCCATATTATATCACAATATATACAATATAAAAATCGACTGTACACTGTTACGCTCCTCGCAAGACTGTGTAAAAATCCCATTTTTAAGGGAAAAGTAATAAAAATCATATGTTGGTACAGTTAAACAAAAACAGTGCAAAATGTTTTTAAAGATAGAATAATGATTATATTATTCAGTTATAAAAATAAAGTGCCATTATATACATTAGCAACATAATATACCTGCCGCCGCCCAAGTAGTAGCTTCCTCTCTTGCAAAAAGGTATGCGGCCGCATTAAAAGCGCGGCACGTATTTTGTCAATATCTCACTTAATAAACTAGGTAGCAAAGTTTGGTAAAAAGTATTGTATTCTCAATAACATTATTAAAAAGTTTTATAATAAACTCAAAATCGCTTCAAATATTATTAAAAGAGTAAAAATCATATTAATAAAGTTTTTAATTATTATTTTTTAATTAATTCAGTTTTTTTAATTAATAAAAATTTTATTGTTTACGTTTGATATTTTTTCTTGATTCAGTATAATTTTAGCTTTGATTTAATACCAAACTTATTATCCTACGATAAATAGAACCGGAGAAAAAAATTATTTTTGGAAATGCTAATTTTCCCGGGACAACCCCGATTTTGGGCATGTTCCCAAAAGGGGACTTCAGGGGACTTTTGGCAGTGTGCTCAGAACACTTCCCTCTACAAGTGGTAAAAAGCTCGTTTTTATAATATTGAGTTTGAAGTGTGCCATGCATTATTCTCTAAATTGGTTGTACTATAAACTAAAATTAAACCTTTTTCTTTCTTTCTTTCTTTCTTTCTTTCTTTCTTTCTTTCTTTCTTTCTTTCTTTCTTTCTTTCTTCTTTCTTTCTTTCTTTCTTTCTTTCTTTCTTTCTTTCTTTCTTTCTTTCTTTCTTTCTTTCTTTCTTTCTTTCTTTCTTTCTTTCTTTCTTTCTTTCTTTCTTTCTTTCTTTCTTTCTTTCTTTCTTTCTTTCTTTCTTTCTTTCTTTCTTTCTTTCTTTCTTTCTTTCTTTCTTTCTTTCTTTCTTTCTTTCTTTCTTTCTTTCTTTCTTTCTTTCTTTCTTTCTTTCTTTCTTTCTTTCTTTCTTTCTTTCTTTCTTTCTTTCTTTCTTTCTTTCTTTCTTTCTTTCTTTCTTTCTTTCTTTCTTTCTTTCTTTCTTTCTTTCTTTCTTTCTTTCTTTCTTTCTTTCTTTCTTTCTTTCTTTCTTTCTTTCTTTCTTTCTTTCTTTCTTTCTTTCTTTCTTTCTTTCTTTCTTTCTTTCTTTCTTTCTTTCTTTCTTTCTTTCTTTCTTTCTTTCTTTCTTTCTTTCTTTCTTCTTTCTTTCTTTCTTTCTTTCTTTCTTTCTTTTCTTTCTTTCTTTCTTTCTTTCTTTCTTTCTTTCTTTCTTTCTTTCTTTCTTTCTTTCTTTCTTTCTTTCTTTCTTTCTCTTTCTTTCTTTCTTTCTTTCTTTCTTTCTTTCTTTCTTTCTTTCTTTCTTTCTATCCATCAAAACATAAAAAGTGTTTATTTTATCACCAGATTTAGTTGTTTTATTTTTGTTATTTTATATCATAAATGTGTATAGAAGAGAAATTTTAGCTTTATTAGATCTCATTATGTGAGAAAGGTACATTTTTTGTTTTGTAAGTTATTGGTGTAAATAATATACAACTTATCATTTTATTTGATAACAATGTTTTGAATGCTTTTTTTTTTTAGTTAGAATAAAAAATAAAAAAATGAAAAAAATAACATGAAATAAAAAAATTAACAAACCATTAAACTTTGTGAAAAACTGTTAAATAATAATAGCAATAAACATCGATGGTGATCCTATCGTGGAGTTAAAATTCAAAATATGTTTAATCATTTCTATCTCCTACAATCATATACAAAACATTGTACATAAGCAGGTTCTTGTTTAAACAAAACAATGAGAAATGACAGTCAGACTTATACACTAAAAAATGCACAATATGAGTGCTAGATAAGAAATATATCGTGCTGCCAATATTTTATGCAAGCGTTATTTATTTTATTTTTCACATTGATATTTTATATGATAATTTTTTTTTGTTATTTATACATGATCTTTCTAGATATATAGCATATTACAATTTTTGGTTAAAAACAAATAAAATGCTTAAAATACATAAAAACATAGCCGTGGGCTCACTCTAGGTTATTTTATGAACAAAAATAAAAACGTGAAATTTCTTATTTATTAGTATTAAGAAGTTATGCCTTTAATTATTTTCTTTTTGTTTCATTGCACATCCATTTTAACGGAACTTTGCGGCGCTGCTCGTCTACACCGGAAGGAAAAACTTTTTCAACTTTTAATTTTTGGATTCAGGAATACTGGGAACTGTTTGCTAGTGCTAAATTATTATTATTATTTCTTTCACTTTTACGTTTTAGTTTATCTTTCTTATGTATACAAACTGAGAAAGGGAGTGCATTTTTTGTAAGTAAAATGCGCAAAGATCTATCGATACGATACGATACAGTCTTACAAAAAGTACAAAATTTAGGCAAATAATGTAACGTGGAGTATGGGATTTAATGTGCGTGCGTATAGTCATAATATACTCATTAGCGTAAACATTCAATAAAAATAGAGTTAAAAAAATTAATTTGCATTACTGAAAATTAAAAATGTATCATTATTTTTATGCTGTTATTTTATGCTGCTTTTTTATTGGTTAATGGATTGGAAATGTGTGAATGAATTAAGAGGATTGCAAACTCAATTACAGTAATAGAGCCCGGGGACTTTTATTTATTATTGTAAATGAATTGAACGAAGTGAACAAATATTAGAGGGATTGTTAATTAGAAAAAAAAAAATGTGGTGCTGCACAGTACAACTTTAAGAATACCAACGAAGAAGCAAAGTATAAGCTGAAGAGATTAAAAGAACAAAGATAAAAAAAAGACAGTGACAAAGGGTTGAATGTGATGAAGAAAAAAAAAGTGTCTTAAGATTCAAATCAAAGCAATAAAGAAAAAACAAAAAAAAAAAAAAAAAAAAAAAAGGAGGAGGAGGAGGAGGAGGAGGCAAATGTAGAAGAGAGTACTGGCTAATTCCTTAAATATCCTCGATGTACTAGGTCTTAAGGGAGTAGGTGACCGCCTGATATCTCACAAACTGAACGGTCGCGAATTATAACATTTTTAGGAAAGTAAAAATAAAATACGATTTAAAAGTTTAGTTATGCCAAACTGACGAGAACACATGTGTTTTATTTATAAAATATTTAAGTTATTCTACTTTAAAGATAACATGTAAATGTGAAAATTCAAACTGTAGCGCCAACTTTTTAAATCAAATTAGAAACTTTATTAAAATTAAAAATATCATTAAAACTTTTTTCAAAACAAGAAACATTTTTTAAATTCATTCAATTGTATTGGAAAATCATAATATTTGTTTTGTTTGATATAAATAGCAGGGAAAAGAATTATTGTGAAAATAAAGTTCCTCCTTTGACTATTTCCGCTCAAGGTCAGTTACCTACTGCCTTAATAAATAGAAGAAACGAAATAATAATAAATATAATATGAAGGCGTTCATTAGCCATATTCCATGTGTTTCAGTCGACAAAAAAATTGCGATTAACTTTGGTTATTCATAACGAGATTGCTTGCATGGAGGGCAAGAAGCTCAGAGCTTGCAAACACAAAGATAATAAGTAAAGCTACAATGTAAGCCTAATACTATGTCTATAAATCGAAAATATTTTTTTAATTAATATTTTATATCATTAATTTTCTTTTTATAATAAACTTCCCTGAAAATATGTATACTCTGCTAGAGCCTGATAAATTAATAAAAGCTAAGCATAATATTCTAAAAAGTTGTATTGTATTTAATTTTGAGATATTAACAGAATAACGTGCTCTATTATGTTGCATTTTCATACATTAATGTTTTAAAACTTTTTTTTATAGGTTAGCTTGCAAAATTCAAATTAGTTGTGTCTGCTTTTTTTTTTTTTTTTTTTTTTTTTTTTTTTAATCTTCTTTCTTAATACATCATTTTGGTGTTTTAATTATATTTTCCAATTAAAAAAAATGAAATTGAATCTCTTGGGTAAAATAAATTTAATATTTAGACTATATTAAATGCAAAGAAAGAAGAATTATATAATTATTTTTCAAAATACAGATGATTTATGAGTTTTAAAGTAAGATTATTTTTTTTCAATGTAACAATAAAATTGCTCGAGTGCTTCAATTCTACATAGGCATGAAAAAAATATGAGCATTGCAAAATTAGATAATAATATTAATAATACATTATATTCAATTACTTATACTTTTTGTGTCTGAAAATTTTATGTCTAATAGTAATATATATATATATATATATATATATATATATATATATATATATATATATATATATATATATTATGAGAAATGAAGCACCTAAAAACGTGTTAGAAAATAAAAATACAATAGAAAAAAATACTAATAGAACTTTAAAAAGTCTTATAAATCAAATCGTCAAACATCTACATCCCTCCTTATAAATTAACAAATAAAATATAATAATTTAAAAAAGAAAACAAAAAAAAAACAAAACATGAAAATGACAAGAGTAGAATAAAAATAAAATAAATAGTAATAATAATATGTAAAAGTAAAAACACCAGTTTTAACATCAGTGATACAAATTAGTTGAATTTATGATTTATACAACAGTATATTTTATATAATAATATATATATATATATATATATATATATATATATATATATATATATATATATATATATATATATAATTTATATATATATATAAACACAATAATATCATTTCGTCATAAAATGTGATTTTAAAAACTGCTTTATTTTTATGTGTGTTGAAATAAATTAGTGTTGATATTTTGATGATAGATTTACAGCTCCATGATTTGTCGTGTTGGTTTGTTGTTTGTAAAACATAACATTGTGGAACTGGAATGACAAGCGCATTGCTATAATGTAATTTGTCAACATGCGCTCTTGTCCTACATTGCATTTTTATTTTACACATTCACATTAATTACATTATATTATTTATCAAGTTGAATTTGAGAGAGATTGTATCACATAATAATACTCATATATTATATTATAATATTATAATTTTTTTATTGTTTTAATTTATTTTTTCGATTGAATAGATTTGAACACGTTTTCAATAAATTTATACAACGTTTTTATTTGTAATTTATTTTTCTGAGTGATAGTAAAATAGTTATTTGCTATAGTAATTAAACGATTTTATATTGTGAACATTTACATGATTTCATATTATTAAAAAAAAAACACGTTTAGAGATTTAAGACATTATTTTTGAAACAATTTACAATACATACTTGATGTAACATTCGTTAGTATTTTTATGTTCAAATATAAGGTTGTCCAATTCAACTATTACGTTTTTATTATTATTTTTATTGACAAATAAAGTGGCGTGAAAATTTAATGACATAGTGTTTCCTTTTTGTATTTAGTTTCTTCACACACCATGAGAATGTGAGGTGTGGTTTTAAAAATCAGATCCGCCTCACTTGTCACTTGACCTCACTTTTGTCGTTGATACGAGAGGATATGATTGATTTAGAACTCTTTGTCGTAGAAATTTCGATCTCAAGTATCCTTTTATATAAAATGAGTTTCTTTTCACGGATAACGTTCAACAGTTTTATCAATTACTAAAGTTCTTGCTACGAACTGGACTATAATGTAACAGAATTCCTTGCAAAATTGATCATTAATGCCAAGGTCAATAATAATAATATTTAAAAAAAAAAAAAAAAAAAAAAAAAAAAATGACTCAAAAATTGAATCATTGAATTTATCATTCATTACATAATAAAAGAAAGTTTGCAAAGAAATTTTACGTTTTATTTATTTATTATTATTTGTTTATTTTTTTAACTGTAAAGCTCCAGACAGCCCCTGGGATAGCGTCCATAAAGTTAGCACAGTCCAAACTCTTATCGCTGCGATAAAAAAAGAGATAAGATGGACCACTGTCCTAGGCTTAAATAAAAATTTATTATTTGCAGTTCCTATATGGTAACAATTAATGTTACCATGAAGCATTGATTTCGTCATAATTATATTCTTAATGCATACAAAATATAATACAATAATGAAGAGGAGTGTATAACACTCAAGTAATAGTACCGTCTGCTCTGCTTACACAGGGATTTTCTTACAATAATATGTATCACGTTCTCAACTATATTCCAGTCTTTGTATTATAAGTAAATTTTATAGTTTCATGTAGGAGTATGTGTAGTGTAGACATTTGAAATTGCAATGGCATGTCGTGAATGTAGTTGACATTTCGAGACAGACACAGACTATGGTCGCTTTACAAGACAACAAATAACATGGCTGAGTGAGTTTGTATGCTTCTTCTCTCTCCTAAGTCCAATCCCCAGCCACGCAGGCAAAACCATGACTAATAGTAAGGACAAGCTTCTTTTACTTTTTATCTTCGTCTCTTCTTGTTATCCACTTGACATCTCTCTATTTCTCTTGATGCTATTTGCACTCAAAAATCTCTCGTTCAACCTCAAAACACTGTTCTCTCTATTTCACAATCTTGTAATTTTAACTGATTATAAATAAGCCTAGATTTAATTTACATTTTCTAATAAACTATTACACACAGTATCATTGTCTTAAAATTAAAATATGAGTATAGGCTCTGAAAATTGAACATTTTCATCACCTTAATTTAATTATTATTATTGTTGATACTATCATATTATGTTATAAACAAACATAATTTTAATGTTTTCATATTTTTATAAAGTATTCGTTAAAAAATATATTTAAAATTTATTTAAAATCATATAGACAAGAAGAAAACATTAGCATTTATAACCCAAAAGACTTGATGAAACTTACATAAATAATATTAGTTTGTATGAAAATCTAACTGTAACGCCGTAGCAGTGATCAGAAAATGTCAATTTATGCAACCCGCACAACATTTTCATACTAATTTTTGCCCTTTTCTGACGTTATAAGCAGAAATATTCAAGCAAATTGTATATGTTACAGCTTTTCATATACGCTTTTTCTTGTAGGGCCACATTTACATTCTGTTAAAAATTGTTATAATTGTTGGATTTCCCATTTTAATCAATAAAAAGAACATGTTGTCTATGGCTTTAAGTACTAGTAATTTTTGAGAGGAAGGAGAATTATTAAGCTAATTTGCTTTTGAAAAACAATATAAATTTATAATCAGTATTATATTTAGTGCATTTTTATTATTGATGTACTATGATGCTATTGTATCGTATTGTGTATATTATAGAAAAGCTTAAATTATATTGCATATTATATTCAGTTATTTATAAAATGTGTTTTTTCAATAGATTTTGTATTATTTTATATAAAGCGTATAATACATTTTTAAAAGCAATAAAAAAAAAAATACATAATTCATTGGATTAATGCAATAGGCAATAATTGTGGGTAGTTAGATACAATTGTTTTGTTTGTTAAAAACTCTATCAAACTTTATTAAATAAAAATAAAACAATACTTTTAGATTAAGTTAAAACGATATAAAACTTATCTTTATTGCTTCATATAAAACTGATTAAATTGTATGTATATTCTATTATTACAATAATATATATTTTTATTTTTAGATATATCCTTTTCATTTGAATACAAATAATATTACAATGTATATTATATTTTGTTACAATCATTTTTTTTTTTTTTTTTTTTTTTTTTACTCAACGTATTTTTTTTTTGTACACTGCATATCTGCATTTTAATAATTTATTCTGTAATGAAGATTTATGAATAGAATATAAAAAAAAAGTACGCTATTGTACTCCTAATTATAACATATAGCAATAATAATAATAATGAAAAAAAAAATTAAAAAAAAAAAAAGTAAAGAGTATGATAATGAAATATCGTATAACTATAAGCTAACCACTATAATCAAATACAAAATTTCATATTTACATTATAAAATATAGACCTGCTGAGAATCAGATTAAAAAAATGAGAGATTATTATAGAGTATGCACTTTTTATTTTAACTAGATTTATTTTTAATTAAAAATATTGTTGGGTTTAGTTTAACGTTGCAGGGTTGTAATATAAATATATAATTATAACGTACAGCTATGTACAATTATCAGTATACTATATATACATAAGTATTCATTCATATACGTAGATGTACCATAATGTAACACAAGCATTGATTTCATATACGATGCTATATATATTATACAAATTAATTATTGTATCCAAGTGTAGTTATGTTTCAATCATCGATTACAAAAGAGTTTTATTCTATATAATATTTTATATGGTATACGCTTCTTCTGTCCATAGCTTGTTGCCAATGTGTTGCCAAATTGAATACCATTTCAAAATCTTATGGTCTGTTCACACATTGTAATAATTCCAATTTTTTTTATATAAATTAATTGGAAGAAATTTCTGTTCCAAATCATTTCATGCAATCTACTTTCTTTTATGTACTATAATGTACCGCACGGAAATAAAAAAAACTTGTACAACAATAGACTGAATTGCTACACTAAAAGTGTGCAAGTGCAAGTTATTCATTTCATTTTGGTATGTAAACAAACCATTATGTTATTTCAATTTGAAGAAATAAGACATTTTGAGGTATCATTTCAAATTCGTAATGTGATTTTATGTAGGTCTTTTTTAAAAATATAGAAACAAGGAGTCCATATTACAAAAAAGTAATATAATTTTAACTTAATTTGTTTTTTATAAACATAAAATGCATATAAATTTCAAAACTAAAAGTATGAAAAAGAGAGTCATAAAGATGTACTGCAGCAGATTAGAATGAAGTATATTATGTATATAATATATTATATATATATATATATATTATTATATATATATATATATATATATATATATATATATATATATATATATATATATATATATATATATATATATTATAATGACTTTTAATGTAATCTAAGCTATAAGTCTTTAGAATCAGGTAATCAATAATTAATAAAGAAGTGGGAAATTCTAATTAAAATTTTAATTGCTGTTTTAATGGAGTATATTCTATTTTTTTACTCTCATTGTCTTTTTATGTAATTAAAACAATTAAATTTACTTGAAAAAACTAGTCACCTTGGGCTAACATACAGTCAGTAAGTATAGACTTGAAAAAAAAAAAAAAAAAAAAAAAGCAGTGACAGACAGATTAATGAAGTGTTGAAATCGCAAGTAATAAAAAGGTCCTCCTCTCGTATAACGCTGAATTAAACACTACTTGTGATTTTTACTTGAGACAAAGAGAGTTTTTAGTAAAACAATCAAATTATTTTTGGATGAGAAAACTTAAATTTTATTCCTTAATTTTATAAATCCAATTGGATCACTAAAAAGGTTGTTATAAATTTTTGCATATTCTATATATATTATAGATTGTATTTGAATGTGAATGGAATGAAACATAATAATACAAATACATTGTCATTGAATATCTCTAACGTATACTTAAATTTTGTAAAAAAAAAATAAAAGCTGTTTTTAAACGTACACTCATGCAAAAGGTAAAAAATAAAAAATAAAGAAAGGAAAATTTTAATGAAGACCAACTATTAAAATGTAAGGAATATTTTGACGAAATTTTAATTCCATTTCAACCATTTTTAAAATGAAATAATTATGATGCTTAATTATATCTGTTGCCTGTATTATGGGCTGCAGATTTTGGATTTATTTTGCTGAGCTAACATAAGGGAAACGTTTCAAAATTTATCATTGTAATACACAAATATTAGTTGTATGAACATTTTACATTTTACTTATAACAAAAATACTAAAAAAAAAAAAAGAAAAAAAGAAAAAGCTATAAGCATAAATACGTAAATACCTTACAACAGAGGGAGATAGAGAGAATGCTAAAAAAATGTTCAACATGACATAAAGACAAATTATGATCTTTTTTTGAAATAAAACTTATAAGCTTTTATTGCTTATATAAATATTTTCTGCTCAATATTTCATTATTACATCCATAAATAACATTTTTATACATATTTGATGTTGTACTGTATTTATTTATTTTTGTTGTATAAAATATTTGAATGATAAACATAATATAAGAGAGCAATATATTTTATATTTAAAAAAAAAAAAGCTTAGCGTATTTATTTATTATTGATTTATTATTAGCAGCTATAAAATTTAAAATACAATCTATATGTAACGGGAATTTATTGAAAGATGATTCGTTTTATTTTTTTATCATTATATATTGAACAATTGTTTTAATTTTCTCAAAATGAGTAGATTTTGTAAGCTATAAAATAGACAATTAAAATCAACAACTCTATAGTTGTAAAGAATATATTACAAATAACTACAGAATATTCTGTAGTTTTTTTTTTAATTCTCGTGTTTACTAATCTCGCCAAAAAACGAAGAATACAATAATTTTTGTATAATAGAAACACCACTTCGTATTTTTATTGTCTAGACCTCCATGGTCTCCAATGTTCTCGTCTATAAAATTTTAACAATTATTATAAAGTTGTAAAATTATAAAATTACAAACTCACAATTATAAAGTTTTTATCACTTCGCAAGATGATTATTTATGCTTTTTGTTTGTCTGCTGATACAATTTGAATAAAAAAATACTTCATTGATATTCTATATTTTATTTGCTCTGACTTTATTTAAAAACAAACAGAGGGGGGGGGGGGGGGGGGGGAGAAAGAATTGTAATGCTGAGGTGGAAGCAGGAATGGGAAAATGTGATTTTTGGCTATTTTACTTGGAAAATTAGTTATTATTTTTTTTTTCTCACATACGAGAAGGCGACGATAGCAGCACGTGCAAAGGAAATAGTGAGGAGGAGGGGGAAAGAGGTCCAACCAAGTCCAACTGCCGAAGTAAGCAGTAGCGAGTAGCGAGCGACGATCAGGCGCGATCAGGCGACGATACGAGTCCAACATGCAGTGTGTTAATCCGCATCCGCAATGACAGAAGCGAGTGTTTGTGAGTGTGTTTTGGGTGTTTGGGGATCAGTTGGTACAGTTATAAATACAGGTTACGTACGGACTGTGATATCTTATGCATAATAATTATACTGTATAGTGCGCACTTCATAACTTTCTAACAGAAACACAATTAAAAATAAACTGGCCAAATGAATGTTGATAAGCAGGTATGTCATTTGTATAGTGTATTACTATATATGTATGCAGGGTCGGCCTGGGAGGAAAAGGCCCGGTCCGCGAGATTACAATAGGGCCCGCGACCAAAGGGGGGTTTGGGGGCGAAGCCCCCCAAAAATGCTCCGCAGGAAATTTTTTTGATGCCACGCCCCCTTTTAATTAGGAATTTACTTAAAATACTTCACTTTTGTATGATATTTTTATGACATGCACACTACAAATAAGATCATTATAATGTTTTTAAATGAGCTAAGATAATGGAGAAAAATATGATGTTCAGAAAAAAGCTTAAATTAAAAAATACAATTGAATAAAATCAACTATTTTATTTAAACGCGGAGAACGACAGCTTTCTTTGTTTAGGATCATTTCCACACTTATCCAATTCTTTTCTAGCGGACTGAGTATATGTTTCAGTGCACCAGTATTGTGTTTATATTCTGGTTTAGAAAACATTTAGGAGCGATAATTTAATTATAAATTTATCTTTACTAATTAGTATTGTCACACCGACACACTTGCCGCAGCAAGTCACATTTCTTCCCCGCCGTTCAATCAAAAAGTCACATTTTTTTTTATTATTTTTACCAAAATATAAAGGAGGACAAATTATATGAAGTAGGTGAACAATAACAAAACAATTGCTAACTGACCACTAGACTATAGAGTTCACTATAGGAGTGCAATTTTTTAAAAAATTAAAAGCGGATAGAATTTTAAGATTAGATGTAATTTCTTATCTTCTTTTGAAAGAAAAAGAAAATTTATCAGTCTGAAATTGTCCTTTTAATTTTCTTCTTCTTCTTCTCCTTTTTTTTTTTTTTTTTTTTTTTTTTTTTTCCTTCATTTTTTTTTTTTTTTTTTCAATGCTTCTTACCGGCCGTGACGTCGCACCAATCACAGGCAGCGCGGGAAAAAGCTAGGGCCCCCTAATTTAACATTACGCTTATGGAGTGAAACACGTTTTTTGCGATTTTTGAGAAAACTACTGCACCGATTTTGGAAAAATTTAAATGAGGGATACTAGGCATACTTTAACGTGTTTTAAGCCAAAAAAAAATTTTAGAAATTTTTTTGGCCGGTAAGAAGCATTGGAGTGTTGTGGTGGGCACGGCAAGGGCCCGCGCCCGGGGGGGCCCGGTCCGCAATCGCGGACTAGCGGACCTGGCCAGGCCGACCCTGTATGTATGGTATATATATATATTTTTTAATTTTGTCGATCTTATAAAATGCATATTATGAGACATGGGACATAGTACCGAGCGCTTCAGAATAAGTTATATACAAACAAAGGAAGTAAAAGGTAACATTTCAATATATTTTATCAAAGTGATGCGTATAGGGTGGTTTCATTCATGTTAATGTCGACGTCGACGTCATAAGTGAGTACTAAATAACATGGACCGGTATAGGAAAATGGCACATTTGGACAGTTTAAAAATACTTCGCAATTTTTTGAGAACATTGATGCTGTTAACAGGTTGTATTAGTACCTCAAGTATGTATGAAAATTAATAATGACCAAAAAATAGCTATACTTTTCCAAAGAAAATAGCCAAAAACTACACGTTTGTCCTATGCTGAACAATAAGAAGAGCATCAAAAATCACTCAGAATGACGTCATGCGTATACACACCCTTATGTAGTACGGTATACACATAATTTATACATAATGTATGATGATCCCATTTTATATGATTTATCCGTTTGTTTTGAGTAATAATAATAAAGGATCTCCTCAGGTACACATACAAACTTACATTTCTCAAATGTGTACGCAATATGTATTATTGTAGTATAGTTTGTTTTTGGTTGAACGATTGAGAGGAAAAGTTGGAATAATATTTTTAATGTAAAATTTGACATACTCATGAAAATATTAATGAGTTCTGTCAAGTTTGTTGTGGCTTCAATCGCTTTTGTCATTTATTAGACCGATCAACAACCAAACACGTATTTCAGTGCCAAAAATACTTTGTCTTTGTTTTATACCAGTTTTACAAAAAGGATTCAAAGAGTTTTTTTTCCCATTATACATACATACTGTATACATAGTAAAAAAAATTGTTTTATTACAGTAAAAAAAAAAAAATAATAATATGAATTATGAATATGTGTATTAGTATGTTTATAATATATTAAATTTTTTTTTTAATAAAGTAATTACGTATCAGTAAATAATTAATTATTTAATTATATGTTTATATTATATGGGCTCAAATTATTATTAAAAATATTAATTTGGTTAAATATTAATTTAAACATTATTTTATTGAATTCATTAAGGGAGTAGGTTACCAACATTATATCTCAAAAACTAGAAGTGTTTTGGGTCTAAATTTGGCGTCGTTGGGTAGCTAAGAGTCACACCTAGCCGTGATGATGTTTAACCGTCCCGAAAATAAGAAAAAAAAAATATTGAAATTAACATTGGGCCTTATGGGCTTAAAATTTCAAAGAATAATATAAAATTAATTTGCACGGTGACCCCCCAACATTTTTATATATTTAAAATTGTCTCATGCTGAAGTATCATTGTGCAGAATTTCAGATTTTTTTGACGGTAAAAGTTTGAGTCTAATGGCCGACGTCGGTCCCGTACTCCCTTAATAAAACTTTTATATTGATGTAATTTTTATTATATTAACACAAATAACACATTACTGTAATTCAACGCGCAAGAATGATTTCCATTCTCATTACAGTCATGAAATACAAATCCATAATATGACATCACAATTCACAAGGCAGCATTGAAATGTGACTGAACTACTGTTTGTAAACTTGTGTAAATGTTATACAAACATACACAAGTGCTGGAGGGAGTCACTCAAACTGTAAATTACAATATCAACAAAACGAACCTGCATTTAATTAAAATATTTATTATGTATTTTTTAAATGGTATATTATAATTAGTTCTTTAAATTGCACTTATCTTTTTAAAGTATAATGTAAGTTTAATCGTTCCCTTGGAATTTATTTATCGAAAATCTTTTTATTATAATTTTTTATGCGGTCTTGAGCAGGGTCGGATTGTCTAATTATATTTGACTGGATATAATATATTTTAAAATTATTAATATATGTTCATGTTAAATCCAGTTCTCTGCTCCTAAAATGAATCACCTTTGGTTATTCAAATGTAATGCGCATTTTTTGGTGCAAGAAAACAGGGTTTACGAACACACTTATGCTGTTCGCAAACCCTGTTTTCTGCTCCTAAAATGACAATAACCTTTGGTTATTCAAATGTAATGCGTATTTTTTGGTGCAAGAAAACAGGGTTTACGAACAACACTTTTACAATAATTTAATTAAGAATATTGGTGGTAACATAGCACCAATAAGATGCGTGCTAGAAAAAGGTGCGGGATTCTTAATTTAACAATACGCATAAAGCCATAGACCATAATATAAAACAACACGGGCTTTTTAATGAATAAACACGAAATGGGATCTTCAAAACTGATGACAATTTTTGCCAGAATGTTAATGAAACTCCACGAGAGAGCGTAAAAAAACTATAAAGTATGCAATTTGCGTGAAAATTCATGTTTATGACGTCAGAAACATGCAAAAATTAGTATGAAAATGTTGTGTGGGTTGCATAAATCGAATTTTCTGATCACTGCTACGGGTCTACTGTTGGGTTTTGAGACAAACTAAAGCTATTTATGTAAGTCCCATCAAGTGTTTTGTGATACAAATGATTATGTTTCTCTCTGGTCTATACCTTTAAGAAACACGCTTATTATTATAATTAATATTTTTAAACTACTGAACAGATTCAGGAAAAATTTATACAGTTATAAAAGATACTATAGTAGGCGTACTCTAACAATGAATTTAATTATTCAAAGACTCAAGTATAAAAATACTAGGCGAGATTTATAGGCCTAACGAAAGTCTGTTCCATTCTTACACTTAATGTTATGATATCTTTATATTTTAATAATTTGAAACATAAAGTTTAAAAAAAGAGAAATCTTCTCATTTCAATGAATCTCTAAATATAAGTTGAATACAATAAAATGTTTATTCATTGTCATATATTTTTCTCCTCTTTTACTGTCAGCCATCAGAAAATTATTCACTTGGAAAACGTAGAGTAAACATTCAGTCAGATAAATGATAAATTTAAAAATAAAATAGTGATTCTTTATATTTATATATGTAAATTGCGTGTATATCACTGTCGATCTGTTTGTATGTAACTCTTTCTCAGACAAGCTTCAGAAAGTCTTATCTATAAGGAAATGTTTTCAATGAAAACAAACATTAATTTAACAACTTTTATGAATTAATCATACTCTTTTAAAACCTATAGTTTATTAGTTATTATATAATTGTATATAATTTGAACACTTTGAAGGTTTTGCGTGTTACATAATACAACGGTGTTACAGACCTCTATAATACGTATTTCCGTTTCGTTATTAAATATTTGCTTAAAAATTTATTAACATGCTCTATATTATATAGATTTATTGATAAATTATTTCTTGCTGTTATACTTGCGATAAGTTTTTTTTTTCTCGTTAAATTCCATGTTATATGTAAGAGGAAGAGGAAAAACTTATCCATGCAAAATTCAAATTATAATTTAATGAACTGTATAATTATATTTCTGACGTGCATATATATTTACCACATCTTGTCAACGATCGAGTGTTGAACTTTTATGATTCACATTATAGAAACAAATACGATTAAGTAACCAAGTTACTATTAAATATAATAGTTAATAATATCGAAAATATGAGTTTATAAGTAAGTAAAAATAATAATAATAATAAACAAAAAAAATGCGCAATTCCATTTAAAAAGCATTAGGCGATCGATCGTCATTTTTACGTGTTTAGGAGCAAAAAGAAAAAAAAAAAAAAAGAGTTTACGAACACCATACTATTTTAATCGTTGTTTAAAATAAGAGTAAATATTAGAACATTTTAGTTTGATTTGCAAAATATCTTCATATCACTATAGTGATATATTTAAAATATATTTTACATTAATATAATATACATTATTCAGAAACACACACACGTGCGCAAATATATTTACATTACATGTAACTACGTCAAATCGCTTTTGTTTTATTTATAGTATAATATATAAAGTCACTTCTGTATAATTTCATTACAAATTGTAGTTTTACCCACAAAAATCTTATAAATTTTCAGATAAAATGACATTGATTAACGAATTTTTGTAAGAAGAAACTTTGTTTTTGACGCATGACATGATTATATGGGGAGTGATATTAAACACAAACAAAATATTGCATGCTGTCTACCACTGATCTCAAAATATTATTTATTATGTGGGACGTGTTTTGTAATATATTGCATTTTTTTTATTATCATAAATCAAGGTATTACTGCTTTATTGTTATAAATTAATCTCTATATAGAATTGATTTGAAATATTATATTAAAATATTTATTAATATACTAGTTATTAATAATTCTAATTTTAAACCTAGGTAAATAGGTAAATAATAATAATAAAAAAAATTAATAATTTCGTTTTTTTACAAGATGTTGTTGTTGTTGTTGTTTTTTTTTTTTTTGTCTAAAACTTTTGTGTAAAATTCATATACATATTTGTTAAAAAGAGGTTCTCTGAACGCAATAATAAACTGAATTTGTGGCAAAAAAAGAAAGAATGAAGGAAAAACCAAAAACCAAAAAAACATAAGGTTTCAAAAGTTCGTTTTTGAAAAGAGAATAGTAAAATAAATATACGAAATCAGAATAATATAAATATAGACAATGACTATGTTAATATAACGCCAAGTTCAAAAGAAAGTTCACAAGAAATCTGCTTGAAAACTCAAATAATAGACTGTGTAAGGCTATAGGGTCAATTCTTTACATCAGGTGCACAATCCTAGTGTTTAAGCGGCTTGTCACTTGCTTTAAAATGGAGAATTTGAATCTCAGTAACCCCAAGAGGATTTATACCATTGAAGCCGAGTTGTTAAGATTTTTCTTCTCGTTTTCCCCCTCTATATTATTTCTTTTATCAAGGATAAGATAAGTATAAAACGATATTGCTTGTAAGTATTGCATCAACATCTTTATTTTAATAATGCAACATGCAATAAATGAGAAAATAAAATTAATTCAAATGACATTTATACCAAGTCAAATCAAGTATATAGTATACAAACGTCTATGTTTTGTAACGCACTGTTAGTGATGCTTGGAGATTGTATGAATATGTGACGCACTCATTTCTCGACATGCAAATTTGTTGTGAATTGTTACGTAAAGTAACAGATGCGATATTTCTCACGCCATTGCCAATACAAACAAATCAAAATGACAACTTCTTTGGCATAGCAAGAGATCAAAATCAAACTTTTGTTGTTGTTACAAACCCTCATTTCCATTTCCTGTGCTTTCAATTTATATATGCGTGCCGCGTGTTTGTAAGAAGTTGATGTAAATAATAATAATATAATCGAAATAAAAAAATGTTTATTGAGAGGAAAAAAATATAAACTTTATTTCTTCTTGCAAGTTCACGTTGTAATATTTAAACTATTTTATAAAATTGTATTTTATTTAATATTGATTTGAATTTAAATACAATAGAATCATTAAAAATTATAATTATAACATTATCAGTTAATACAAAAATTATATCAATATAGTTTTTTAAATACCCTCTTTATTTTACTCTTTATAAAAAACTGGATTATATGACATTAATAATTACACTTTTCACTTGAAAATTATTTGAGGAAACACAAAAAAACACGTTAAAGTTTGTTGATTATATTTTAGAATGAAATAAATTATTTTCGTACACAAACTGGGATAAAAATAATTACTGCTTCACTTAATGGCAATACAATGCATTCATACTAATTTATATCTTGTTCTACAGAAATACATGAGGTATATAATATATTTATAAGGTAATAGAGTATATAAATTTATATCAGTGTGTATGTGTAGTACACCAATTTCCATATTTAATAAAATTTCAATTTGTACCTTGAGTGTAAAGTTTGAATAATAAATTCACCACGTATGGGTTTGCTTAATTTGTGGAGGCGTATATCACTTGCAGTGGTGAAGATAAGAGATTGTGTTACAATTGAGATAGGGAGAGAAAATGCTTTGTGGCAACTGTTGGTGTAGTTTTCCTTTTCCTCGACCAATCTGTATGCTAATATTCATGGTATTTCAATATACAGAACATGGAATAGCAAAGATTCGAGAAACAGTAAGGTTGGAAAGAACTCCTTTAATGTGTACAAATTTAACACCATATATCTCTATTTTTTGTAAAATAGGCATTTTCTGAATTTTAGGTAAATTATAAAACTATCCACAGCTTTAAAATTATGCTGCTATTACAGCAAATGGCACACATTATTACAAAAAAAAAGCACCCAACGAACTTTTGTGATGCTATGTTGCAAGTAATGGTGTTCATATATTTAGAACGCCCTACTTCCTCGATTGCTTTAGATGCTTATATTGCTAAATTGAATACTTACATAAAGCCATTGGAAAAGGAAACCAAGTAGGAGGTAGCTCATTGCGAAGTTTTCTCACACTTTTACCGCTTTTACGTCACGTGATTTCTGTTTCCGGTACTTCCTTTTCCGGTTTTTAGATGTTTACATAAGTATTTATTCATTATTTTGTATAGTATAGCAGCCCATAAGGCCTAAAAAAAGAAGAATAAGAAAAAAAAAAAAAAAAAAAGAAGAAGAAGAAAAAGAAGAAGATGACGTATTCTAAATGAATACATTTTAAAAATAATTGATGAAAATTCCTGAAATATAATGATACGGTTTTGTTTTTAAATCTTATAGAACAATTTCTTACTAAAAAAATAAAATAAAAACAGATTAACAAACTTCTTCTTTTCAAATTTAAAGCCTATATTATACTGTAGATGTTACTTATTTTATACACATCTTTAGGTTATGAGAGAGAAATGCCCGAAACTTTTATAATGCAAGTTTTACACGACAACTAACTGCTTAACAAAGTGTAACTCACCAAGACAAGGCACTTACAAGTCAAAAACAGTTTTACAATTATTATTCTGTTGCTCATATTACGTTAGAATATTACGAAATTGTTCTTTACTCAAACTTTTCGTTAGTCATTATAAGTTAGCGAGAATTAAATAAAGTTAAAATCCATGAACGAAGTTTTTGCAAACAGGAATTTTATTTTAAGACATCAATTATAATCATTATTTCAAGATTTCTCAGAAATGAAAATACTCTTTTCAAACTAAAAATTCAATTTTCCGCAAAGTAGAGGATGATTTTTTTGAAAAAGAAACAACTTTCAATATTATTATTAATTGAATTTTTTTTTTATTATTTTTAGTAAATAAAAATGATTTTCAATGTGGAAATCAAATTTACTTATTTTACACTAGCAAAATTGCATAATTAATTATCTCATTTCAATTTATAAAAATACTTTCCAAAGACAACAATGAAACTTTGAAATTGGCAATAGATGAAAACGCCTGAAGTAAATTTACTTTGTCACCGGTGATAAAGAGTCAAAAACATGCAAATTTACGGTTAGTGTTTACTGGCTACTCGCAGGTCATTTGCTCTCACACTTTGAACTCTTTACGCTGAACAAAATTAATACTCTCTCATTCTCAAAATAAAATAACGTTCTAAAATAAAGGGAAATGTGTCATGTCATGTAATAATGTATTTGCCAAACTTTTATCTTGAAAATTATAACCATGAATTTTTATTTGATGACTGGGAAACTGAACTAATTTCCTATGCTTAATGAGTATTAAGTGATCGTGAAAGAGTAACGTGTAAAATTTTACATGTTGAAATGAACACTAGCTTCCTTGGCTATAATAATTTGGTGGCACCTGGTTCCTTGCTCATGTCAACTTACACTAGAGAGAGAGAGAGAGAGAGAGAGAGAGAGAGAGAGAGCGTAATAAAAATGAAGAGGCACACGGTGGAGCATGCTTTGGCGGCGGCTGCTTTACCCTCCCATCGCCCACCCACATTCTCTGGCACGCCGTGTAAATCGATTCCAAACGCTGAAAATCTCTAGCATCTCTTTTTCTCTCATTCTTCTTTCCCTGAAGCAATCCTTTAGTCTACCTTACCAACCGATTCTAAAATAAATGCACTTAGCACGAAGATAAAAAAAAGTAAGAGAAAAGCTGGAAAATTTATTAATTTTTATATTATAAAAAATATATATGAAAATAAAATTACGTAAGCTGATTTGACTAATATTACATACCTCTTTTTTGTACAAACGATATAAATTTACAACTTCAATTTAAGTATAAAACTTTAATTCTTGTAAGTATTTGAAATTTTTTGGACTGAAAATTAAGTTTGAAAGAAAATGATGTAATTGAATGTTTATTTTCTTTGTTTATATCATACTTTCTATAACGACTCAGATTGTATCATCGTTATTTTATTTTGGTAGCAGCAGATTGTCACAAGATTCCATAGCAATGTCAAAACCCACAGCTTAGCAACCTAAGATTACACATACCCTAAAAGTAACAAAAAAATATATGAGAACTGTTGGTGTTTAGGATTAGCTCTTTTTTTTTTTTTTTTTTTTTTTTTGCTTGCCCGATTGCTTCATCGCTTACTTTTTTTTCTTTTTTTCCTTTTTTTTTTTGAGAATAAAATGATGTGTATTGAAATTGAAAGTAATGTCCGTAGGAAGTTTTTACCGAAATAAAGTTATTTTGAAACTTTTTAAACCCTTCATTTTTTTTTCTTTTAACTTTTATAAAATAATCTGTTGAAAAGAAAAGCTACTTTAATGATAAAGCAACCATAGAAAAAATAGTTTCAATTGAAATTGCATTAAATGTAATAACGTTTTAATTGATTTTATTATCCTTTTACTGAGGACAGATTTACCAGTTCAATGTAAAGCAATTGGATTTGATTGCTTGAGTATTTAGGTCTGACAGTGAGATTACTGGGTTAACTTTTCTAATATATATTTGTGCAGTGACGACATTTGACTGCAGTTTGCAATGTTACGATGACGTTGGTAGATTATATATGGGTGGCAAATTGCAGTGAAGAAGTAACAAGAGGATACGTTAGCATTGTAATATAGTACAGGAGACATGGGATCTCATGGATATAAGCAAACGTGGCTAGCTTTATAACATTGTTGTTTTATTAAAAGTTTAATAAAAGTAGCTTATATATAGAAATAGGGAACAAATAATAATATATAATTCCTACATTCCTACTGTTGGCAATTTTTAGTCCATTATGTAATGTTTACGATAACACATGTTTCGAAATTGTAGTAGGTCTACTTTATAACGCACTGTTTGATTTACTGATTACTGCCTTGAAAATGGGGGTTCTTTTATAAAAAGGGAATCACAAACTTTTTATTCATTTAATTACTTCTGAAAGAATATCTTATATGAGATATAAAAGTATTTAATTTTCTTCTTCTTGAATTTTAATACTCTATTGTTTATAAAGACTTAGCATTAAAAAAAAAAAGCTTAGTTTTTCATTCATGTGTATGATTTTTTCCCTAGTCTTTTTGTAGCACTGGAAGAATTTTCAATAAATTTCAATAAAAATTGCATTTGACAAAACTACTAACTTGATGATTCTACTGAAAATCACTAGGTTGTACATTTTTATAATGGATTTAAAAAATACGACAAAATATTATATTAATGGACCACTTGCAATGAACGAACTATTTAAAATAATTTAAAAGATTCTTAATGTATTTCTTATGGAAAAATCGTTTTCACTTACTTGTTGCAACAATTAAAAACATTTTATTGCAAGTGGTCCATTAATGCAAAATCAAGTATTTTTAGGGTATGCAATGCAATGCTAACTCAATGTTAATTCATATTAGAATAAAGAAACTAATACCAATAATAATATTAATAATTAATATAAAAAATGATAATAATTATATCTAGTTGGGCAAAACTTTAACTATATGCAATTAAAACCTGATCACAAACGAAAATTACAGTATATTTAGTAAATTTTCTTGCTTTCTCATGTTTGTACAGCACTTACGAGAACAAACCAATTTAAAGTTTTATTCACTAAAATATAAACATTTCTATAGATATATTATGTACTGTACAGTACATACACATAGCAACGTCATACTTTTATCATCTGTGTTTTGTGTATATGTATACTCTGTCTGTATACTGTACTGCTCTAGACTAAAATCAATTTCAAACTTCATCTTTTGATTTTAAATTCAAAACTTATACGTTACGTAAAAGTAACTTAATTTTAGATATACACTAGATAAAAGTGTATATTTTATATAACGTGTACAATAATTCACGTTTGGTTTAAAAACAGAGAATGAAGTTAAAGTTTTTCCCAGAAAATCTTTCTAAGAGTCTCTACGGAGTTTGAGAAAATTGAAGTGAAAGTTTGCAGACAACTCTGTCATTTGAAACGATTTTTTTTCCTTGCACAATTTTGAATGAAGTAGATGAAGGTGGACACGAGGGAGGATTCGAAGCAGGGCACTTAAAAGCTACTCAGATCTCTAGGGATTACTCTCCTTTCTCTCTGAAGGCGGCTTACACAGATGATGAGAGGCTTAGCAGCCGCCTCATTAATATATCATAATTTGTACTTATGCTAGATATATAAACATAAACATTCGAGCAGAAGGGGGTGAGGTTAAGGGGGTGAAATGAGAGGAAAGTAAGAAGCGTGAGAGCGGTCACACACGGTGCATCAGCTTGCTGCTCATATTTTGGTAGGAATATGCAATTTAAATAATAATTGCATGAGAAAAGAAAATTAACACAAAGACGCTTTCCACCCCTGCCCCAGTATATTATATGTATATATAATACCAGTAAATAATATACAAAAAATTATAAACAATGAAACAAACAAAGCATGCATAAAACATTAAAAATAACGCTTCATATTTTCATGTGATAATATAAAATTTCCTTCAACTTAACATAAATTTAGTTTTATATTTTACAGGCCTTAAAATATGCAGGATTGAAAAATAAGATGCAAATAAATGCTAGAGAAAGAGAGGTGTCTCTTGAAATGTTAAAAGTGCTCATGAATATCTTGGTGACGTCACTTGCTCTCATACTCGTATCAAGTGTCAAGTAAACAAAGTATCATCTCAATAAATTTTATGCAAAGTGGAGAGCAACGTTCCTGCAGAGAAAACATGATGCAAAATCTAACCACACACGCACGGTTATTGCCGCGATTTATACACTATTATTCCACTATAAAAACTGATGACTTTTTTTTCTAGGTGTAAATCTAATTTTAGAGCAATATAAAACAATTTTTGTTTTGATATAAAAGAAGGAAAAAAACCTGAAAGTAGTTTCACGCAGTAAAAAGTAATCTTGAAGGAGTGATAAATCGCAGTCTTCTCTTTTGTTGGTTTCTCTAGAGGCTTTGTTTACTTTGCTAGCTCGCTGCTCGCGTTGCATTGGGATTGCGTCTGCTGCAGTCAGTATGTTGACATGGTGACCAATAAGCTCCAATGGAGAACTCATTTCTGTGGAGATATTTTAAAATGAAACTAGCATAATTATTAGTTCATTTGTTTTGTACAATATTAATTTGTTAATAGTAATATTTATTTACCGTAAAAAATAGGAAAATATTTTTTAATTGAAGTTCATATAATAATTTAACAATAATAATAATAAATAATTTATATAATTTAATAATGAAAGCACACGAACAGAAATAAATATGTAATAAGTATGCTAGCTCCATGCAGCAACATTTTATGCATCATTATTTATGCTATACTTTATAGTAATTTGATTATACTACATAGCATTGTAATTAAGATGTACAGCTCTGGCCAAAAGTTTACGAACTGGGCAGCGGCGGCCGCTGCGTTTTCTCATAAAGATGTAGTGTGGTTGCGGGTTGCTTATGCAAATCGTTCGGGAACTTTTAGCCAGAGCTGTACATACAGCAATAACTACTATGTTATTACAAAATAGTAATATTTGGACACTACTATTATAAAGGAATTGTTCAATGCAACATTAATTACTTAATTTATTTTTTGCGTGCAGCATTGCATTGTCTTTTTCTTCAAAGATTCAACACCATAGTGCAGTACAGTACGTACACTTGAGTTGATCTAATTCAATATCGTTCAATTTCAAATTTTCCTTTAATGTTCTATAAATATACTATAAGCATTTTAAAAATCTAAAACATTATTTTCAAAAATAGCTTGATACTAGTTTAGTTTATTTGAATAGATATGACGTCAATTCTTACCCATATTATTTTAATGATTATAACATTTTGAGTATAAGATGACAATTTGTATATTATTATTATTATTTGCTTCACAACAATCTCAATGTTTTGCATGACGACGTAGAGTCAATAAACACAAAATAGTGAAATCTTGATTAGCTGTAAGTTTGGCACCACGTGGTTGCTAGTTATCTTGTGCCAGTATATATAAGTCAAGTGAAGGGAGCTTTTACAACCCCTGTGGATTCCACCCTTATACTTACTTCTAACTTAATTGCATTACTTACCTGCTATATAGACTGTATAGACCGGCGTAGGTTTGTAACACAAAACGTTAATTACTCTTAACATCATCTATATACATGCCAAGCCAACTTTTTATTATTATTATTATTGTAATTATAACAATTCATTAATCAAATTTTGCTTTGATGTACATAAATATGAGGCATTTCCTTGTTGTAGTTTAATACAGGAAATATACTTATCTTAAAGGAATAGTACAGAAGAAAACATAAGTGTTTATATCACAAAACTCTTGATGGGATTTATAACATTGGTTTGTTTCAAAACCACTGTAGCTCCGCAGTAGTAATCAGAAAAATTCAATTTATGCAACCCGCACAACATTTACACCCACCACATTTACATTCTAATGAAAATTGTTATCAGTTTTGGAGATCCCATTTTTTGTTTAATCATTAAAAAGCACATAATAATGCATGAGGTCTATGGGTTTAAGTGGTGCTCAATTATATTGTCTTTTTCAAGGAATAAGGTTTTCGTGTTAATTAAATTTATCTCAATAAAAATTAATAATTTTCTTAAAATGAAAGTTGAACTTAAGATTGTGTTTATTAATACCTGAGGAAGAATTGTTATCAAAAGGAAATTCTTAACATTCTTATCATGTTCAATTAAAAAAAAAAAATACACTTTCCGTTTGATGAATATAATATAATTATTTCTTTGTTAATTTTACCGGAGGACCATACAATTTTGCTAATTGAATTAAATAATAGTCACTTCTAACTTGCATAGATAACACGTCTATTTTAATACTACGAAAAAAAAAAATTGAAATTGAAAAGACTTATCATGGTAAAGTATAAAAGATTGGTTTCTTGTTTGAGAACAAAAGCTTTTTGTATATTATCTACTCTCTCGATATATTATGCATTAGTTTTAGCATCTGAGGCTTATGTAGGTTTAAATATGTGGAATATATATTTATATATTATCTAGGTTGATTTTAATGTGTTGGCTTTAATCTGTTAATACAACATACTCCATGCATACATGGAAAATAACATCAAGTGTATCGATATGTAGAGTATAGAGATGTGATCTGGCCAAACTTATCCTACACTCTCTCTTGTTTTTACCAATAATAATATGTTGTTGTTGTTGAAATATACGTTACTTAATCTATCTAATAATTATCGATCTATGCATTAATTACACTATATTACACTTATATACCTTTATATTTCAAGTAAAGTTTAATTTTAATTATATGATATTATACGCAACATAATAATGCAAATACTTCGTAAATATAATTTAAACTTAATTAATATTATATGTAATAAATAATTCATATTGCATTTACATTTATATTGCATAATTATAATTATACTTTATATATTTATGATTGCTATATACGAAGAATGATTTTATTTATAATACTGTACATGTTCTTTTTATTTTAAATTCATTTCAGAGTAATTTGTATATGTATTTGAAATGCAATAAAAATTTGCAGCTAATTAAAAAAAAAGTTCATAATTTTTCTCTACGAGCTATGACAGTTAGTAATGCATCACAGAATATAGGGAAGTATAGTACTACTTTTTATTATTATTATTATGATTTTTTTTTGTAATTTAAGTTTCTGGAAAACAGCAAAGGCTGTAGGCAGGCATAATAATATATTGCACTGTACCACATCTAGAATACTGTGTCGTAACGACAGCAAGCGAACGAATGATTGAAAAAGAACAAGCGCTTGAGGTTGTGACTCACATCACTCCTGAATAAACACAAACTTTTGCGTTTCCTTGACAACAATCAAACATCTACTGAAACTGTGACTTTATCTAATTATATCACGTTTGTTTTGTATAAACTTGATGTGTGGTACAAGTTTTAATTGATAGAGAGGCTGTAATTAAACTTTGTAGTCGGGAATATTGACAGACAACTTGTTTTGCATTTAAGATTCCCGTCACTCACAATCTTCCCTCTAACTATATTTGAATTTCTTTGTTTATTATTATTTACTAAATTAATGGAACTAATACTTACAAAATTTCTTTGCTGATTTTATCGTATAAGACCATACAATTTCGCAAACTGAATTAAAGTAAATCAACTTTTTTAAGCCTTCTTCTAAAATTTTCCTTATTATAGTGTTAAGTATTAATTAACAATTGACTAACGCGATTATTGATGTGATTTTACCCATGCATAATTAATTAATTAACTTTATTGTAAATGTAAAGGATTTTCTTTGAATTACATTGTTTTATCTTACAAACACTCTCATCATCAAAACACACATCTCATTATGTTCATCTGTATTATCAGGTGCTTCTTATTATTTATAATTGGTATTCAAAGTATCTATCTGTCTGTTTGATATATATACTTTATCAAATTCTATCGCTTTTTTTTTTTTTTATTGTACTTCCATTTTAAATAAATATTAATGATTATATGATCATTATCAATGTAACGAATTGACTTTACACTTTTTTTTTACATTTGTTTAATATTTAACTTTTCTATCTATATTTGATGACATTATGATCCGTCAATTACATTAAAATTTTAAACATATATGAACATAAAAAATATTTGTATAAACTAATTGTCATTACAGGTGTGCTTTTTTATGATTTGAAAATGAGGTACGAGTATCACTAGTATCAGTTTACGGAATTATTAATCACTTAAGAAGAGCGCGCAGGTGCATGGTTCAAGTGAGGATGAACATAATGTTTGACGAGATATCTATGTTCAAGCTAATTTTCCACACGTCACACAATACATATCAAAGTACTTATATACATTACAATGCATTACATTACATAAGTGCGTTTTTCTGAAATAGTTTCATCCTCCTACTATGAGGAAGAAAAAAAGAGGGGTTGTGGGAGGGGGGGGGGGTAATTTTATTGCATATTCTTAAACAGGACATTATCTTGAATCGATAGATATGCGAATACTCGATTTTTTAGTTCAGGTGGTACTTTTAAACAATTTTTGAAAGTTGCAAAATAAAGTCACAGTTGTTAACTTTTTCGTATAGATACATGCATAAGTTGCCACCCGTGATGTCATATTTTGAGTGTCAAAAATTAATTAAAAATTCTGAATGAACTAAAAAATTAGATTAAATTGTGTCCTCTTTTATAATATGAAATATAATTACCCCCTACATTTTTTGGTTTTCCTGATTGTATAATTAGGATAAGAACAATATTTTCATTTTTTTTTAATTGTTAACATTTTTTTAAGTTCTTTGAATACAAGAGTAAAATCATTTAAATAGACATTCAGTTGAAGTTTTTTTATTAAGAGAATAAATTACAAAGTATTTTAAAATTATCAATTATACTTACATTATTCGGTAGATACTATGTATATATTTTTTTTTAAAGTTGTTTTGTTTATTTACTGTCATCCGAAAATGAGCAAGCATTAGTTACCCAAACACATTGATGGCACTACTATAATACTAAACGATACAAGTACTACAGAGTAGACACCATAGTGCACTATTATTTCGTTATGTATAGAAATAATGATATAAAATTTTACACGTTCTACTTATGATCATACAATTCGTTTATATGGAGAGCTAATTTAACGCAATGCTCTATAAGTAAAAGTACGTGGTATTTCCATTAGCCAATGGAGTAAAAATTTACAACCCAGTGTTTGTACATGACATATTTTTTCCATACAAACACAATTTAAAACAAGAGAGAAGAGAGTAAAATGTAAAATCACAGAATTCATGCCTCGGGAATGTAAACAGTTGTGATACTATATTTTAAAAACTTGTGCTTTATTTGCAATGTTATTCTTATGAGAAAATAGGCGCAAAATTTAATTGGTACAAACTTTATTATATGAGGTCGTATCGTTCAATCCATTGATTAAAATCTCCAACGCTCATAGGATCCAAAAGTAGGAGGGGCAAAGGATTTCTAGGGTAGCGTAGGGTAACTCAACAAGAACTTTATAAAGAATACTTCGTGAAGAAGAAAAAATCATGTAGCGTTATTACTGTTGCACAGCCAACATTTTATATCTGAAAAAATAATAAAAGCAAGATTTTGTATTTTGTTTTTTTTATTCTATCATCAAGGGTTTTGGAAATATGTAAAATGAAACATTACGAAAGTTAGAGTCTTAATATCGGTGCATAAAGAAGTTTCCCCATCACAGTGTTTTTACTTTGTGATAATTAAGAACGTATGTTTTCAGCTAAAACATTACGATTCTTATGAAAATAAGAAAATGATATTACCTTATTTAATATCTATAATAGTTGAGATTGAGCAAGGTTTTAATAGCGTTTCCATATGTGCTTTCAATCACATTTTACAATAAACTGAATGTAGTGTATGATATTATAATAATAATAATAATAATAAATGGTTTTTATTACGAGGCCAAAAAGGGTACATACCCACTTACATGGTCCTCTGACTTATTCTTAACATAAATATTATCGTCAGAGTATTTAATTTTTACAACAAAATCATAGAATACATAAACATATTATATAATATTATTTCACTATAGTGATAAAACATGATAAAGAGCATAATATATATTTCTTATTTACTTATTCTTATACAATTATGATAAACACTTTTTACTGACATGTATTTTATGTTTAAAATAATACTAATCAAAATATCTTTTACATACTCAAAACGGATATTTAGACAATTATTTAGTCTTTAATTCTTTTATTCAAATATAATTCTTTTATTATAAATATAATGATTTGAAGTTACTGTAAACTAACTATCCATGTAAACTCATTGTCAGTATGTTTATGTTTTTGTCCAGAGCTGTACATATAAAGAAAAAAGTAGAAAGCAGTAATTAGATTGAGCTATCTAGTATTTATTTGTTCTAATGTAAAATGCATTCTAGATAGCAATTATTTTAAAAAGCATTAGTTTTTTTTTCTGGTGCAATTTTCAATCACGTAATGGGTTACAAAGTGTAGTTTATATGATCGTATATAGTGAAATAATATAAAGTGAAGGAGGTTGACGAGAACACGCTATAAAACCTCAAATAGTAAGCAATATAGGAAAAACCACAATGTTGATCATCTTTTTGCTTATGTCACAAATCATGACTGGAAATAATTCTCATAAGAAAAATACGTTCATTGCTCCCATGTTGCTTTTTTTTATGTAATCTACTTTGTTATTTGTATTAAAGTGTTAAAATTCAAATCACTTTTTGCATGAGATTCTGCATTTTTTTTTTTTTTTTTTTTTTATTATTATTATGAATGTAACTCTAAAATCGTGCAATATTAAGTTAAGAAAACAAACTTAGATTGGCATTTCCCATAAGGTTTATATTATTAAGGGTTATTGATTTAATCCCTTCGGGGAAAATTTCTCTATTTTAAGGTAGTGGGTACTACAAATTGACTATTATAATAATGTTAAACAAAATGCTCCAGTGTATACAAGTAAAAGAAAAAAATAACACAAAGTTGTGTTTTTGTTTTTTTACTTATTGTTATACATACACTTTTTTTAATGGACAAAATGATTGACTATTTAATTAACTTATAATTACTTTCTCTAATTAAAAAAATAAAACTTTATTAATTCATTTGAAAGTAATTAAGTTTTGTACGTAGTGTATATTTTCTTACTGTTTTTTCTTTCTACAACAGATTGCAGTTGTAGAGAATTTTTAAGTACGTATTCTATTGTTATTTATGTCTTTTTTATTTATTATTATTGCTTTTTATATAAAGTAGAAGAACAATGCACTATAATAAATTATTATATTATATTCTTTATAGAAAAGACAATCCAATAAAACAACAACTTTTATTGCACACAAGGTAAAAATCAAAGTAAATAACAAACAATAAAATGTGTGTCAATGTAGTTTTATTTATTTGAACTTGTTATTTTCTTTTAGTATAAACATTCTCAAGCAATATTACATGAACATTGTCTTGGAAAAAAAAAACACATTATTTGTTTTCTTGTACGGTTTGCTACCTTGTCTGATACCTTCTTTTCTACATTGATTTCAGTCTTATGTTTAAAGAAAATATTAAGTATTTTATTGTAAAAGTTGAACCAATATTCTTCAAGTCAATGCGCTTATGAGAACAAAAGAACACAAAAGAAATCATTCTCTTGACATGTTTTGCGATAAGGAATAAAAAATAAGATTTTTTTTTTAATTAATTGGGTTGTTTTCATTTCGGTTTATATATAGACTGCAAGTAATGTTTGATATTTTTTGTAAATACGTGTATTCTGCTTTTAAATTCAGAAAAAGCTATAGATATAGCAGACATAGCAAACAAATTATTCTTGCTCTTGTTATATTTTGTTGTATAACTGTAGACGTACGAGATAAAAAAAAACGTGATACTTGAATATTCTTGAAACTTTCAGAGTTGTTTAACTTGTGTGTCAATATAGAGTAAATTACACAATATTTTATTGATTTCCACTATCCATTTTTTCCTTTTATATAATATAATATTTACTTATTATATACATGGGTAGTATACTATAACGTTACACTTAGCGTTACAAGCTATACCTACGTCTTTTTTAACATCAATTAAATCTTTCATGAAAGATTTAATTAGTATGAATTCTAATAATCAAAATTACAAAATTCAAAAATTCCAAAAAAAAAAAAAAAAAAAAAAAAAAAATCAATTCTTTTATCCAATAATTAAATGCATTAGTTTAAGTTATTGCCACAAAATGAGACAATGTAGAAATAATTGTCAATAATTTACACATACAAAAAAAAAAAAAAAAATCTTTGTTGTATAAAAATACAATTTGTATTTAAATTGCGTCATCTACGTAATATTATATTCATTTAGAAATTTGTTTTTCAAGTTATGATAACTTATAATTTTTAGCTTAATGTACCAATTATTTTTTTTTTACTAAACTTATTTTTACTAATTTCCAATAAATAATATATAAACAATGTGAAAGCGGAGCAATCTTAATATGGAGCCCTTACATAGCTAAATATAGATTTTACTTTTACCCAAAGCAAACATATCATAAGTATTTTTAAGACAGTATAGAATAGAACTAAAATAGATTTTAAACTTTTTAAAGTATACTGCATGCAACTGGCGTTGAATAAAAAGTAAAATAGAAAGAAAAAGTTGTTTATTTGTGAAGCATTTTCCACACGTGCGAATATAGAAACAGTTTAGGGGGAAGAAAATAGAATAAAATAAAAAGTTTGTTTGTTGTTTTGTATATTATCTTTTGTATGCGTGAAACATAAAATGTGATATCTTATGATGTAATAAAAACCCGCACAGCTTACAATACGAATAAATCAATTCAAAAACTATTTTACTATACCTAATAAATTCTTTTTATTAATTCAATGATTCACACACAAAGTCAAAGAAAATAAAACATATACGCAAGAAAGTCTTATTTTAAATTATTACGTATACGTTTTCGCATAAAAGTAATACAGAGAATTCTTACAAGTAAAAAAATACAACTTAAGAACTGTCGACTATATTTTTGTTCATCTACGTTTCCAATTTTTAACTCGTTACACATGCGCAGTACGTTAAACCGGCAGTAGAAGTGAATACATTTACATAGCTGACAGATTATAGAAGTTGTCTTCTTTACTTGTCAATCCATTACATAGTATTTAAATTTAAATCTAAAGTTAAATTTTGCAAAAAAAAAAAAAAAAAAAAAAAAAATCTCAACACTACCTTTTAATTTGAATGGTCTAATAAGTTTAACTTGACGTACATGCACGTATGAATAAGTTTTGAATACATATACGCAGGAAAAAATTAATGTTTATATTACACACATAAAGAGTTTTGGAAAAATGAAACTGTATATCACATGAGGGAGAGAGAGAGAGAGAGAGAGAGAGAGAGAGAGAGAGAGAGAGAGAGAGAGAGAGAGAGAGAGAGAGAGAGAGAGAGAGAAGTTAAAATTAAAAGCAAATTTATTCTCACAAAAGGTGAGACGTATAATCAATATTATATTTTAGCTACACAAAACTTGAATTTTCCTTGCGAATGCACACAGAAATGCGATAATGTATGAAAGTGAGTAAGAAATATCTCTGTAGTAGTAGTAGTAGTAGTAGTAGTAGTAGTAGAGAGAGAGAGAGAGAGAGAGAGAGAGAGAGAGAGAGAGAGAGAGAGAGAGAGAGAGAGAGAGAGAGAGAGAGAGAACAAATCAAGTAAGATCCAGTTTTCTAGAGAAAAAAAAGGAGGAAAATAAACTTTCTTCTAAACTTTATTTATAATCCTAAAATGCATTTTTATGGGTCATATTTGCTAAACTGTGTTAAATAAAAAGGTGTAAAACGATACTACGTGGAAAGGGGGCCTGTTTAATTTTGAAAAGCAATAATTAATACAGAAAGTTCGAGGTTTGAAACGATAAAAAAAGAGCATAAATGTGTTTTGCACTAGTGTTGCATATTGTATTTTGTCTTATTCTTTAGTGAATTAAACTAAGCAATCGTCTTGTGTGATTAACAAAATAATACTATGTTTGAAAGACCAACGGTTAGGTCTTACTAAATCCTATGTTATATCCCATAAATTTATAACTCAATCTAGTTGTAGCAATAATTTATTTCACTTTAAAATATTCCATTTTACAATTAAAAAAAAAATGTTTATTTGTACAAAAACATATTGCTAATAAAAGTGATTTTTTTTTTCTACGTTGAAACAAAATTATTGCTTGAAAATTTATATCAAACTTTCGTTACAATACGTATTAATTTTTTTTTTTTAATATTGATATATTGTAACTCATTTACAAAAAAGATAATAAATGTTTTAATAATTCATTGAAAAATTACATAAATTTATTTGCGTTGAAATTTTTGTTGCAACTGAATCACATACTATTTGTTTTTACCGAATTTTAATTCCAAATCACTGAACTGAAACGATATTATATAAGAAAAATCTATTGCTGAACGCAAAAGCTGTCAATTACAAAATGATTTTTCTTTGTAAATTTGATTTGGTGATTCAGATCAATTTTACTTAACAAAATGAGGAGAAAAAGAGTTATGTCAAGAAGATAGAGGAAGGAAAAAGTATATAATTTTATAATAAACGAAGAAGCATCAACATTTTCTGCAAAAACAAAAAAATAACGAAAAATTTTAATTTTACTTTTCGTAATTAACTTAAAAAAAAAAGAAAAACAGTTGTTTGTTTTAATTAATAAAAAGGCAAAGTTCTTTGAAATATAAATATTATAATACTTCACTCTTTCCAATTTTTCCCTTCTGTTTCTAAAACAACAGAAAGTATAGAAAAAAAGTGTCGCTGTAAAATTAAGAGCTCTTGGTGTGTTCAACGTTTGCCATTACTGTAATTAATTTTTTATGTGGAGAGCAAACAAAAAAGAAATAAAAAATTATAATTAAAAATTTTACAAAACAAATATTAAAAAAAAAAAAAAAAAAAAACTTTTCCGCCACCTTATGCAAGTGTACATAACGTTTTTTTTTCTTCTCTCCTTTCAATAAAAGAACATTATTTATCTATACAATTACTAAAAAAAGTGCTTTGTTGTTCTGTTTAAACATACCTATACATTTTATTTAAAATATAATTTCAAGTAATTTTCAATTATTATGCCAACAAAATTAAAATTCATAAGAAATTAAATTATAAAGTTTCAAAATCTGCATATTATTATTTTTTTTTCCTACTTTTATCTTTTATACGTTAAGCCATGAATATTTTAATATTATCATGGTAAGCGCTTATAATACACAGTTTATAAAATCAACAACAAGTCATTTCAGAATATACAGATAATAGAGGCGTAAATACCTCCGATCCTAAATTATGCGATGGAATGTATTTTATTGAAACTAATAAAAAATAAATCTTTCATATTTTTTTCTTGCAAGTTAAGAAAATATAATATGCTGTATCAGAAAATTTTTGTGTTAAACTGAAACAAATTAATATATTTACAATGTCTTTTAAAGATGAAAAAGGTTACTATTGACTCGTCTTCAAGACCCGAACATTTCTCATCACGAAAGTTGAGAATGTTGCCTCTCTCTCTCCATTGACAATTACATGTTATTACATTGACGTTACGTGAGCTTGTTATTTGTAGTCCTGCTCAGGGAGCAATAAACAGAGGAGAGTGAAATGAATGGTTTTGTTACACTCAGCTTTGCTGACAAATAATCTCTTGCCACGTTTTGTGTGTGCGACAAGACAGACACACTAACCGCTTTTATTGCCCCTTATTTTCATATCATCATCCCTTTCAAAACTTTTAACTTTCAGTGACTTGAAAATTTATAAGTCTAGCATTATAAAATTTATAATTTGTTAAATTTGACAAGTTTATATTGACAATGGTTTTTATTATTAAGGATTCTTTCCTAAACGTTTTTAATTAAATTTTAACACTTTGTTTTTACCTCAAAAACTACATTGATATTATATATATATATATATATATATATATATATATATATATATATATATATATATATATATATATATATATATATATATATATATATATATATATATATATAAAAAAATGTTTTAATTATCGACACAAAAACTCACCTCGTGTATGGATACGAAATTAATTATATCAAAAGAATTTTCATTGCCTTTTATTTGTTTTAAAAAAGCTGTTTTAAATGTTGAAATAAATTAACGTTTATTTCCTTACAATTTCGCACACATTGTGTAAAACCGCACTCACACATGAGTACGTATATATACAAATTAAATTTAAATCTGTAAGTAAAACTTTCAACAAATAACATACGTACAAATTTATTTCATCGTACTTCACACAAAAATATTAATTATATACTAATATTTATTTTCTTATAACTTTACTTCCAGTAAACTTTAAATTTGCCTATTTCATATTTTTAAGATTTTTTTTAATCTATTTTTAGTTCATCGATTGACATTGATAAATTAAATTATTTTATCAACATCTGCCAGATTACTAAATTTTGTTTTAGAAGCAACTAAACAAAGTTAAGATGGTTTATTAAATCGAAACAAGACTTTACCAACCCAATACATGACACAATTAATCAATTTGATTAAACAAGAAAATTCATCTCAAGCTTTCTAAATTTGACTTTTTCTTTTAATATAACATAATTTGATAAAACAATTAAAACAGGTTAGAAAATTAAAACGTTAAATAATACATTTTCATATCGAGTTGTAAGTGGATCATTGAATTTTGTATTTTAAATTAATTTTAAGTTATGAAATTATACAGATTCAAATAACGGTAACTATCCTCTTGGATAGAAGAATAAATAAATAAGTACATAAATAAATAAATAAGTTAATTGATCAGAGGATTACATACTAGTAATATAGATCTTAAAAAGTTGGTCCGGTTTCGGCCCTGTTGTTTGGTGAGCCGCAGATCATAACTGAATCATCGGAAAGGATTCATTCTCTGGCTTACCCCGCAAGATTATCATGGTGTCATATAGTATTGTGTGATCAACTACACAGAAAGAATAAATCACGTAATTTATACTGCATTTATGTCATTACAGTGTAAATGTTGCCAAATTAGAAGAACACATTAAGTATGACGAAAAAAATAAAATACAATACTATTTATATACACAGTAATTGAAGTATAGCATGTTGTATACTATAATAACACATGATACTAACAATGAAATAGCATGATTATTTTGTATTTATTTTTTTCGTGTATTTATTTGATTTTTGATATTTAGCTGTCGCTAATTGTCAATGCGTTGTGTATGTTCATAGTTATTGATACGTAAAAATGTATAAACGTACAAAAATATTTGTATAACTTATGCTAATACTGTATTTATGTTATGTAACATACATGTTGCTGTTTTTTAATTACTTAAATAATTATGCTGTTCAACATAACTGTCATGCAATGCAAGATAGTCGCTACTCAATTCATAGTGCAATTTATGCTGTAATCAGGATACTATATTATACTTTTATGTAGTATTAATTGTTATCCGTTATGCAACAGCAACAAAAGATAAAACAATGTATGACAACTCACATAAATCAGTGACTTAAAATAAATTTATTGATTCAAATTAAATGATTATATATTTTATTTTAAATTACAATAGTTTTCAATAAATGTGCAGATTTCATTTTATTATTTTATTTAGCCTTGATATTAGGCTTATGGAATTTTTGTTTTTCAAATGAATAAATTTAATTCATTTCAATTACTATATAATATTACTTCCAAGTATTTTTTTTAATTGTATTTTACTTTAAGATTGTTGAATATATATTTGTTTAATTTAGAGTTTATTGAACTCTTCAATGTATAATACTTTTAGTATGCTACAATAAAAAATATAAAAATCTTTTCACTTCATTTTTCATTTGACGTATTTCATTTTTTGTTGTTCGAATTACATTTACATTTCAATTATATTTAAAAACATTATATTATTTTCTTTTACTTTAAATAAGGTTGTCAGTTGCATGTTACTACTGTATAAAATATTACTTTTTCTTTATGCAAAGCAATTTCATAATTTTAAAAAGTTCTGACAACACGTTGAAATAAAATTGAAATAATATTTCTTTGCAATAAAACATGATATAAACATAGAAATAAAGGTAACAAAATATAAAATAAAATTGAATTATATTAAACAGAAAAAAAAATGTTGTGCAGAATTTTTTTTAAACTTTAATATATAAACGTAGAATGCATAACAATAACATAGGCAAGACTAATAATAATAATAAGTATGTTATATAACTTAAAATTAGTTACCATAATTTTTATTTTTGATTATTGTTGCTATACAATTTTCATTCAATTTTTAGTTTTGCTCGATTTGGTCGCTTTTTTTTTTTTTTTTTTTTTTTTTTTGACAATTTAATTTTAAAACTTTTAGGATATTGTTACTTTTTTATGTTTTGAGACAGAAAAAACAGGGTCTGCTCTAAACAAAATTAAAGAAACAGTATACGATATTTTTAGAACTAACATACCCATTAAAGCAGAATGTTTCAAAGCATACTTTTGATACATTCATATGATAATCATGATTCTATTTAAGTACATGATCTCGGTAATGCAGTTTGTGAAGCCCATAAAGAATAATTGGACATTAACATACTTAAATAAGCCAAACAAAATATAACTAATAAATAAACAAATAAAAGTATGTTTAATATTCTATACATTGTGTGTTTTACCAGTTTACCATGTAATCATAAAAATTGACACAATTTTCAGTATTATAAATTATAAAAGAATTGTTGTTGCAGGGATCAAGTGCTCCACGCAGTCTCTCTCTACAGTGCGGCGCTACTTGGCGTGTTCACCGATATGCCTAGCTGCCAGGGGTAACACACACACAACCAGGCAGACTCCCGGTGCCCGTCGTACGGGACGTTTCTATCGTGTGTACAAACTTGCGTGCGTGTATTCTCGTGTTAACCACGTGGTTCACAAGTTTCTTTTCATTTGGAACATCTGGAAGTTAAAAGTCATCTTGCTGATTTTCGTGCCCAAGACTCGTCAAAAGGTAAGTGTTTTGTATACTGTCTCGTATAGTATGTAAATATTGTGTATTTTGAAATGATTAACAATAATATAACACGTAGACAGAAGAAATTATGCAATGCATGCTGCAGTTATGTCATTATAGCATAAATGTTGTTATTTTGGAATAGCATAAATAATTATGCAGTACAACATAATAATTATGCAGTACAACATAATATTTATGCAATTTAACATAGTAGGTAATATAGTAAAACTTACGTTGTTATGAACACAATATTGTTGAAAACTGGATAGCAAATTATACTGTATTAGCAAAGGATAACAATTTTCATGAATTTTTTCTGTTAGGTGTAAGAGTGGGCCAGACTCTCGAGTCAGGCTTAAACCTCGCCCTTTCGAAAAATTGTATTTTTTTTTCTATCTATGCATTTTTTTTGAATAAAGACGATTATTTATTTATTATTTATTTATAGCATATTTATTACATTACGTATTTATTTTTGTCCGTACACGACTAACGTAGCATTTATAAACCGTTAACTTATAATTTATATAATATATATAATAAAAAAATTCCACTATCATCTGGTTTTTGTTTCATCTGTACTCTACGGACACTTTTTACGTTATTTCAAAAAAACTAAAACTCCATTTAAAGAAATGTTAAATTATATATTTTTTTAATTTCTCCTGATCCTTTTATCTTTTTAAAAATTGGCATACAAGATGGTTATACCTTTATAAATAAACCCTGAAAATTTGAATTCGATTCCACTGACACTTTCGCCGTAATTTACATCTAGGATAACCCCTTAAAAAAAGTATATATTTTTTTTAAAGGCTAAAATTGTACACAAAGAATTCTCTCTCTCTCTCTCTCCCTATGCTTTTTTTTTTAACTAAAATATTGACGCAGAAGCACAACATTTTATATTTCACTGTATTAGCAAATCTTAACATCAGATCAAGTAACTATTACCTAAAATGCACTGTAATAAAATATAAATTATTTTTGGTAATATATTTTATAATACAATGTTTAACGATTTCTCACGGAAGGAAAATACATATGCACTCACAAAAGCTGGTTAAAGAAATTGGATGTTGTGTCAAAAATTTAAAAAATTATGATGTGAGCAAATCAACGCTGTTTTAATCAGTGATTCTCAGTAGCACATGAGTTTAATCAAACCCAAAGTATTTTAAACCGCATACTATTTTTTCTGCGTTTTCTTTTTTTTTTTTTTTTCTTTTTTCTTTTTTTCTTTTTCGTAATAGTCATTAAGATAAAGCAACAGGTCTGCTGAAACTCATAGTGAGTTACTAAAGCACGCTATTCATTCCGGCATACACCTTCCTATCAAAGAAGTTGTGGAAAATCTTATGTGATCGTCTCATGCTAAAGAAAATTGAATAGCGAATATCGTAGAAAGTAAAACTTTGTTCATTTAACAATAAATGTAACGAAAACATGAATAGAATAGAATTAAGATTGTTTAAGCTTGACATGTTTTTTTAGAGTTCTTTCTTTCTTATTATTATTGTAAAAGCTTAATCTCATGATGAGCATTTATAATTTTTTTTTAAAGTTTTTTTTCAATGTAAATATCATTCAATGAAAAAAATAATTTAAAACGCTCTTTTCACAAAATAAATGACGTCATGCTTTTAAATTTATAAAATTTTGACCTAAATACATTTTGTTAATTTTTTATTTAACTGAGTTGATTACATAAAAAGTAGGAACATTTCTACGTAAACTATTTTTATATTTAGCAACTTTCATTAAACGCTATTATTACTAAAATTGTATGCGTAAAAATATGAAATAAAAATATAATAAAAAATTCTTTTGTTGAAAAAAATTTGTATATTTTATATTTTTAAAATTAAATTATAAAGTGTACAAATTTAATGAACAAGAGCGAAAGAGAGAAAATTTATACATTTTGTTAGTCGTCAGCGGTGTGTTTATGTTGGAGCCGCATGAGCGCATTTTAAAACATTGTGCTCTGGGCTCGTTACTAATTGTGTTAGGATGTCCAACGAAATACGGAGAGAGAGAGAGAGCAGCGAATACAATTGAGTGCATAAGAGAGATTGGAATTTGTAGCATTTCACATAGTATGTATTTAAAAAGTCCATTATTTATTATAAAATTATAAAATCGTCTTTATTAAAATAATGATATAGATAAAAAAAAGTCTTGTTAAGTACTGTATATATTACTATATTGATTATAATTCGGGCTAGACTTCAAATGTTTCACGGGAATTTGTTTTCAATATTTATGAAATAAATAATGATGTTATAATAAATTTATAAATTTATCATAAAAATAGGAAAAAAAAAAAAAAAAAAAAAAAAAAAAAACACTCGCAAGTCACAACAATATTTTTTCAGACGTAAAAATGTACTGAGACTTGAGAGTTCACGCAATTTGTTTTAATGCGACACCAAAGTAGAGATTTGAGATAACATTGATCTTTTACCAGAGATAATGCATAAAAAGCTGTTTACTTACTTTACGCTCTATTAGATTGTCAACTGTAACTCAATGTTACCTTTACTCAAAAAATATCACGCCATAATAAATCACGTAACAATTTGAGTAGGAAGATGAAACACGACGTACCGAAATGAAATGAATAACTTGCAATTTTAGTGTTGCATTTCAGTCTATAGTTGTGCAAGTTTTTAATTTCCTTGCGGTACAAATAAGTTTGAACAATAATAGTTTTACATTTCTCGTCTATATATTAATAACGAACAAAACTCTGATGACGGTATGCGAGGACATTAAACATTTTTAATATATTTTTAAAAAGTAATCATCCCTTCTCTCATTGATATTATATATTATGGAAAAAAAAAATTATGTAATTAGTTATAAGTTATATAACTAATCAAATTTGTATAGACATACTGTATATACGTACTGTTAAAGACTAGTAAAGCATAATGAATGTGATCTCTTTAATATTTCTCGTATTAAATAAAGAAAAAGAAAAGTAGCATTACACTAGGAAAATCTTATATCATGTCATATTATAATGATAATGAATTAATTCTAAAATCAAAATAAATTTACTTTTCAATATCCTAATTTTGGAGCCTCATATATTTTTATATGAAATATTTCTAAAATCTAACAATATACAAATATACTATGAACAATATACAAAATTTGGTACTACATACTTTCTTCAGGCTTTACAATTAGTCATGTCTTACTGGCCAGTTTATGCAAAATTTTTAAGTGAATGTTCATTCAAATCTGGTTTTGTAACTTTCTCAATGTAGTTAAAATACAGTGCTATTATAAACATTGTATTGTTTTCAGTCAACACATTGTTAATATTTTATTTGCTTATATTTTCAATAGTACACTTATACATTATTACCATACTGTGCAAACATTATACATGTTGCCCAATATTATAATGTGTTGAAAATTGCTACTAGTATTGATGTATTATGATAAAGTGTTTAATGCTAAAAATGCCTTTTTAAAAAGCTTTATTTATATTTTATTTTTTAAAGTACATTTCCATGCCAAAATCGATAGCCGATGTATAATTCTCGTATATTAGTATAGCCAGATAAATATATTCAATAAACCCGTGCATTCTTTACATTTTTTTTGCTGACAAAGCAGAAGAATTTGAATAGAATTTTATATAAAACTGTGGAGATATTTTATTATTTCTCTTCACTGAATGGTGAGCATATTTTCCAACTTTCGTTCAATCTCTTAGGTACAGTAAAAAAAAAATATATATATAATATTTTTTATTTAGGTAAAATTGAATATTATACTAATATTATTTTCTTGATTTTGATAAATTGAATATGCGTAAGAGTAAAATAATAGTTTAAAGGCTTACATGTACATAGTTTATTTTTACCATAAATATGTAAATCGCACGTCAAACACTAAGGGGGATATTTATATATGACAAGAACACACAAAGGTCAAATGTATTCTAAAATACATAGCCTCTCAAATCCAACGATATTTCAAGTGTGATGAATTATCAATTTTTTCCCCTCATTTATTTTATTTTATAATTTTTTTTTAGCCTCTGATTTTTACCTCAGATCTGGTGCATTTTTCTCTACACTCGAGAACTGGCAGTCTCGCTAACTGCAACCACTTCCATGCAACGTGCAGCACGCACTAATAAGAACTGTCGTAACATTTATATGTCAGCGTGGAGGGTTGTTAGGAAACAATTGGAACATTCCAAGCGACAAAAACATTCAAATGATTTATGAATATCTAATTAACCCTGAAAATATGTTAAACTGGCGCGTGAAAAGAGTAAAGATACACTTTTTTCTCTTTCTAAACGAAGGATAGGGGAAAAAAAGGGCTTATAAAATCGATGGAGTAAAGGAAATATGAAGAGAGAGAGAGAGAGAGAGAGAGAGAGAGAGAGAGAGAGAGAGAGAGTACCCTAAAATTTTATCTCTTGGATAACATCCATAATCTCTATAATCATGATTTGTGGATATTAAAGAAAAAAAACTTTATAACTATGAAAGATCCATAAAGCTGTAAATTATAATTTTGAAGCCACTCGATCATGTCTTTCAGTTTTATTACACTTATATCTTCTGTTATATTTTGAAGTTAAAGTGGTACACATTTTATAATTCTTAAGGCATATTCACAGGGTGAAATATTTTCAATGTGATATATTATCTGATTGCATTCAATCTTTATATTAAAAAGTACTAAACACAAAAGCAAAAGTTTTCTAGAAAATTAGCTGTAATTAATTTCATTGCTGAATTTTTCTGTTAGAGCGTTGCCAAAAAGTTAGAACAATAATCGTAATGGATGTTATCGGTATAGCGTACTAGCCATTCACAGATGGTGTGCAAAAAGACGCGCTTCCAACAAATTGCTATCCATTATCATCATATAATCATTCACTACCCTTTATTTAAAAATCTACTGCACACACACTCCAACGACATATTTTTACAGGTTTTAAGTCTATAATATTAGCTTATTTTTTTCTTCCCACCAATAACACCCATTAAGTGACATATCGCAGAAGCTTTTAATGCAACCAGAAAGATTCTATATTAAAAATTTGATGCAATAAAATTCATTGCTTACTGAAATTATTGCACCTGGTGAACAATCCTTTATACTCCATTTTATTAAAACACATTTATTGAAAAATATTTACAGCATTATTATTTTACAACATTTAATATCTAAGAGGTTTGGTGTATTTATTTGATTTAACTTCAATTTTATTATTGTATATAATTGTATTCTCATAAATTTCAAATAATTATATTATATTGTTTTGTTGATTGCAATTTTAATAATAATCATTAGTCGGTCCGGTAAGCTATTTCCTATACTCAATTCCATATTAGACATTATTATAGCTAGAACATTAATATTTACGATGGTGAAAATACTAATATTAGTAAAACTATTGCACTTATTAAAACAAGAAATTTAAGTACGTTAATACATAAAATTTCCAATACCATTATTCAGATGACTAGTTATTAATCTATAATGCTTCAATGGATAAAAAGCAATTAAATTTTATTACGTGTGCGTAGCATTAATGCACAATTTAATATCACTTTGTTTTAAAGCCTTATTTATTAAAGTGTTTGATCTTTTTAAAATCATGTCAAAGACAATAAATCTTTAGTAAAATACGTAATTATATATAACATTCTTTTGATGTACCGAAATGAAATATAAATCTTGCAATATATTAGGCTTATGGAAAAATTGTAAATATGGCAACATTGCCATATAGATTACACAGTACAAGATATAGAGCGGGTGGCAAAGAAGGCATTTCAGAAATGTTGGCATTTACTCCCATTGTTGTGCAAGTTTTTCATGTCCTTCGGGTACGTGTATACAATTTTTTTTAAATCATTACATAAAAAAAGAAAGCATTATATCACGTTAATACAGTTTTTAATGTCAATAAAATACATATCGCTTCATAAAAATTCGATTGAAACTCAAATAAATAAAAATAATTTAATGAGTAAATAATAAGTAATAAACAAAATATTAAGCTGTATAAGAAGCTATTAATAAACTGCTTAAAAGTTATAAATATATTATTATATATAATATTATGTATTATGAAAAAAAAAATCTGCACAAATTACTTGAAAAAAAAAAAAAAAAAAAAAAGAAAAAAAAGAAGCAACTTTAAATTTTATAATGTTCTCATATTACTGGCATTATATTGTCTTTCTTATCAATTTTTTTCGCTTTTGCCTCAATTTAAATGTACTAAAAAAAGATGAATTACATTCCATAATACGCTTTTTGTACTTTATTTCTTTGCTTATATCCGAAACATATTTCCTTGTAATACTTTAATACTCATTTTTCCGTATCATGCCTTACAATAACAAGTTCTACGCTCATTTTTTTTAAAGCTACTTTCATTTGTAGTTTTCTCTAAACTCTTTTGATTTATGTATTCATATTTAACATTTATTTTTTACTTGAAAAGTATATTATATTTTCCTTAAAATTGTAGAATAAAAGCAAAAATTAGTGAATTAAAAATATTTTGAGTTTAACCTTCAACAAATGTATGCTCATGCACGCCTATTATGTAATAATAATGATTGAGTGACAACGCAGACAATTTTAGTGCACGTTGAAAATAATGCACTGTGTGCACATGGCTTTCAGGCTCATTTACATGACTTTTAAAAAATGAAAATGAGTGTTTTATACCTCACAACAAGATAAACCTGCGGATAAACACAACAACGTGTGACATAATAGAAATGAATGAGCTGAGGTGGATTGGTGAACCGTAACGAGATACCTCTGACTTGGCGTGGGTTGCTACCACCACTGCCAGGACTGGCCGTAGACATTCAATAGGGTCTATGCATTCATGCTAAAGTCGACGCCATGTTGGATAACTCAATAACATGGGTGACATAGGACAAAAAATCGTTTTGCCAGTTTAAAAACACTATGCAATATTTTTGAGAGCATTGATGCTGTAAATATGTTGAATTAATATCTCAGGTATGTGAGAAAAATAACAGTAAGCAAAAAATTAACCAATATCCCAAAGAAAATTGGCTTAAATGAAGTTTGTCCTATGCTGAGCAATGTTATGCACTACTCCAGTATGGCCTCAAAGCGCAATAAATATGACGTCATCCGCATACACCCTATAGACCTGGCAAGCCAGAATACCTCTCCCACCATTTCACCTGTGACACACTGGCACACGCACGGTTGTCATCAACGTGTAGAGAACACGAGAGCTGCATATCTCCACTGAGTATCAAACTCGTGATCTCTCGCTCGTCACACCAGTACATATTGGCTAATAAAGGAACAACTGTTTTGAGGCTGACTTTAAACAATTTCGGTCACATCCGCTTCCGTTTCTACTTACTACGCATGCGCATTATTTCAAACAGGAAACGGATGTTAGCAAAATTACTTAAAGTCAGCTTTAAAACAGTTGTTCCTTTATTAGTCAATACCACTGCTCCACATGGCTCGGCATGATATCAATTTCCATGGTCACTTTCCCTCATGTTAATAAAAAAACTGCAAGGCAAAATCTTGTAACTTTGCGATTAAATGGAAATGGTATTTTAAAAAAAAAATACTCCACTCATATTTTGCAGTGGGAAGATTTGATATTATTTAATCTAGATGGTGTAAGGAAATTTCGTTACCATTTTAGGATGCTTTTAGAGCGGCTCACAAGGCTAATTATTAAATAAAGGCAAATTCATGTGCACTTATACCTTAAAGAAGACATTATACACCTTTGAAATTCTTAAGTATACAGTATGAGCCAGAATAGTAATCTTCTTTAATATTATACAAAGCGAAGAAATGAAAATACAAGCGAAAAAAATAAGGTTATTTCAGGTAAAACTATTTTAATAAAAGTGACTGTTTTATATAATACAGTATTTAATTAAAGTTTAATGTATTTCATAAATATATTTTTTAATTTAATTTAAAATTGTAAACTTATAGTAATATTAGACTTAATCAATGCTATAGGGTGATACTATTTTAATTTGAAATGGACACTGTTTATTACTGTACAGTATAGGTTTAATATTATGATACTTAAAAGTATCGCAAATGGCAATTTCTAATACAATTATATTGAAATTGGCTTTAAAATAGATACAACCGAACTATGAGATAATTTGTGGTTTTTATATTTAAAGTGGCTAAAATAGCTGTGGCTAATAAACTATAAAATCGACCCAATTGAAAATGTCCACACATTTGGACTTCGTCCTCTCACTCACTTTGGCAGTTAAGCTATATTATTCTATATGATGATAATAATAATAACTCGTGTTCAAACTAAGTGTTGATTATAATGTAGGCAATGTCAATTAAAATGTGGTACCACACTGTTACTAATATACATACACGTAATTCTAAAAGTATAACAATAAAACGTTTTATTACACACACAATTTTAATATGTCTGCGGCTTCATTTTAGTAACCCTTGCATTATTAACTTAATAATTTTAATGTCATCATGGGCATAATATAATTTCATAACCAAAGTTATTATTCATGTTACATTGAAAGAAAATAACAAATATATGAGTACTTAAAGGCATAGAAAACATGAAACAACAATGTTCTTTTTAATCATTAAACACAAAATTAGATCTACAAAACTGTTGATAATTTTTACCAGAATGTAAATGTGGCCCCACAAAAGAGCGTGAAAATACTGTAAAGTATGCAATTTGAGTAAATATTTCTGTTTATGACGTCAGAAACAGGCAAAAATTAGAATGAAAATGTTGTGCGGGTTGCATAAATTGAAATTTTCTGATCACTGCTACTTATAGCAAGTTGGGGTTTGAGACAAACTAAAGTTATTTATGTAAGTCCCATCAAGTGTTTTGTGATATAAATGCTTATGTTTTCATGTTGCCTATGCCTTTAAAAGTCTTTATATTTTGGTTAGATTCCTAAATACGTAGAAAGAAACCAGATAGAGATTGTCGGAAACATCAAATTTATGTTTGATGTTATGACATTTTTTGTTATGGTTCCTTCCTACCACATTTAAAAAAAAAAAGTGCTTTACAAAAAGTACACTTGTACAACTTACTATGGTGTTGTCAATCGTTTCATAAGTTATTATTTATTATAGAGCAGAGCAGAGGGATTTGGCACTCGATTAAACTTTTCTGAAAAGCTGAAAAGTAACTTTGCTCTACAACATAGTAAAGCAAATATAGTTCATCTGAGGTCTACTTTTTTTCTGTTTACGAAAACTAAGACTTTTTTTTTTCTTTTAAAAACTTTGATAATAGTGATGTGTTATTTAAAAAAAAATTATGCATTCAGGTATGTCTAAAAGATTTCACAAAACAAAAAGATTTCAATATTCAGTTTTAGGTTAAAAGGAAACAGAATGAAATGTTCGTATTTTATGCACGCTTTGAGACATAATTCAGTGTAAAAAAGGTAGAACAGTTTTCTTTGATGAGTTTTCTTCTTTTTATTTTCGTTCTCTTCTGTCTTTTTCCTTATATAAACATATTGAATCCCAAAGGTTTAATACTGTTTGTGTGTGGTGACTAGCTAGCCACTATGTCGGCAAGTCTCTCTCTCTCTCTCTCTCTCTCTCTCTCTCTCTCTCTCTCTCTCTCTCTCTCTCTCTCTCTCTCTCTCTCTCTCTCTCTCTCTCTCTCTCTCTCTCTCTCTCTCTCTCTCACATGTCCCCAGCAGGCAACCCAAGGGAAAAGTAAGAGCGTCCATTCCGGCTGCTCATCTCGGTCACATCAATCGTGTGGACCTGCGCTGAATACACACCGCCATATCATCATTCTTCTCCACCTTCCTTACTTCTAGTATGATCATTTTACATCGTTATCTACCGCTGAAATATCACAGTACACACAGAAAAATTATTGCTCGGAAAAAAATCTCATCTTACATTATAATGAAGGTGTTATTTTTTTATGTACAATTTTTTTATGTCTTTTTATTTTAGCGGTTGAAAAATTCTTAATTACAATGACTAATGATAATGAACGCATATAAATATATGTCTGACTTTGTATGAGGTTAAGTGACGTTAAAATTTTATTTATTTATTTTGGTAGTAACTAGAATAAAAAGAAAAAACAAATTTTATGTCAGCAAAGATTTCTGAAATCTGTAAATGGATAAATTTTTAAAATAATGCTTTGGTTTCCAGAAACTAGGCTAAAAATAACAAAAATTGATTAAGTTTCATTTTATTTTCAGATATTTTACTGATGACTAATGACCTTTACATGTGCTGGCATTTAAAAAATTTATTTTACAAAAAAAAAAAAAAAAAAAAAAAAAAAGTATAGATATTAAATTTTTAAACATAATATTTATAGACTTCATATTATAAAAATATTTAGATGTATATAAAATTATAAAAATTACCCACCATTTATATTGTACAAGTTTGCAACGATAAAGCAAATTAATAGTTTTTATAAAACTGTTTCAATATAAAATTCAACTAAAAATACTGTTTTAATATTCATTATTTTATTAAATATTTATAAAATGATGTAAATTTTAACGTATTGAAGAGAAAAAAAGAGTGAAAAAGTATTAAACTATACTGTATCGGTAATAGTTTTTACATTTAATCCGATGCATTTTCATAATATGTGAATTATAAATTTTATAAAAAGTGATATAAATGATTTTAAAAGTAAGCACCTGTCAATTTTTCTGACACTAGGTTTTGCTGTCATGAAATATTAAATTATTTTCATGAATAATTAATTACTCAAATCCCTCATATTATAATATTTTAATTTTGGTTCTAAAAATACACGTTGTATATGATTTTACATGTACAAGTTATTAATTTTTGAAACAAAACCCCATTTTTTTTTTTTTTTTTTTTGTGATGTGAAATATAATATACACATTTTTAATATTATCATAATAAATTGAAAGTAATTTACATTTTAAATGAACATTATTATTAACAAAATTCTTTCTGCTTTTTTTTTAATTAATAGGTAGGTATTGCAGATATATATATTTATATATTTTATATAAATATATTTACAAAATAACTATAGAAATATATAGCAACAATGCAATTGAAAAGGAAAGCTTGTTCATTCTGAGAGAAAGAGGGGGGAGGGGAGGAGGAGTAAGTTTTTCCCTTTTCCATTTATTTTATTTCTTTCCTTTACTTTATTTTGGTTTCTTCCTTTCTGATGTTTTTGCGTGTTTAACACAAGAAGTAATAAAGCTGCGAGAGAGTAATTTATAATCTTATTTCTTTTTGCATTATATTAAGGTCTTTTCACACGATGCAATGAAAATGCTTGAGTTGTCTTTTAAATAACTGTAAATAAATATATTATATGTTATTGCTTGCTGAAATTGAATGTTCTCTTTGAAATAATCGAAATGAGTGAACAATCAATTTCATTACTATAAGTGAGATTTGAACTTTATACAGATATTATATACATGGCCATATAGAATATAATATTGACATGCCAACCTCTCACAGACACTTAGGTCTTACTCAAACAGTATCACATGCACGTGTATAAGTTTGTATGGTCAAAGTAGCTTGACTCTATCTATCTACTTGACTACAATTATATCACAATTTCATGATCAAGTAGACTAGATATATCATAAAGTAAATAATTGAACACACAGACCATACGATATAATTTATACTAAAGTAAATGTGTTTGATACACAATCAATTTGAACTGCAGAGAGTCATAAATTTATTAGACATAATTTATGATTTCATAATATGATTTCATTACTGAGAATACAACAGTGACCTTATATTATATATTTCAAATTACAAGTAATATTGCATTGCATTTCAGTTCTAATAACAGCAGATTTGGGAGATTTATATACGTGTGGTATGACTGGTATACCTGACTATATCTTTGACTAATGTTTTGGTCTACTGTGGCACATACTATCTTCGACGGTATATAGTACGACGTAATAAATCATAATAATATATAGAAACACTAAAGTCAGCTAAATTTAAAATTACAGCCTCTTCAGAAAAATCCCTAAAAATATAGTTTTGTTATCATTAGAGTATCTACTAAATTGTAATTTGTTATGATCCAAAAGTTGCACGTTATATCAGTTTAAATAAGAAAACCTTTTGTGGCATTATTAAAGGCGTAGAATGCCTTAAACAAAAAAAAGTTTCGTAATATTTTAACAAACCTGAAAATCAACGTTGATTTGACTGAAGTCATTAATTTCTAATTTATTTTCTATTCACAAAATGGCGCGAACGAGCAATGACGTCACAGCCCACTTGTTTTACGTGCGCGTGTACCAGGCGTTTAACGTCAGTGCCCGCTCGCGTCATTTTGTGAATGGAAAATAAATTAGAAATCAATGACTCCGGCCAAATCAACGTTGATATTCAAGTTTGTTAGGATATTACACATCTTTTTTGCTCAAGGTGTTCTAAGGTGTTCTAAGTAATTATTATAAGTGTAAAAAGTATAAAACAAGGATCATAAAAGCTGTTTAGTTTTTATTAATTTTTGTTATTAAAATTAAATGGTATTAAAATAAAAAATTAGAAAAATTCATTAGTAAAAACATTTACGTAGATTAAAAAAAAAAGAAAGAATAAAAATCAATATGTTTAACAATTAAAGCCTCTGTTACAGATTCCTATCGTTATAATATGTATAAAAATAATACTAAAACTGTTATACAGTACACTTTTTTAATATTTTTCTGTTGTAATCATCATTTCACAAAATAAAAATACATATTTTACAGTTACTAAACAAGACAATATAATATTTTATAATAAACTGGTATGCGGCTTAAATGTTGATAATGAAGTTGTGTGTTAAATCCCTCCTAGCCAATCTAGCTTAACAATCCTTTATATTACAGCAATACAACATTTTTATTTCTTGCTTGTTTGCGTGAGTACTAAAATAAAATGAAATAATCGTAACTTTTTTTTATTTATAACAATATATTAACTTTTTTTATTTTCAGTGTTGTTAAAAATAAGAACAAATAAAATGTATTGATTAAATTAAATGAATTTGAACAAATTTTTACGATTTTAAAAGTTACAACATTGAAATAAATAATAGGAAATAGTAAAATGGGTCATTTAGTTTAATAATTTTATTACATAAAAAATTAAATTATCTTACAAAAAAAATTTTTTTTTTGAGCCATTTCTAAAAAGTACGATAATTCAAGATCTATTTATTTTTATGCCACCAAAACCGATTACAAATTTATGTAGTAATTCTAAAATTTGATCCTATTTTTCCAGTAAAAAAAAGTGTTTAAAAAAAATAAACAAACAATATTAAGGATTTTTTTAAAAATAGAAATTGAATATTATTTAAATAATGTAATATGTAATTAAAAAATAAGTGAGGCGTATCATTTAGAGTATTTTTTTTGTTGAGTACACTGTGCTTGAAAATTTTAAATGAAATTACGCATTATAAAAAGGGGTCAGTCTAATATTATATATAAATATAAATATTTTTTTTTACAGTGCATAATATGTTGCTTAAAACTTATAAAATTCTAAATTTTAAACATTCGAAAGAAGTAGAAGAAAAATCTTCCTAAAATAGCAATGGTACACTGTTTACTTCAATATTATTTTTATTCTGTCATGACTAAAATAAGTTTCTTGACAATAACAAAACATCATCATCGCACTCAAGTATGTAAAATAGCAATATTTTGGTAAAATTTTATTTGGAACTTTTCATATAAAATGATGACGTTAATTTTTATTATTTTAGATATCTATGAAAGTATAATAAACACATAAAATATTTGCCATTTTTATATACGTACGTTAAGTAATTAAAATTTTACGCAATAAAAATATGGTATACAATAATATTATAATGACGTAAAAAAGGCAAACAATATGTGGAAAAAAAGTGGATGTGTCTGCAGTAATGAACATTTATTTTAAAGTTATGTGAGATAATGAGGAAAGAGAAATATGAATGTTAAATTTTTTTTAACGGTTCAACAAATTGTAGTCATTATGAATTCCTATTCATTTTTTTCATATACGTGCGGTTGCAACTGCGGGAGAGAGAATGAGAGAGTGAGGGGGGGGGGAATTCGTTAATTACGCTTACGTCACAATGACAATGTAAATCCTAACAGCGACGTACCCGAAAGCGGCGTCAAATTAGATGTATGCAACCATAGTGTTACATATGTTCTCCGGGTTGCCTACCTTCAATTTTTTTTAACAGTGGGCATATTAATAATAAAAAAAAAAAAAAAGCCAATATATTGTTGTTTTTTTTGTTTTGTTTTGTTTTGTTTATAAACAAATAAATAACATTAGCTATATTTGATCAAAAGAAAAAAATGTTTAAAAATGTAGATGTTATGAAAAGTATGCTGGGCAAAATTTTCTAAGGATTTAAAAAGAAAGATAAATTAATAATTACAAATTGAAATTCTAACTTTGAGATATATACTATTCAACTAAACCTTTGAATTTTATTTCAATATGGGTATAAAAATGCTTACAAAAATATCCTGGCAAATCTTTGCAGTCCTCTAATTAGAATATAGCTAATTAAAAGACATTCAATCGTGGGTTGTTCTCCCACGCGTTTGCTGTAGCCAGCACCATTGTATAGAAATATAAAATAATTTTCAACAGATACCTGAAATTTAAATTTTTTCATTTATACAATTTTATTAATTGTAACCTTTATAAAGTACATTAATTTTGAAGACAATTGCTTTAATCTTTTATCAGTGGATAAAGAGGTTGAAAGTATTTAATTTTCCAATATATTACAGTAAAATATTGTTAAGTTAGTTGAATAAAATATTTAGTTGGGAGTGCAATATAACTAATTGTACTGAAGAAGAAGAAAAAACGGACTACGCAACTTATCTATTAATGAGCACAAAGAAACATTGTACTAGTTGACGTAAGTTTTAAAATATTTGCATGTGTTATAGGGTGTAACCACATGACGTCATCTTGAATGCGCTTTGATGCCATACTGGAGCGAGGCATCCTGGAGTGTATTTTCGTAGCTCTGCATAGGAAAAACGTAGTTTTTGACTATTTTCTTTGGAAAATAATTTATTTTTGTGTTATTAATTATTTTTCTCGCATACTTGAAATCTTTATTTAACCTGTTAAGCAACATCAATGCTCTAAGAAGTATTGCTAAGTATTTTTAAACTGTCAAAATGAGTCATTTTTCCATACCAGCCCATGTTATTGAGTTGTCAACTTTTATATGAATGCATATACGCTATACTATGATATGGTTTTCTCTGCACTCATGTATTATTCCCTAAAAACCAACAACAATTACGTTTTGTTGATAATGGTATATCTTGTTTCCTTATAACGTAGCTAATAATGTAACTGTTGACTGTATTTTGCAGATTATGTTACTTATTGACGAATGTAACATTATATTTTACTTTGCAAACGGCCGTGCTGTTTTAAATGTATTGTAATGCATACTGGATCCTCCCCTTCTATTTAATCTACTTAAAGCCATAGACCACAAAAAACAACATGTGCTTTTTAATGAATAAACACGAAATGGGATCTTCAAAACTGATGACAATTTTTACCAGAATGTTAATGTAGCCCCACGAGAGAGCGTGAAAATACTGTAAAGTATGCAATTTGCGTGAAAATTCATGTTTATGACGTCAGAAACATGTAAAAATTAGTATGAAAATGTTGTGCGGGTTGCCTAAATCGAATTTTCCAATCACTGCTACGTGGCTAATGTTTGGTTTTGAGACAAACTAATGTTATTTATGTAAGTCCCATCAAGTGTTTTGTGAATATAAAAGCTTATGTTTTTCTCTGGTCTATTCCTTTAATAGTAATGTGAGCTTCTTATTTACATTTCCTGCAAGTTCAAAATAAAAATAACTTCTTTGTTAGTTCAATTTAACTGGAGGGACGAGTAACGAGATAATAATATTTATAGTCCAGTTTTTTTCTTTGCGATAAAATATACATTTATCATTTAAAAATTACATTTGTTCACCATGGAATAAAATTACTACTTACAGCAGGTACGCTAATCTTGTAAGTTACGATAGCCTCTTCAGTCCCAGTATACAATACAGTGTACATTAGATACTTAATTAAAAAATAGAACAAATTGAGATAAAAATACAAAAATTAGACCAGAAAATGCTCTTGAATTTACGCGATTTTTAAAGCTATTTTGAGCATTCTTGAGTAGGTAGAGGACCCGCAAAAGTAAGAAAACGTTGTTGGCAGAAAGTCATATTTTTGCTTTCAGAGAGCCGCACAAATACGTGGTTAAAATTTACGACAGTGAAATAATGTTTAAAAAAAAGTCGAGAACCCAAGAGGATAGGTAAATATTAACCTGGAACAGCTATTGGTATACTACAATAATACCTAATGCAGGTAAAACGTAAAGGTGAGTCTCACCTAGGTTAGATTACATTTCACCTGCTTTAGGTGTCATTGCAGTGTATTCCAGGTTAACATTTACCTATTGCAATATACAGGATTGCCGTAAGTTGTATTTTCTGTGCGTTACTTACTCATTAAAAGCCAACTACTTTCAAATACTAAGAAACTAGAAGTAGTAGTTAGTTAGCGAGTGCAAAATCTGATTAAAAAATGGCAGTTAAACTAGTTTGTGCAAAAATGTAATTAAGTCACGCTTAATGCTAAATTTGAGACGCAAATATCAATATTTATCATTATTATATTTTTTGGCGCTCAAACGAAATAGTTAAAATCAGTAAAGTATACGCAAAATTTATATGATATTCAGTTCGGTAATACAAGTTTGACAATTCTTGACCATCCTCGCAACTAATGTAACACCCCCCTCCCCCCCCCCCAATAACTGCATTAACATAACTTTTAATAAGTGAGTTAGTAATTCATGTGACCTAATTATTTAGTCCACAATGATTATGCAGATACTATGAACTATAAAAAAAAATGATAAATTAATACTATGTTGATATTAAATGGTGACTTTGTTATATAATAAAGTAACATCTAGTAATCACTTTGAATATAAAATAGCAGATCGTGTGATTATTATGTGGTTAGTTTAATATTATGTACAGTACATTAATGAAACAAGATTGACGTTTCTATTAATTCAATGGTAATGAAACAATATTCAGTGGTGAACAAGCATTAATTTAATACTTTTTATATTACATTTTTTATAAAAAAAGAAAAGCAGATAAGAGTCATTAGGTGCTGTCAAAATAACCATCAAAATAGCAAGCAAACTTTTGATTGCAGGCAATTTAATTTTTGTTGTTGCAATATATTATAGTCAATTTGCAAAACCTATTGTTGGAAACAAACAAGTTTCTTTAACAAAATATAGCGTGGAGGGAAAAATATCAGCAACCTACGTTGTGGAAAATAAGATGCAATTTAAAGATTTTCCACGTATCTCTTTGCTCAATTTTAATGTTATAAGTATAATAAATTTTTAATGAATTTGTGTGACTTTAAAATTTTTAACAAAAAATAAATTTTACAAAAGAAAATTGCCATTTTTTTTTTCAAATAGACATTTAAAAAAAATTAAACGATCTTATCGTATTAATAACATGTCAGAAAATAGAAACAAATTAAAAATCTAATTAAGTTTTTTATTCAGTTGTAACTTTCTAGAGTAAAATAAAGTGGTTTTCAAAATGTTCTTTTGTATTCTCTGAAGTAATATACTTTACTAACAATAAGTTGCATTGCAAAGCATACAAATCCTTACTGCAGGCTTTCGCTCTAGTTATTGCACATCTGTCAATAACTTGTCTGTCATGCAAGTTCTAACGTACGTATACTTGAGAGTACAGATATGTGTTTCCAAAAAGAAGAGAAAAAATACACTTACGTAAAATAGTTATAACAAACAAATAACAACTTCAAATTATTGTATAACTGAAAACATTTACTACATACTACATTAATAAGCTTAATTTTAATTTATATATTTTTTTATTGATAAAACTTCTTAATTAACTTTACTTAAATCTAAATTAAGGATAAGTATAATAATACTCCAGGCATATCAACTTTGCATTAATTTTCCATCTATACCTCCACCATAAAACCTTTCATATGATCAGATTAACTATAATACAATCTATTTATGAGGGATTAATTTACTTATGTACTTACTTGTTAGTTTAACTAGAGATATAAGGGAAATGGATATTTAGTTAACTTTCCACATTAATTAAATAATAATCTAATTAAATAGTTTGATCAAAGAGATAATTAGATTGGAATTCTATTTTGCAAGGATAAGATATCGAGTTTGACATTTATCCTTTGTCATCTCTCTCTCTCTCTCTCTCTCTCTCTCTCTCTCTCTCTCTCTCTCTCTCTCTCTCTCTCTCTCTCTCTCTCTCTCTCTCTCTCTCTCTCTCTCTCTCTCTCAGTAATACAATCTCCAAGAAGAAGCGAGCGCCTAGCAGGGATGCTGCATGTAGAGATGTGAAGATTGAAAGGTTGGATGTATGTATTGTTGAGTGCTGCTTGTATTGTGGGCCAAGCAAGCACAATCTCAAATGTACGACGTGCACTATATCAAGGCACTTCAGGAATGTTCTAAACTTCTTATGACACAAAGCATCCTCTCACCCACTTCCTATATATATATATATATATATATATATATATATATATATATATATATATATATATATATATATATATATATATATGTTTCGAATGTTGAATTTCGAGCGAGGTTGCATGATGATAAGAAAATTTCTCGGTGAAATAGAATTATTGTCTTACCTTCTGTGAAGACACTGGGCTTTACACTCGCTGCTATCACTATTTTAAATAACAATGAAAAAATAATAGTCACTTTGTACATAATTATAAAAACACTCAATTCACAGTCTTTTTAAAAATTACATAGCTATGTTATTTACACACAATGTTTAACGTTTTCGGAGACTATATATCACAAATGATACATACTGTCTGTCTCCTTCCTCAGAACTGAAAACTAAACTCTCACTCTCTGCCGTGCTGACCTCCTGAGGGGAGGAGAGGGCGTACGCGCCTCGTCAGGTGCAAGCGAAACGTTGACTTTATTTTTAGTACGATTATATGGTACTTTCTTATCAAATGGTTTCAAAAGGGGGATCCAAATGCGTGGCAATTCAAAACTTGGTTGACTGATTTCATTTTTCCTTCTTGCAAGAAGGAAAAATGCAAGAAGTCACTCCTATGTCATAGGAGTGACATAGGAATAAGGAAAGCCGACACACGTGTAAAAACGAATGCTTTCCGAAAACGTTCATGTTTGTGTGAGTTAATTTTAACATAGCTATGTATAATTTTAAAGACTAGTGAATTGAGTTTTTAATATGTACATTTAGTGACGTAATTTTAATTTTTGTTAAAATTCAATATAAACTATCAACGAGTGTAAAGCCCAGGGTCTTCAAGTGGAAGGTAAAACCAAATTTTTCCTCATTCATCATGTCACCTCGCTCGAAATTCAATTTTTACAACACACACACACACACATATATATATATATATATATATATATATATATATATATATATATATATATATATATATGACGTTTGAGATTGACTATATTTTCTCTTGTTATTTGAGAACATCACAATTTTTAAAAATAAAGGCAACAAAATGTAAAAAAAAAAAAAAAAAAATTATATACTTCTCTTTCATTGTGTATTATTATTATTTAATTCTTTCCTAATTTTATGGTAGATAATAATAATAATTTAATACATTTATTAAAGCTTTGTGAGAGTTTTTGAGCTCTATTTTACAAAACCTTGACCACAACATTACATGAGAAGATTTAAATAAGCAAAATATTAAAACAACAAAGAGACATAAATATAATGCAGAAATAAATAACATCAGATATATAATGATATTGTAATGTTTACTTAAAATATTAAGGAATTAGACCATAAAATAATTCATATATTGATTTGGTTATTTGAATTTATTACAATATGAATAGTCATACTAGATGTGATTAAAAGAGAGAGAGAGAAAAAAAAAAAAAAAAAAGACCATTCACTAAGTATCCAAAGTCAAATTTATAATTTACAATCAAACATTTTTGTAAGAAACTATATTTACAATTCAATATTAAATTCAGTTCAAATATAAGAAATTTTATTTGACATAAAATTCAATTACAAACTATATACACAGAAGGTAATTAACGTTTCTGTACCTGTAACATTAAAGCCATAGACCACATAAAATAACATGTGCTTTTTAATGAATAAACACAAAATGGGATCTTTAAAACTGATGACAATTTTTACCAGAATGTTAATGTAGCCCGATTGTGCGGGTTGCATAAATCGAATTTTCTGATCACTGCTACGGGGCTACTGTTGGGTTTTGAGACAAACTAATGTTATTTATGTAAATCCCATTAAATGTTTTGTGATATAAATGCTTATGTTTTTCTCTGGTCTATTCCTTTAAGAATATCATACTTTAGAATGGAATTTAGATAACATGTTGTGTTAATTAGTAGATATTACTGAAGATAATGTAAACATGTGGATCTAACAGCTTGAAAATTTTGCAATACTTTGTATATACGTCTAGAACAAATAAACATTTTCTCTGTACTGATAGTAATATTTTTAGCTACACTATTTGATTTTCTCTGAAATTCATAAAGCCACTTGAATATAATATGAGAAATATTCGTAAGGCTTCTTGATTATTATATATACAAAATTAATATTTTGTGATCTCATGCGAGATCAAAATTCCCCAGGCTTGCAAAGTAATAATATTTTAAATGTTCTTTGACCAGATGACATTTATATTATTGAGCTCAATATAATGTTACGCACGTTATGTTTATTATTATATACTGTAGAGTATTTTGTGGTTTTAAATAAATATAGCTCATCCATAAGAATTTATTAATGAAACTAATTCTCTTACTAGAATACTGTATAAAAAATTGATTTCGTAAATTTTTTGCATACTTCACATTAACTAACAAAGAATTCATTTTGAACTGTTTAATCCGAGTATTATTGAAATTTAACCTGATTTCTAAATTTTTACCAATTCTTTCATGATGCTAATCATTTACTAATTTCTTTGATGATTAAGAAATTCATCACCAAATCATCAAATTTTTGATAGTTAAAGCATGAACTTTGCAACTATAGATAGTTAATGAACATTTTTGTTATTATTTCAAATAATTTATTAAAATCATGTAAAAACTACATTTATAAAAAGGCAAAGGTTAAACTAAAATTGTAATTAATGTTTTTGAAACCACACACACACACAAACATACTATATATATATATATATATATATATATATATATAATTTATGAAACCGTTGATACAAATCGCTATAAAATTATATACTCATTAAATACAAATTAAATTATCCTCTCCTGTAATGTTGCATAAATCAGCCTGCAGTTAGTTATTTTAATGAAAGTTTATGAGAAAATTCCAGTTTGCTGAATGTTGATGACAGTAGCACGCAAACATATAATTATTTACCTCCACACACATAGAAACCACAATATATATAATAGCTAACATTTTGTCGTTAATTCAAATAAACACAATTAATTTTTGCACACTTGCTTGCTTGCTACATCTATAATTATAAGAGTTACCTGTATAATTCAATGGAAATTGTAAAAACTACTTTATATAAAGAGATGAAGTAGAGTTTTATATACAATGATTAGCACGTTTTTTTTATCAAAACATAGTTTTCTCTGTTTATTATGTAACTCTTTATTCATCAAGCAATTATAGTTGATTAATTTTATCGAGCTCATGCAATGTTAATCATAAACCCAAGCGATGGAAAAGATTAGTTTAAAAAAAAAAGTCTATTTTATAAGTACATAGAGCGAGAGCAATGATTTGAAACAATATTGAAGTATAGAAAAATGTGTTTTCACTTTTTAATTATTTTTTCCATAAATTAGAATATTAAATGTGAATTGAACTAAACAGCAGATAAACATAAAAACTATTGATAAACAATAAATGTATTAAAGTAGTACTAATATTATACATTTGATATATTGCAACTTAATTAAGTTATTTATTTTGTATAAAATAATCTGATTTAAATGTTTTAGTGGTAGTTTAGAGGTTAAACTTACAATGTACAAAACTTAACTGTACTTTAAAAGTTTTTTTAATTGATTCTTTTTTTTTTTTTTTTTTTTTTTTTGCGTTTAGTATACTCTGTATAAATGAAAATAATTAGAGTTCCAGTATGCTATATAATGTTTGTAAGCTAAAAAAGAAGTAATTATTCTAATTGCTTTTAAATTAATGATTTCTTTTTCTTTTTGTACATATTCATAGTAAATGAAAGAGCAATTGAATATTTGCAGCAACAAAAAAACAAGCAAATAACTTTATAGTGATATCAGAATCCTACGCTCATTTTATTTACTTTTTATGTTATATACACAAATTTTGCTAACAGTTCATTAATGGAAATATTTATTCAGGTTACATAAAATACACTGAAATAATAATGATAGTACTAAAAAATAATAATTAAAGGTAGTCACATCTTGGTAGTGTAGAAACGACCACGATAAGAATTTTTACCATTCAAAAGTTCTCGCTAAATTTTCAATTTTATTCTTATGAAAAAAACATGTGCTGGATTTAAATTGTAAAATAACTTATCGTGGTCCTGTGTACAGTAATAGTAAACTTTTATTGGTGGATTTTAGGACCAAGTTTTGTCAAAGGCAATGATGCTAATAATAGATCACAAAACTGTTTCTCGTTACTCAATAAGCGTAATCTGAGCCATTTTTGGTTTGGGTGTGTAAGTTGATATTTTTCTTAAACATTTATCAAAGTAAGTGTGGTGTTGTGGGCTTAACATAACCCATTGCTAAAAATATAGGCTAATTGTAGTCTAGTAACAACAACAATAATGTACCTTGTTATAAAATCTAAACATTTAAAGGCATAGACAACATGAAAACATTAGCATTTACATCACAAAATACTTGATAGGACTTACATAAATAACATTAATTGGTCTCAAGACCCGACTGTAACGCCGTAGCAGTTATTAGAAAATTTCGATTTATGCAACCCGCACAATTTTTTCATAGTAGTTTTCACCTGTTTCTGACATCATAAACAGAAATATTCACGCAAATGGCATACTTTACAGTTTTTTCACGCACTCTGGTGGGGCTACATTGACATTCTGGTAAAAATTATGATCAGTTTTGTAGATCCCATTTTGTGTTTAATGATTAAAAAGATCACGTTGTTTCATGTTTTCTATGCCTATAAGTGTATGCTTACTTTATACTTTTTCACAATGTATATTTTGAAGGAAACATTAATTTTTTAATGTACTTAAATGTACTTAATGTACTTAAATTTTAATGTAATAAAATTATTCCTAAGTAGACAGACATGCAAAGTTACTTATTAATTTATAAATTACTTAATAATTTTATTCTTGTTAGTATGAAGTAACACAGTATAATTATATGTACATTTTCACGCTTCTAAAGATACCACAATTATTTAAATAAATTTAATAGTTAGCCATAATAGAATTATTTATATAAATTTTTGTTTGATTAATTTTATCAACAAAAACAATGCAAACCAGAATTAAAACGGACATTATTATAGTAGTAATTAAAATGATAACAATAAACATTTTTTTGGCACTCTCATCTATGTTTTTTTTTTAAATTATTTTGGAAGAGCTGGCATAATAAAACTGTATTGATATAAACTATTGATCAGGAAGAGAACGGCAATGTTTTGAAAGTAATAGTATATTATATATATATATATATATATATATATATATATATATATATATATATATCTAAACTTTCTTGTATATTATTAGGTAGTGTTAAATGTTGTATACATTTAATTAGATAAATTCTCAATTAATATTTTTTATTACTAACCAATTTTTTTCTAATTAAACTATTAAGTGTATATATATTCTCAATTCAAATAATTTAAGTGAAAAGAAATTTAACTTAAATTAAATTTCCAGTAAATAAATTACCTAATCACAATTAAAATTCATCAATAAAAATCTTTAAAAAAAAAAAAAATGTTATATGTTAATGCTACTAACAAATATTGTAACTGAATGTACTGTTAAACAGTTAGGTTAAATTGAGAGATTGTACGCCTGATTTCGCCCAATAAAAGCCGTTAATTATTATTATTATTATTAATAATAATCAGTATAAAACCTTCGATTTATTGTTAAATAGTTTGCACACTTACATGAAAAGTAACTAAAATGTATTCTTCATCTGTAGCATCAGTCTAATGATGATGATTTTGATGATTAAAGCTCAATTCACTTTTTTTTTCTTAACTGTGATGAATGAAACATTTTTACAGTATATATCTCAGCAAATTCAATCCAGAAATAAAGAATTTCTATGTTATATATAGAAATTAAAGCAGTCATGTAAACGATCTTAACATCATACTATAGTATAAAATATATTTCTATAAATAAAATACTATCTGTTACACAGATTGTTGATAAATAACAAGTATCAATAACTATAAACACCCTCAAGGACTTTATAGACACCCTGTATATATATAAAATATATAATTATATTATATATTACACCAATCACAACACTGTTGTGTTGTTATGATTTACGCAACAATGAAACAATAATATACTTAAATGAAACAGACCAGAAGAAACATAAGCATTATATCACAAAACATTTGATGTGACTTACATGAATAACTTTAGTTTGTTTCAAAACCCAACTGTAGCTCCGTAGCAGTGATCAGAAAATTTCAATTTATGCAACTCGCACAATTTTTTTTTTCATAATTTTTGCATGTTTCTGACGTCAGAAACATGAATAGTCACGCAAATTGCATAGTTTGCAGTATTTTAACGCTCTCTCGTGGGGCTACATTAACATTCTGGTAAAAATTGTCATCAGTTTTGAAGATCCCATTTCGTGTTTATTCATTAAAAAGCACATGTTGTTTTATGTGGTCTATATGGCTTTAAGTTACAAGCCGTTTATAACAAATTATACCGCGTGTTTTGTATTGAAAAGTTGTTATTCTCTTTTTGTCTGGACAAATATATAATATAGGTTACTAAAGATCACACTGTTACTTTAATATTTTTTATTGCAACTACTCATTATTAAATTCATAATAAATTATATTTATCAAATCAACTATTAAATTACTCTCTTTAAGTTAACCAGTCAATTAAAACAACAAACTACTGAGCAAATAATGACGCTACGGGAATAATAAAATTAAAAAAGAGTTATAATTTATTTTTACATTTTAAAACAAGTTAATAACATTTTTTTTAAAATTGAAATTGCTTAACAACTTATTATTATTTGATATTAATTATGAAATGAATTTTTGTATTTTATCTGACGTCTATTTACATTGTAAAGAAACATAAGCCTTTGATATCAAAAATACAGTAAATACAAGTAATAAATGTATAAAATAATATACTTCTTACATTATCTATTTCTTACTGTAAAATGTATAGTAGAGAAATAATGTTATTTGAACCAGATGCTCTCTTTACATTACAAAGTCACAGTTAAAGTTTTAGTTGTAATTTAAATTTACCAAAGAAAGTTAACTAAAATTTGAATAAGTCTATAATAATTATACTTTTGAAATTATCAAAATGTTAAATTTAAAGTTTTTAAGTAAGTGGGCATACAATTGTTGTAAGTGTTAAGCAGAGAGAGAGAGAGAGAGAGAGAGAGAGAGAGAGAGAGAGAGAGAGAGAGAGGTCATTACTCTGTTGTACATAGTCCATGGATGAAACTTATGTAATTATTAGTAAAGTTACTTTAGTGAGTTCTTTCCCGTGTTCTATACAGAAAAATTATGTATCTCCAGAGAGATATAAAAAGATGTCTAATCTAAGTATAGTATGTTTCTTTTGGTGTACAGTTTCGATCAAATGAATAGTTACCATTTAAACTCGATGTTTTTTACCGCGTTAAATTTCGTTCAATTTTGCAACCTTGTTTATGATTATTCATTGAACTCTATATTCTCAATCACATCTATATTCAAATTCATTGAGTCTATATATTGTAATAGTTGACAAAGACACCACAAGAAGTCACCTGTGATGCACTCAGGTAGACAATGTGGCGGGTAAATATTTTGCTTGCTTGCTTGCTCATTCTCTCTCTCTCTCTCTTGTGAGAAATGCTTTCAAGTATTTGTTTGATAACAAGTTTCGAACTATTTTCTTACCAAATTGCTGTCATTACAAATCATATTGATATAAATGATAAAAAAAAAATCTTAATTTTAATCTCTTAATAATCGGGCAAATCGGTAAGTCAGCAGTTATTTTGAAACATAAAAAACATTAAATGCATTTCTTAGAAGAGAGAGAGAGAGAGAATGAGCAAGCAAGCAAGCAAAATATTTACCCGCCGGATTGTCTACCTGAGTGCATCATAGGTGACTTCTTGTGGTGTATTTGTCAACTATTACAATATATAGACTCAATGAATTTGAATATAGATGTGATTGAGAATATAGAGTTCAATGAATAATCATAAACAAGGTTGCAAAATTGAACAAAATTTAACGCGGTAAAAAACATCGAGTTTAAATGGTAACTATTCATTTGATCGAAACTGTACAGTACTGTCCTGTACATATACGGTGAAAATATTAAATGGAAACTTTTTGCGTTATATATCATCTTTTTAAAACACACGTTAACTTGATTTTTTAATAAGATAGTTCTTTTGTTAAAAGTAAAAAGATTATATTTACTTTAACATTATCAATGATTAAATTAATTAAACAAAAACACACATTCATGTATTACATAATATACTCTTGTACCAATGTTTATTTCTTTGTTTTTTTTCTTTCTTTGTTGAAGGATTGATTTTGAGGATCGACACAAAGATATATTTCAATAACATATCTTACATAAGGCAATTTTGCAAATAACACATCAAATTTGAACATTTTAATATTTTGTTATACGAGAGTACATAGTCAACAAAAACAGCGCCTCTGCAGGAAAATAATGATACCACGGTTACGCAGCGATAGCCAGGCGATAGCGTGGCTATAGCCTGGGGCGCGACTACACAGTCCATTGAGAGACTGATAATTTCCAAAAAATATTTATAATTCCTTCCAAAAATCAGCAAATAGTAATAAAAATAATCTAAATCAATTTAATTAATTAACAAAAAATGATATTTCCAATTTATCTATTTTGAGGGTCAATTTTGTTGCCAATTTGACTCATGTCTTCAGGGCGCGCTGAACAGCTGACGAGATTCGATGCGTAAGCCCTCACTAACATTAATTTCAATTATGATCAAGAGATGGCTTTATTGGTCACTATTAACTCTCGTATACACTCATTTAGTATTTCGAAATTAAATGAAATGCAGATTTTATTTCATGAAAAATTTACTTCAGAAGGATTTATAAAACTTTAATATTTAACAAAATTTGCATGAAAAAACTTAAACAAAAAGAAAACAAGATTTAAATAACTTCATTCAAGCTAACTATAAAAGTGAGGCTAGATTGGAATTAATTAAAAAGTTTTCGTTGTTGAAGAGCGAGACAAGAGTAGTATAGTGTGTACTGATGCTAATGCAATTTCAGTTTGTTACTCTTAAACGGATTTCCGAGCTCGTAAGAGATGTGGTAAGCCTAGTAAAGTTCATTTGCAACTTGACCCAGTAGTAAAAACTGTGGGAATTGCAAGCGAGCTGCAGATTTATTTCACTTTGTATTTATTTGACGTCACGTGATTTTTACTCGTGCTCAGAATTACGCACGACAAAAAAAAAAAAAAAAAAAAAAGGGAAAGAAAGAGGACATTTGTCATTTTAACTGTTGACTTTATGTTTGATATTCATGAAAAGAAGGCAGCAGATTACTCAATGATGAGCTTAATCATCCTTTCATTATAAAAATAAAATGAGAGTTGTCTAGACAAATCATATAACAAAAAAGTTCTCTTGTTTATTTAAGCTTAGCGTTGCTCATTTTTTCTTATATATAATGTATAATATAAATTTTCTGTAAAAACTTAAAAGGTTTAAAAGAAATTCAACTTTAACAAACATTTACTTTGTACAACTACAAATAATTAATGTTCTACGTATATTTAGAAATCGTAATTTAAATTTAAATTCTTAATATTTTTAAAAAGTATGTGATAATATTTGAACGTTCTCTAATACGTTACGTCAAAGTGGAAGGTTTTATTTGGTTTGATATCCATACTAGTAGTTGCTAACATGTTGGATATAAGTAATAAAAGCAAGTGGGGCGTCATCAATCTTATTCCATGAGAAGAATTAATCTAAATACTTAATATAAACACCCAAATTTGAAATGAATCAATTGAAACTAACCAAATATTGTGAAACATGTTAAATCAATAATTATACGCATTAGCATAAATTTTAAAATGTTCGTCATATATGGCAAAAATCCTGTGACATATGAATTTGACATTTTTTTTTTTTTTTGGGCTGTGCGCAAAAACTTGACACGATAATAATTGATAGCTGTTAATAAATCACTTGCAAAAACGTGATTTTCAATGTTGTACAAAAATGTTGTTGTGTGTACAGTAGAGTGATTTTCAAAAATGTTTCTCAAAAAATTAAAGTACGACAATTTTACGGGCAAAAATGTTATCTCTCTTGCAATTTTTAGTGCATATTTCAAACTTATTCTACAGTATATAATTGCGTTTTATTTTTAATTTTAAATGACATAATTGTATTTTCGCTAAAGCAATTTTATTTAAATATAACAGTTTTTGCAGTGTTAGTTTGCAAATAAAAAAGGGACATGTTACCTCCCCCCCCCCCCCTCTTTGGCATTACTTTTATAATCTCCTCCTATACTAAAATACTTTAACATGTAATCCATCAACTTCATTGTTACAACATGTTGTAAGTATAGATGTAACATGTGTATGATAGAATTATAAACAATATACTGTATACTAGAAAAATATTCAAAAGTTGAAAAATATCATACATTTTTTAGCTATATTTTTTATTGTTGAGTAAAACAATTTAAATTAAAGTTCTTATTTACTTGGAAAATTTAAAAATATAATAATAATATGATAATATTTGCTTATTTTTTGCAATTTTTTTATTTTTTAAATTTAAATTTTATAAATTTCCATTTGAATTTTATTGGAAGAAAAAGAAATATTTTAAAATTAAATTAAAGCTCACAGTTTTGTATAATAATAAAATAAAGTGTATTTTATGTTTTAGTGTTGCATTAAAATTACATAAAGTTCGCACTTTAATCTTTAATCGTAAATCCATGTACTTTAAAAGGTTATAAATTTACTTTGCTTACTATACGTGTATACGTATATACGTACGTACATTTTAAATGTGTTTTTACGTTGCTAACTTTTGTATGTTAACGATATATATTAACTAAAGTTTATAGTAGTAAAAATGTCAAAGATATTTATGTACGAAAATTTTAACTCTTTGTCTATCATGATGAATAAATAATAGAATATTGAAATGGTATTTTAAAGTTTGTTTATATTAAACTACAAAAATAAAAAAATATTATATTGACCTTTTTTTTTTTAGTAAAATGTTATTAAAAGATATACAAAATGACCAAGCCCATTTATTCAAGTTAGGAAGAGCTTTTTCCGACTTTGAGCCACTACCAAATTTTTAGCCCAGGTTCGAGAAAATGCAGCATTTGGGTGAACTTTAGTTTGTTTATCGGTCAAACTTGATCTTCAAAATATAGACAACAAATACTGCCGTATTGAAATGCAATTATACATGTAAAGATCGTATAGAAGGAGAGTACAAAAATTAATTAACGTGACTACTCTTGAAATAATTAATAGCTGTAACAAGAAAAAAAGGTTTTATTTTTTATTCTTATCAATTTTTAAATTGCTATTTTTACGTGTACACTGTCAAGAAGCATCGTTTTGTCATTAAAATTTTATGATTGCTTTCATCATCATCTCAAACCGATAATACAGAAATATACAAATTTTAAAAATGTTGTCATATAAATTACTCATCGAAAGAAAGCTAGATCACTTTATGGTTCGTCTCAACTATTAATATGAGTTCATCAACAATTAATCATAGCAGTGAATTGACTTTTTTTTAAATCATTTTACTCAATGTTATTAAAAACTGCAGCATCAGAATGTATTACATTTTTATTAATATTTTCATTATTAAAGATGATAATTTGATTGAAAACGCCAGGTAAATCCATTTAAAAAACGTAATGACAATATACTCGTCATTAAATGCCTATATCTACTAGAAATGAAGATATTTCATTTTAGCAATTTAATTCTAGAAATTGTGAATAATAATTAGGGCAATAATCTCAACCTCGTACAGCAGGAAAGTCAGTGGTTCATATTTTACAATATCTAAATCTTTAATCAACGCAATTAAATTTGAAAATAATAATAAACTTTATTGAAGCATTGTAAAAACTTTGACTAGACATTATAAGTTAAAATATTTGTATTGAATTATGTCATTTCGTTTGGGTGGAAAAAATTATAAAACTTGGAGATTTTGATACGTTGATTGAAATTTACTGTATCGGATGAATTATAATCTTATTTGACATTATTATAATTTATAACAAGTAAAAAATTATTTAAGATTTTTTTTTTCTGTTAAGTTCATGCAATCAAAAAAAAATTAAAATTAAAAATTGACAATGGACTCACATATACGTGAAAAAAAAAAATACAACTAATAGCAGGTTCACAAATCCTGTAAATTATTAAAGGTATATAATTACCTGGAACAGGTAATGCCTAATGCAGATAAAACGTACTAAAATAAAAGTTTGTCGCACCTTAAATGACATTTCATATGCATTAGGTATCATTGCAGTATATTTATACACTTTCCATGTTGATATTTACCTATTGCAAAATTCACAAATTACAGAATTCATTTATTATTGTTACCTGCCATTTTAATAATAGTAATTTTTTTCTGTATAGTCACTGACTTCCTTTTTTTAACAAATAAAATGCACAGCACTTTATGATTATGTACAGCTATGGGCAAAAGTTTGAGAACGATTTGTATAGGCAAACCGCATTCACAATTTTTTTTATGGGAAAATGCTGCGGCCGCCGCTGTCCCGTCCGTAAACTTTTGGCCAGAGCTGTACTATCGAGGTGATGATTTCATTCTTTAACTACATAGAAAATCAAGATAATTTTGAGACAGATTTCATAACAATACATATTTGATAATTATAAAAGTCGAATTTTTATAGAAAATAATGTTATTCATTACGATGGTCAATAAATGTAATGTTCAATTTTTGCACAGAGAATAACATAATAAAACTTTTTGCTTTGTAAAGTATCAAGTTTTTCACTCATTTTACATTTGTTATCACCAAACAAGAGAGGACAAAAAAGAGGAATAAAGTAGTTTGTTATGTAAGAAAAACAAATATCAATATGTAGCCCCGAGATATAACTATATGTAATTGTTTAATAATTAAATACAAGTTTTATTATAAAAATCTTTTGTTCTTATATTTACTCGAGGCACACAACAGGCTTTTATCTTAGAGGAATTGCCAAAATTTAATATCTTTATAAGAAGTTAATTCTTATAAAAATATTGTTTTTTTTTTATATTAACTGCTTTATTTTTATTTCTTTTTTATTATATTAAAGAAAATTCTTATATTACATTATAAAAGCTGATCTTAACTTTTATTTTATTTTTTGCTATATCAAATAGCAAACACGGAAAAATGACGATATTAATTACATTGATAAATAAATATCATTATTTCACAAGATGACATTCTCAACATTATTTGCCTTAATATTATAGTTACAAAAAGATATTAATTAATTACTTGTCAATAGAAAATATAACTTTATTCAGAAGACATTTATTTATTATACATTCTACTTCATCAACCTACAAACTTATGTTATGAAAATCAATATTAATAAATGTTTGAAATATACGTGTGTGTGTATACTATATATATTATATATATATATATATATATATATATATATTATATTATATATATATAAATGTTTTACAGAAATGAAGATATTATTAAATCCCCCAAAGCGTTATTTGAAATTTAGCGGTGATTGCCGCGGATAACGAGAGGATGAGAGAAATATTGATTATTGCTTGATCTCGAGAATGATAGTGTACGTGTCAAAAATAAAGCCGAAGTGCAAAACATTTTAGTGTCATGTAAACAAAGATTCTCTCGAGACCATTACGATGCCCACTTCACATAAAGCAGCAAAACTGATGTAAATTGTCAATTTGTTACAAATTTTTCAAGTAAATTACATTAAAGTAAAAAAATGAAATGAAGGAAATCAATAAAAGAATAAAATAATTTTAAAAACCCTTCTTACTTTTTTTTATTTTTTGAGGGGGGAGCATACTTTATTCATCTGAATTAAATTTCAAATAAGCTTGGATGACTTGTGAGTTTGTTTTATAAAATTTAATATCTTATTAATAAGAAAAAAATTGATTTTATTTTTCAATATTCTAATAAAGTTATGTTGAAGTATTTCCATTTCTGTATTTTCTTTCAAAGAAGTGATTTTGCCTTTTATTATTTTTACATAGGAAGTGGTAGTGATTGCCTGAGTACCTTTCAAATGCAGCGTGTATGTTGCCTATGATATGCCAACTATTTGATAAGGGGGTGGTAAAAATGTATAACACAGACATTCAATGGATTTGATAAAAAAAAAGTGCTTACAGCTATTTTGTATTTTTGTACATACAACTAACTACATAATATATATTTTCTTCTAAAAGTACAATTTAAATTTTGCGGTTACAACTATTGCGAATGTTTAACCTTTGTATGTGTCTTAAAAAATAATATATACTTTTTAAATAATAAACACGTGTAAAATGTATGAGTATTCAGTATAATGTTTCAAATACCACTCTCTCTCTCTCTCTCTCTCTCTCTCTCTCTCTCTCTCTCTCTCTCTCTCTCTCTCTCTCTCTCGCTCTCTCTCTCTCTCTCTCTCTCTCTCTCTCTCTCTCTCTCTCTCTCTCTCTCTTACTATGCATACAAAGGTTCCGATATAAAAGTCTCTTTGTCTAAATTATTTTCTAAAGCTTTTTGATTTGTGGAAGTTTAAACAATCAAAGCTACGTTGAATTTAAAATATATTTGTATTAAATAATCCATGAATAAAAGTACTGAAGTAAAACAGTTAGTAGTTAGTAGCGTATGCAGGATTTTGTGACGGGGGGGGGGGGGGGGGGGGAGGGGTCAGCCTATGGTGAGCATAGGTAAAGGTAGGAGGCCTTTACGTATGCTTTTTCAGACCTTACGGGGGAGAAGGGTCCGCCTTCCCCCTTGAATACGCCCTTGATTTGTGTCATTATAATATTGTCTTCAATCTTTTTAAGGATTAATATTTAAATTCAAGTGGAATTTTATATAAGTATTATGTAACTTTACGACGAGTGTGGGTTACTTTGGGAGTTATGATTTAGTGCAATAAGTGACCTCACAAGTCTCTCCATGACCTCAGTAAAGTGATAGTGGGTATTGTTGAATTAGGTCTGCGTGAATATCTCAGGAGTTTGTATCCTTAGCAGTTACCAAACTTGACATTGCGTTGCATTAAATTGTACAAGTGTGCTTGAAAAATGAGAATAGTCAGTTAAAGTTTTCGTACAGTTAAAAACTAATACCTAATACGTAAGGAAGATTAGTGTTTTCGTTGGAATTATTGCTTCTTGACAGAGTGCTGAGAACGCTTGAAATTTCTTCTGCCACGAGTGTTTTACCTTCTTGAATTTACATCTCACAGTAATAGTAGAAATTCATACTCTAGCATCGTTCAAGACTTTATATGAACTCTTGATTTATATAAAATTTGTTATGTAACCATTAGAAATAAATTTTGATGAACATTGATTGATGAAATATCAGTATAACAAGTATGTACTAATTAAGCACAACCACAAAACTTCAATAGTAAACAGAGAGGCATTCTAAATAATGTATTTCAATATAACAGAAATAAAATATAATTAATTTAAAATACTAATTAGCTAAATATAGAATTTGTATTGCAAATATTTCACATTGCGTTAACCTTAGTTTAATATACAATATTATAATATATTCCACGAAGTAAAAATATATGCAAGTACTGATATTAAACACTAATATTAAAATACTAATCACAAATTATAAAAATGTATTGAATACTACATTTATAATAAATCAAAAGAAATATACAAGTAAGATCATGTTATGAGTATAACTGTTAATAAAAGTTATTTGAATATGGAAATGATTATGTTATTTAACTCATTTAAATATTTTGCATGGTTCTTTGTTTTATAGTTATTTAAAAGTTATATCAGTTATTTGATCCAAATAATAACAATAACATTTTCACACACATTTGATTATCATACAAAGTACATTTCTTTAATAATAAAAACATTAAATTGTTATTATCAAACAACATTTTAGGTAAATAAATAAAATTACTCATAAATAACTCATATAAATTATATTATGATGTAATAATAGACAATTTTTTTTATCAGTATTCAATTTTTTTTTTGTTAAATTGCAAAACAGCAACAACTTAGTGGTAATAAAGAAAGACAAATTTTTACTGAATGATTTGCATTTCTTTCATTATAATTTTGTTTTGTTAATTTACATAATAATAATAATAATTAATAATGTCATTTCCGTTCATGCAAAAACAAACAAATACGTGAGCAAGGTAGTGTTTTAATTCACTTAAAGCAATAATAGCTCATGCAAATTTTAGCACATTTTTTTCCCTCTTCATTTAGTAATAGTTAAAAAAAGGTATATAGATAAAAGAGTTTTAAGTTTAATGTTTCTTTTCATGGTGCAAAAAAGTTTAATTAGGATTATCAGCAGGTTAATTGAAGTAGAGATTAGTTTAAAAAAATCTTATTAAAAATCTGGAATACTTCCAAGAAAATACATTTTGCAAACTTGATAATACCTCTAGCGTATTCATTTGTACTGTATCACATTTTTTTTAATTATTCACGTAAAATAAGCTTAATTAGGTATGTCTATTTTTACGTATGTATACATGAATATAACCATGCAGTACTATTCTGTCAAGTAAAAAGTGACCGTATTGACTAGTAAAGGAACAATGGTTTTGAGTCCGACTATAAGCGATTTCGGTCACATCCGCTTCCGTTTCTCCTTACTACGCATGCGCAGTAAGTCGAAACGGAAGCGGATATGAGCAAAATTGCTTATAGTCGGCTTCAAAACAGTTGTTCCTTTATCAGTCAATAGTTGCAACATTGAAACGTGGGTTTAATTTTAATTTAACTTAAAGTCACAGAACACCTTGAACAAAAAACTTGTGTAATATCCTAACATACCTAAAAATCAACGTTGATTTGGCCGGAGTCATTGATTTCACATTTATTTTACATTCACAAAATGGCAGCTGCGGGTTTATGACGTCACAGCTTGCCTGTTACCGCGCGCGTAGACTAGTGAGCTGTGACATCACAAACCCGCAACTGCCATTTTGTGAATGGAAAATAACTAAGAAATCAATGACTCCGGCCAAATCAAAGTTGATATTTAAGTACGTTATGATATTGGTGATGTTTCTTGTTCAAGGCTGTTCTACGCCTTTAAATTACTACGCTCGTTTGAATGGAATTTTAAAATTATGATTGCATTACATTAAACTTGTAGCATACAAACTGAAACATTAAATATGCATAACTTGTATGTAAATAATAAAAAAGTAATAATTTTACGTTTGCAGCGTTTGTTAAATAATGTTTCAAACGTAAGTCAATCAGATTTTTAATTAAAAGAAATACATAATGTTGAATTTGTAAGAAAAATAAATCTAGAAAACTTCAAGTTAACAATTATCTTTTTCCCTTAGCGTTATTAGTTACCCTCTTAAAAAAATCCTATACAATTTGTAGTAGAGGGGTTATTTTTAACAAAACTTTTTAAGATTTTTAAAAATGACTCACGTCAGTATTGTATGTGTACGTATTATTGTTTAAAATTTTTACTTCACATTTAATGAAAGTACAAAGTAGTACAAATTTAATGAAATTTAAAAACATTAACTTTTTTTATGTTATCAAATAATCGTTCACAAACTCAGTGCCGTGTAGAAAAATGCAGTGTCATAAGATAACATAGAAAACTTTCCACAAACTATAACATTTCATATACATGTATTTTTAATCTTTTAAAAATATTACGCTTTTCAACCATGAATATATTTCATATTTCACTTTAACTTATAATTTATGTACATATTTGGTAAAAATTCATAGAAAATAATGATAAAAAGTTTTTTTCTTTCAAAAGCTGAAATCTTCATTATCCAGAGAGAAAAAAAGCTGAGTAAAACATTGACAAAAAATTATAATTAAAAAAGTTTTTAAAGTAAATTTTTTACAAATTTTTTATGTAAACATTTTTTTTTAATTAGAAGGCAGTTAGTTGTTCTTTTTCTTTATTAATATTAAATGATAATATTTAAATGTTTTCTTTTTTTTTATAAATTTAAATTATAAAATAAATATTGACGCCTTTTAAAATTTTATTAATTAAAAAAACAAAAGAAATGCAAAGTTTTAAGAAAGTAAAAGTTTAAGTAAAGTATTTTACTTTTACATACAAAGAAGTAATTTAGAGAACTTGATAATAAGAAACCACTTTATATATATATATATATATATATATATATATATATATATATATATATATATATATATATATATATTGAAGTAAATATTTAACATCATTTATTTTCAATGAAAGAGTTGAAGCAAATTCTCTTTTATTATGATTATTTTATTCTTTATTGCAAGCTTTTGTTCACTTTTTCAAGTTAACGTTTGCTGTTTTCAACGTTGAAGAAAATTAAGGAATTAAAATATAAGAATTTAAAAAGGAAAATAAGCTTTTGAAAAATAAGTTACTAATTTAAAAACAATTGAATTTTTAAATGTATTTTTAAAGTTAAAAACACAATAAATACAAAGAAAAAGATGTAATTTTATTTGCTTAAATAATTAAAATAAGCAGAAACTTTATTTATATATATATATATATATATATATATATATATATATATATATATAAATTACTCTTGACTATCAATTTGAGTATAGAAGAAATATGTATACTTTTCTTTACTATTTCATATATTTAGAACATATCATTTCTTTTTTGCAAGGTTTATAATGCATTCCTATCATTCATCACAATTATTTTTAAAATGATTAATTCTTAATATTTGCTATTAATATCAATATTTGAATTGAATTGGAAATGCACTGCTTTCACGTTGCAGTTATGTCCCAAAGATAATATTTCGTCATTTGAACTATTCATTAAAATTGTGAAGTTTTAATAACTACATTTAAACCACTCAAAATCACCTCAAGTTTTTATGTTAGAATATTTTGAAGCTAAGTCTACAAATAATGATAAATATAAACGTAGAGAGTTAAAATAATAATTACAAGAAAAGTCAAAATAATGTTTTTGCGAGTGTGTCCGACTGTCTGCCTAACTTGCAGGATACTTTATAAAAAACATTATTAACACCTGTTAATACAACTCCATAGCTTATGTAAGAATACGGATGCTATTTAAGGGAAGGGGTCAAATATCCAATTTAAGATTTTAATCGTCTATATATAGACCCCTTGCACATACTTGCGCTTTGTAGCCATGTTTGTGGTGCCTAATGCATTGCCCAGTATAGGGAAAACATCATTTCTCCTAATTTTTCACATAAAAAGAGTTTATTTCAACTGAATAAAATTTTCTTATATATTTAGAGCTTTTTAGAAGCTAGAAATAAGTCTTTGATTGAGGTTTGAAGCTTCCTTTGCTATTAAAAAAAAAAGGACGTTTTTCCCATGCTGGCCTATGTATTTCTGACCAACAAAATGGCAGCTCTTAAATATGAGTGCAACCGGTCTATACAATAAAAAATCAGCCCTAGTGCACGTTCACATTTACGATCTCCTGGCTGTCATTACGTACCCCACCCCTCAAATGAAAAAGTTTAGTAAGAGCTTTCAGCATCATACTTTCAGATAAATATTTTTTTATCACTACCCTGCCTCTTACATATTAAAATGTATAGCAAGGAAACTACTTCTTTTTCTTAATACTACGATAATGCTGTCAATTATCTAGGAGATTAATTACTTAGAAATATATGACAAACTTAATTACACCATCATCCAATTACGACCTACAGTTCATTAACGTTGTCACTTATTTCTATATAAGAATCTAATTAGACGGTATGATGATTCAAATGTTAGCATGTAGACATTTTTATTTAATGCAGTAAATATAACTAATTGTTGATGGGAGGGGGAAGTAAGGAAATACGTGGAAACACAAACAGGAGAGAACGTTTGTTCTGTGACATTACGTAGCAAAAGAAAATTAGTGAACACAATTGTGGGTGACGTGAATAGAAGTTATTGCACTAATAAGTCAGTCCAAGCTTGTTGTTATGCTCGAGAGAACAACATGCGAACATCTCTGCTACTGTTGGACCAGTAGCCGTGCTCACATCAGCAACTGAATTTCACTTAAATGTTTTAATATAATAACATACGTATAAGACACTGTTTTGACTAGGACTGGAATTGGTGTAGCACAATAACACAATATGGCAAGCAATATATATATATATATATATATATATATATATATATATATATATATATATATATATATATATAATATATAAAATAATAAATATAAATAATAAATAAATACTTTTGAAAGATAAATAAAGTAATTTTGTGCCCTCCCCTCCCAAATATAAAAGCTGGTAGCATTTTGCATTAACTCTACAATAAAAAGTTTTCATACATACAAAAATATTTCTTAAAACAAATAGTATAAAGCTATCAAAGAAAGGAAAGCAATAAAAAAGAAACCTCGCAAGAGAACCAATTTGCCGAATAATAATACGTGTTTGGCGATATCAAGCTTCATCGTACTGGAACAATTAAATGTAAATATAATAAATATAACTAAAAAGAAATCAACCATGCGCAACTTTTTTTTTTTTTTTTTACTGAAATGCAAATGAGAACAAAAGTTTGGCGTATGTTATAATCAGGGGGTCTGCTCCGTAAGTCCTCACGGGTACCGAGAAAGGGGGCGTAACTCACTTATTTACTATAGAGAACTCGTGAGCCACGCCCCCTTTCTCGATACCAAGTTTGTCGTGACACCTGAAGAAACAGACCTCCAGTTAATAACATGTAGCTATATTTTTATGATAAATCAATCAATCTATTGATCTAACAATAAATCAATTAACATACAGCACAAAACTTCAACAATTATTCCTATTCCGAAGGTTAAAAATCCTACTGAACCTCAGGATTGTAGACCTGTTAACTTGTTACCATTGTATGAAAAAATTCTAGAAATTGTATTGTATGAACAATTGATAGATTATGTGGAAAGTAAAAATATTATTTGTGAAAACCAATCAGGTTTTCGTAAAAGATTTTCTTGTGAAACTGCTCTTCAATTAGTTCTTTCAAACTGGAGATCACATGCAAATAATGGTGAAGTTACTATTGCTGTGATGCTAGATTTCAAAAGAGCGTTTGAAACTATTGATAGAGAAATACTAGTTAGTAAATTAAAAAAGTATGGACTTAGCGATAGTAGTGTAAACCTCATCGGTAGTTACTGTGATGCTAGATTTCAAAAGAGCGTTTGAAACTATTGATAGAGAAATACTAGTTAGTAAATTAAAAAAGTATGGACTTAGCGATAGTAGTGTAAACCTCATCGGTAGTTACTTAAAAAACAGAAAACAAAAAACAAAACTAAATAATAAAATATCAAATGAAATTTTAAATAACCTAGGGGTCCCACAAGGGTCTGTGTTGGGGCCCCTTCTCTTTGTGTTGTATATAAATGATCTTGAAATTCAATTAAAAAATGTTTTTGTTAACTTTTTTGCAGATGACACGCTTGTTTCATCATCTGCAAAAACTTACGTGGAAGCATGTAAAAAAATAAATGATGCTTTATTTATGCTTAATATATGGCTTAAAATTAATAAAGTTAAGCTTAATGTGTCAAAATCTAAATGTATCTTAATTACACAGTCAAGTGTAACAAAATTAAATATTTTAGAAAGTGAAAATCTTGAGTATGTAAAAATTGACGGAGAAATTTTGGAGTTTGTAGACGAAATTAAGTACTTGGGAGTTATTATTGATTCACACTTAAAATTCAATTTGCATATTAAATTTATTATAAAAAAAGTTGGAAGTAAAATAAATTACTTGGCTAGAGTTGGTAAATTCCTTACTCCATGGACCAAACTGTTAATATACAAAACAATTATATCTCATCACTTTGATTATTGTGCTACAATTTTATGGGACACTACAGAAGAGAATATTAAAAAACTTCAACTACTTCAAAATAAAGCAATGAGAGTTATACTGAGATGTCATAAATTAACTCCTATTCAGGAAATGCTAGATGCTTGTTGCTTGTTATCAATTAAACAAAAAATAGCATTACAAGTCTTGTTGTTGGTTCATAAAATAGTTAATCAAAAGTGTCCTAAGTATTTAAGCAACGATGTAAAATTTAACAATGAAATTCATAAATATAATACAAGGATATCAAACAATATTCATATAGGAGGAAAACAAAACAGTAAATTTTATCAGAGATCAATAATGGTTAATGGTTTCAAATTGTTCAATACGCTGCCTAGAAGTACTAAAAATATTGAAAATGAAAAATGTTTTAAACGAGAATGCGTCATATTTGTTAAAAAAATGTATAGAAAGAAAAAATATCAAAACTAAATAACGTGTACGTTTTACTATGTTTTTAATTTAAACTATGTGCAAATATTATTAAATTATAATTTTTATTTATGTATGAAGTGGATGTAAAACATGTTTGTATTAGAAATTTATTTCTAAATAAAAATATTCTATTCTATTCTATTCTATTCAAATATAACAAAAATCATAATACTACTGCTATACATTATAAAAGTTCTATTTTTTCCATACCTGTTTGACGATATCATATTTCCTGTGAGTCTACATTATACACGTGTAGAGCTTCGTACTGGTAGTGTGCAAACATATTAGAGAGACATTGATGCCTCAAGCAAAATTTACATCACGTTACCATATTTGTCTGAGTATTTCTTATCATATTTCATTTTTCCTTATAACGTCATGTTTAATATTGAAATTTGATTGCCAGTACATATATATAAAATTACATTTCAAAAATCAAAACGTAATATAATTTAACAATAGATGTTTCTAAACTTATTTAGCATCTGTCTCATACAGTTCTAGAAATTTGAGTAGATTTATGCTTTAATACTTCCTGTCAAGTTTCCTTGCATTCAAAGTATTTCAAACAATTTTTCTTCTTAAAAAAAAAAAAAAAAAAAATTAAAAAAGTTGAAGCTACAATTTTTGTCTTTTTAAAGTTCTAAAACACTAGCAAAATAAAAAAAAGCAACTCAAAAACTTTAATTTTGAATAATACATAAGACTTTAATTTTTTGTGTCTTGTCACAAGTTGCTAGTTTGAGAGGATGATGATATGAAAATAAGGGGCAATAAAAGCGGTTAGTGTGTCTGTCTTGTCGCACACACAAAACGTGGCAAGAGATTATTTGTCAGCAGTGCTGAGTGTAACAAAACCATTCATTTCACTCTCCTCCGTTTATTGCTCCCTGAGCAGGACTACAAATAACAAGCTCACGTAACGTCAATGTAATAACATGTAATTGTCAATGGAGAGAGGTAACATTCTCAACTTGACATTTTGATATTGTGGATCACGGAGATTTGAATAACGCTTTTAGCATACGATTACCTCAAATAATACTTTTAACTTAACAGTGTCATGAACCTAAGTAGCTATCTTTTGAGAATGATCACATTTATGTGGAGGGAAGAGGGAGAGGGAGAGGGAGAGAGAGAGAGAGAGAGAGAGAGAGAGAGAGAGAGAGAGAGAGAGAGAGAGAGAGAGAGAGATGATTAATAACACACATTTTGTAACTTGCATACGGAATATATTTTAAATCTGCAAAAGTGAAAATGCAATATCAAAATTTCATTTTATTCCACAGCAAAGAAATATTACACATATTTTTTAAATATACTTTAACATTGAAACTTTCTGATAAAACTTTTTTCCCCACAAAAATTAATTACAGTAATCGGGTAGACGTTGAGCACAATTAATTTATCAGTGACACTTTTTTTCTTGAAGAATATTAATTATATATAAAAATGTAAAGTAATATATACAAATACGGGAGCTTAGTAATAAAATCACAGTAAAAATAAATGATAATAATAGTGTTACATTCATATAAGACATTTTCTTGTTTTTCTTTAATGAAAACATTTTTGTATACTTATTTCACAAAATTTTTGAAAGGTAAAATTATAATGGTACCACATAAATATAAAAAAGTTTCTACTGTAAATTTTTTACTTAAAAAAATGCACTTATGTTTTTGTTTCAATTGTTTAATTGATAATCTTAATTCAGTTATTCATCCTGAATTTTTCTGTGATGAAAAATAAATGTGAAGTTATTGTAATATGGTGGTATAATAAGTTATTTTATTGTTTTACGATAGAATATCATATTTTGTGTGAGTTTATATTTAATCTTGCGTGAAATTAGGAAATGCTTTTCAGAAATGCATATACCAATTCTTTAACTATGTTATTGGTATGAGTATTTTTTCTTTGATACTGTATAAAAAAGGCTTAGCTAAATAAAATGAGATACATTACTGTATCTACCTGATACCCAATATACCTGATTAGAAGCCGTTAATTTTTTAACTTACAGAAATGTATAATTTACTGACAAAATGTCTATCTTTTGTTGCAGGTAAACTAAACTTGGTGTTAATTTTTTTATGAAACACATACCCTCCCACCCAGTTAAAGGTAAATTATTTCTGTTGATTAAAAAAACTTTTAGCTAGCTTGGCACAGCTAAAATCGTGCGCAAGGTGCTTAGGTTGTGATCCCTCTATATGCCACCTGCAGTTTCTAATAGATAATTCTTACTGAATGAAGTAGGATTACGGTGTTGGTGTTACAGAAGAAAAAAGAAAAGAACTCATAATAATAAAAAACAAAATCAAACAAACAAACAAACAAACAAACAAACAAACAAACAAACACGTAGTTGAATGTAGAAACGCCATATCAAAAACTTACAAAAGAGTAGATCGCTGTAAAGTTTCATTCATATTTAATCCCTATCGGTTGGCGTTAAATTACATAAAAATAAAGTTTGAAAAAGAAATAGCAAATATACAGTATAATTATATAATATACAATATTTAACATTAACAATTGATAATGTGAGTCATGTACTATACATTTTATACAAAATTAATAATCAACGTCACTTAACTACTTAGAAATAAAATATTTATAGAAATAAGTTTCGTTATATAACTACCCACAATTACAAGTTTCCAAGTCAATTTTAGAACATTTTTTATGTACATATTTAAATTTATCATTAATATGGCAAAACTTCAATAATCAACTATGTGAAATATCAGTAATTACAAAAAGCTACATTTTATTTTTTACGCACTCATGCAAAGTTATTATTCTATGATAGTGTCTGTGATATTATGTATTTTTCATAAAATTATTAAATTTAAATAAGAGTAGGCATCAGCTGCTGGAGCGTTAAATAAAGAAAATTTCTTCTGTTTTATCGTTTCACCTGAGAAATTTAGATGAAAACTTTGATTAAAAACCTGTAGAATAGGCAAGCTCATAAAAATTTAAAATAAATTAAGTTTCAACCAACCAAGTACTAGTGTAATCAAACTTTTTAAATGAAGTTTTTTTTCCTCCAATATGTAAAATGAAATTATATTAATATAAAAAATATAATATATAATAAAAATAAAACTAAACTAAAATTATATTGCGGACCCAATAATTAATTTTATTTATTTAATAAATTTGTTAAATGAATTGTTAATTATAAATTACCAAAACATAATATTTATTTTCTATCATAAATTTTTAAAATGTTCACGTTTCAGCATTTTTTGTTATATATTTTTATTAATATATTTTTAATTTATAATGTCATATTTTAACTAATTATTGTTTAAAAATTAACTATTTTATATAATTATAATAAAAATAAATTAGTTTATTTTATATAATATGAAAATAATAATAATAAAAAGTTTTTTTTATTATACCAACACAATATTGGTCAATACGCAAGGGAACGCTAATATTTTGCGTGTTTTAAACATATTATTATTATTTTTGTTCTTGGTATAAATAATAAATAATAGTAAAAATACATCACAAAATTTCGCAAATAAATCATAAAAATATATAAAAAAAAAATTGCGTGTTGTAACAGAAGTGGTTCTTGATAAAATGTTATCTAATTGAAATAATAATATCTTTTACCTTAATCTATAGTTTATATAGTTCTACAAATAAAGTTATATCGTTTAAATTTTTAAGTAGCTTCAATGCTAAAAATCACGTTTGATTTCACGTTTACTTTGACTTATTACTGATTTTATTTCACTCTTTATTTAATAAAAAAAAAAAAAAAAAAATAAAAAAACTAGAAGTAAAGTTTTGTTTCTATAGGGTCAGTTTTATGTGAAAACGTTTTGCTGTAAAAAGTATCATTAATAAAAATGATTCTAGTTTTATTTCAGTACGCGATAATTTAACTTAAAGAAAATCCGACACTTATTGTTATTGCAAACGTTGTAGGTTATTATAGTTTATTTAATGGAAAGCAATATACTTTACGTATAATACACGCTGTACTTGAATTTTACAGTTATTATCATGTACAAAAAAGTATATGTGTGTGTGTGTATGTGTATACGTATATATATATAATATATATATATATAACATATATATTACACACACATACATAAAACTTAACAGTGCAGTATATTTCTTTGATATGATATACCCCGTTCTCTCTCAATTCCTGCTTTTAAAAAATATCAAGTTTGTGACAGTTGACCCTTAAAAACTGCATGAGAAATGACATAAAGATCCGAAACTTTATTTCATACTAAAATAAGAAAAAAATAAAAAAGCTGGAAATTCAATTTTACTATGATTTGCTATCGTCTCTCTCTCTCTCTCTCTCTCTCTCTCTCTCTCTCTCTCTCTCTCTCTCTCTCTCTCTCTCTCTCTCTCTCTCTCTCTCTCTCTGTCTCTATCTCTCTGTCAGCTTAAAACATGGTGCAATATAGACACACAAAAAGATAGAAGATAAGTTTTGTGAAGCTTAAACATTGATTACAAGTCTCACCTTTCCTGAAAATCAATTTGCATTTCATTTCAATCTCTTCTCTTTCTCGCTTGAAAGCACACATATACTTTTTTTCCTTTTTAATCTTTTCTTTGTAAAAGATAGCTAACTATATACACATAGCTTTTCTTTCTTTATGTCTGTAATATTTTATTTAATACTCTTTCTTAAAAGTTTAAGTTATGCAAAGATTTTAATTTCATATAAATTTAATTTAATTTATTATGTTTTTTTTTTTGCTGCATCAGCACAGAGGGTTTTGAATTTATAAAAACTTACAAAGTCATAAAACTATAAAATGTAATTAAAAAGTTTATGTTTCATTAGTCTAAATGTCTTTTGTTTTTTTTAATTTTATTTTATGTAGTTAAATTAATTTACGACAAACATAGTTGTTTTCAATAAAATAGATATTTTCCTTGTCACCTTAAATCAATCAATGAATATATAAACAGAGACAATATAATAATATTATATTACTAGTAATAATTTTGTATTAATTGTATTAAAAATTACTGTTTTATGTTAATTTTGCTATGATTTATTATTCAAATATGAATGTATACTGTAGATATTTCTATATTTTTTCTTTTTAATTTATTTAACATATACCGTATAGTCATATATTTTGAAATGAATACAAAGGAAAATGTTTATTTATCTTCTTAGCTTTTTTAAAAATATATATATTTTTTATATATATATATTATATTTTATAAAAATCGATTTAATTTAAAATTTCACACAAAACCAACAGAACATAATTGAAACTTTTGAATATTTAACAAATCTACATTATGAACCATAATGTAAACAACAACAACAAAAATAAGTCAATAAATCTATACTCATATTTTTGCAGATTTAGATAATAGGTTGTGATGAGTAATATGAATTAATTAAGCATTATTAGTATGAATTAAATAATTTATCATAATATAAATATCCAAAAGTTTTCAATTTTTCTATAAAGAAAGAAAATACTGTCATGGGATGAGTTAAAAAAATCTACCATGCGTGAAATAAATTTAAAATGAAGTAGGTGAGAAAGCTTTGGCACTTAATATTTTTATATATATCTAGCTAGACTGACTAAGAGGAGGTTTAAAAAATACTTTAGTTCGTTTTAACATTCATCCTGCACGCGGGTATTCTCTTCACACATTTTCCCACGTATACTTCACAGTTTTAGAGGGGGGAAGAGAGAAAGAGAGAGAGAGAGAGAGAAGTGCTCTTTGTTTAATGTACTTCCTCTAAACTAAATTTACTAAAATGGATTTTTACTTTGAAAAATGTAAAGTAATTAATAAATAAATTTTATATTGAAGTTGATATAGCTATTAATTATGTAAATCATCAATATTATTATTTTAATAATAACTTATCAACAACCCGTCAATTCAATGTCTAATGTTTATCATCCAAATATAGGGTGGTTTCATTCATGTTAACGTCAACTCCATAAGTGAGTACTAAATAACATGGGCCGCTAAATAACATTAGCAATTTGATGTATACAATTGATTCTATTAACAATTTAAATAATGTGAGAAAAATAATAATGACAAAAAAATTACTTATTTTCGAAAGAAAATAGCAAAATACCACGTTTGTCCTATGCTCATATATATCATCAAAGCGCATTTATTATGACGTCATGCACACACACCATAATAATATACTTTCAACACCACTCAGAACTTCTTACAATGAATTCTTGTAATGTTAGTGGTTGATATAATTATATTTGAATATTGAATAACGTAATGATTGAAATTCGGAACATTTCCTCTGATATTATATTATATTACATATATTATTCTCTTCTGACATATTTTAAGCACTTCTTAAATTTAGCATGCACAATTAGCATGCACAATTTGTGCATGTGCAATATATTATATTGCACATTGAAAGTGATTATAATTAAGGCTGATGTATTCTAACAACAATAATGACAAAGGCTTTGAAAGTCATTAGACGTCAGCAGACCGTCCCAAGCTTTCTCATGGTAAGGTACAGTAGGTTACCGGCTGACATCTCACAAACAGAAAGAGGGTAGTTTAGTTATGCCATATCAAACACATGCAAACACAATCAAATATTTAAATTATTCCACTTTAAATTTAAAGATAACATGTAAAAATGTAATAACTCATAAAATTTAGCGCCATTTTTGTAAGTCAAATTACATTTGATTTTCAATGAAAAAAAAATCAATAATACTTTTTTCAGAACATTATTATTATTATTCAATAAATTCAATTTCATTTAAAAATTATATAGCATTTGTTCTGCTGGTTATTATACAGTATAATTGTAGAGAGAATTATTGTAAAAATACAGTTCTTTTTTTGACCACTTCCGTACCAAGTCAGTCACGGTCTCCGTTAACTTATTTGATTTCCGATCACTTTGCTTGCACCACATCAAGGTCCATATTTATATAAGAGGTTAGATGCTCCGGGAAAAGTTTTGGCCAAGGTCGCGCAGCTTAAAGGAATTCACCAAAGACGTCATATCACCGGGTGTATTTTTATTCACCTTATCAGTGACGTAACTGGTGAACGATGGTTAACGGCATCGTATTGGCTTAGAATCAAGTACATCTACCAAAAAATAAAATCAACTGAGCGAGTTTTGTGCTGCGCTCAGCCTCTTTATTATATGGACCTTGGCACCACATGCACTTCTGCAATATTCCACTTTTTTTTAAATGTAATATAAAAAGAGTACCTGAGAACTCAGTACGTGATATTATTCGTATAAAGAAGTCTAAATAATATTAAAATATTTGTTGCATAATTATTGGTATATATATATTATGATGGTGTACGGGTTACATTGCGTACTTTATCAATATTTGTTATAACTGTTGCAATTACTGTACAGTTAGTATTACTGTTTATCTGTTTGATATATTTCAATTTCATGTTTGATCAATATTAAATATACACGATTCATCAATATTTAACTGAATCATACAAATTGTTGACAAACTGTGTTACACAATTCTACGTTTTTATTGTTCACCCCTACCCCCTCTCCTGCAAAATAAGCTTCTAAGCTTATGTTTTTCAATCTAATTAATTGAAGTTTCACTAAAATCCAAAATAAATAAATTTAATATTATAACAATAACTATAAAAACACTAATTATACTTCTATTACAAATATAATATGCTACATATTTTTATTTCTTTATTTAAAATAGCAAAAGTAGTAAAAATGTTTTGAGAGAGAGAGAGAGAGAATTTGCTATATGATACAGATAAACCAACAATCTTTTCTTTATTTGTAGGGTAAGCTTGTGCAGGTTTTTACTACATCATAAGATATCACATTTTATGTTCCACGCATACAAGAGATAATATACAAAAACAAAACAATAAACACACGAGCTTTTTATTTTGTTTTCTTTCTCTAAACTGTTTCTATTCGCACGTGTGTGTAAAATTCTGCACAAATAAACTACTTACACCACTTTTCCTTTCTTTTTGTCCTTTTATTCAACGCCAGTTGCATGCGGTATACTTTAAAATCTATTTCTGTTCTTTCTATTGTTTTGAAAATACTCATGAAATGTTTATTATTATTGTTGTATAAGACAATAGTTTTAAAGTGCCTTTTTTATCGTCATAATTATATTAAAATTTATAATAATATCATAAATGATAAATGCAAGCTTTTTCTAATTTCAATAAATTGAATAAATACATGTTTTTAGGTTAATTTAAACCACTTGGTTAAAAATTGTATCTCTATCACAAAAAACATATTTGTATGATCTAACAACAAAATGAATCAAAACCACCCAAAAATATGAAATCTGTCGCTTCACCTTTTTATTCTTTCTTGATATACAGCTCAATTAATACAATATATTATTAAAAATGATACTATCGTCTTCATGCCGAAAGAAAGATTTAGTATTAAGAATACATACAATGACTTGAAGTATATTAGTTCAACTTTTGCAAAATAAAAGACTTAATATTTTCTTTAAACATAGGGCTGAAATCAATGTAGAAAAGAAGATATCAGACAAGGTAGCAAACCGTACAAGAAAACAAATAATGTTTTTTTCCGAGACTATTTCCATGTAATATTGCTTGAGAATGTTTATATACTAAAAGAAAATAACAAGTTCAAATAAATAAAACTACTGCACGTTGTCACATATTTTATTGTTCGTTATTTACTTTAACTTTTAACTTGTATGCAATACATGTTGAGTATAGTTTATAAAAATATAGGTTCTAATCAATATATAAAAACAGAAAATAGTGTAATAATGTTCATATTAAATATAAAAGAAAAGAGAGATAAAAGTTAATATTAATTTATATATTAAATGGGTACTTAAAGGAGTTAAAATAAAATATAGTAAAAGCTTTTGGGTTTATTAGAACCAAGCCAATAAAATAAAAATAATAATTATTTAGCTGTAATTATTGTAATAGTTGTATTGTTATTGGTTAATATCCACCCAACTTCTATTTATGTCATCCGTAATCGTAGCAAATTATTTACAGCGTGTAACGTATCTCTTCAGTTTTACTGTAGTACATATTTTTTATATCTCACTTGCAAAATATGGTTTATAGTGAAAACAAACTGAGAGTGCAACAATACTAACGAAGTGCTTGTAGGTGACTTTGTTTTCCTGTCTTGATTTAACATGCTTTATTATAGGAAAATAAAGCAGCTATAACTTGAGTTCAACATTTTTCTCCATACTGAAATTTTTACTTTTATTACTCAAAACTTTTGTTTTCTTAAATTGCAATCAATTTGGTTAAAAATTATTATTTCCTCTTTGAAATTAAGGAAAACTATAGCTGCAAGACTCAGTAAAAGGTTCAGTATCGTGGGAAAAAAATCTTCAGTTTTTGAGTCCCCCGTATACTGTAAAAGCAGGCTAAATGAAAACAGGAACACAAAGTCATCTGCTAGCACTTTGTAAGTATCATAGGGCTCTACATTTGTTGATTTTTCTACAAAACTGACTTTCCAAGTCTTTTATTGGTTATTCAAAGAGGATTGCAACTACTTTCTTAATTATCCATTAAAAAAAAAGAAGAAGAAAAAAAGTAGAGGTTATTATAAAAGCAAGAAAATATTTAATAATAAAAGCAACATGGGAGCAATGAACGTATTTTTCTCATGAAAATTATTTCCAGTCATGATTTGTGACATAAGCAAAAAGATGATCAAGATGGCTGTCGTAGACACACGACATTAAACAACCCCCCCGAGGGCAGATGGTTTTTCCTATATTGCTTACTGTTTGAGGTTTTATAGCGTGTTCTCGTCAACCTCCTTCACTTTATATTATTTCACTATATGCGATCATATAAACTACACTGTGCCACCCATTACGTGATTGAAAGGTGCAGCAGTGCAAAAACAATAAAATGGTTAAACTTTTTTTACTGCAATTCATCACAAATAAAAAAAAAGTAATAATAATTATTTGAAATTACTCATTTTTTTAAAAGTACCTAGGTATTACATATCCGATTTTCCTTTTTGAAAACACTATAGTATCAAATTTAGAACCATTTTTTTATACAGTGGATTTTTATATAATACATAATATTTTATTTAGTAGTTCATTTTTTTTTTATAAAGTTTTTAAAATTCCATTTTATTTTCATGTTCAAGTTATTATATAATTTAAGAGGGATTTTTATGCAAGCTACTGATTACCACTCAAAGTCTCAAACCCGGTTTAATTTTATATTATATAAAAGTCGTGCCTATAATGCATTAAAAATTAAAAAAATGTTACCATATCCTTTGTCTAAAACATTTTTTTGCATTATTTTTCAAAACTGGAAATTTGTGTTTAGTTGAAATCTATCAAAAAAGATAATTATAATTATACTTTCCAGAGTGCATCGGACTCTTGAAGCTTCAATCAAATCTCAAAATCTTCGAAATTCTCGAATGATAATTAAAAGTTATGGTTTATCCACTTGGATACTTACATATAAAAAGTGCCATTACAATTTTTCACTGTAATAAGTTCAATTATATATATAAATATAATAATAATTAATGCATAAAAGCTGAACAGTTTAATATGCAGTTAATCGTGTAAATTAAATGACAGATTAAATCTATATCAGTCTAGTCTGAATGACTTCAAAATAGTATGAGAATAATTAAGAAAGAGAAATTAAAAATTAAATTGAGTTGTAAACCAAACGAACTGTCCCGAGATACCTCTGACTTGGCATGGGCCACTGCTACCACTGCCAGAATTGGCCGGAGACATGAATATAGATAGACCTGTCGCTGTCAACCCTAAACACCTCTTCTGTAAACTTCTTGTGGCACAGTGGTACACGCGTTGAAATGTATCATCGTTAGAACAACTCGGAGAGTGCATTCACTGCCAGTGCATACCAAGGCATCCGAGAGAATCGTGTATATTATGTAACCCCTGAGAAACGAACTCTTGATCTCTCACACTTTACACCAGCACGTATAAAATATTGCCAGGCTCGGTTACGTTAGCGGAATCAAAAAAGCTTTAATTTTTTAATACACTATTTGAAACTTATATCAATATTTAGGATTTATATCTCCATTTAAAAGAAATGATTCACACATTTTTTTTTTACATTAATTTTTTCAATTTAATTCTCTTGTTTTAATATTATTTTATTACAATCAAAATAAAAATATATAACAGCTTATAAAAAATATTGCACACATTAATGTCTTTCATTAGAAACATTTATCGGGTATAAATGATGCCCTTTCCCCCCCCCCCTCTCTCTCTCTCTCTCTCTCTCTCTCTCTCTCTCTCTCTCTCTCTCTCTCTCTCTCTCTCTCTCTCTTTTTTAATTATTAAATGAGGGGAGGATGAAAGTGTTTAATGAGAACGCACACATGTAATGTAAGTACTTTAAAATTGTGTGTGTATGTGTGTGAGGAATATCAGGTTGAACATAGATATTGACACAGTGTTCTCTCTCTCTCTCTCTCGTCAAACATTATGCTGATCCTCACACTTGAGCCGTACACCTGTGCTTTCTGCTCAAGTGATTAATAATTTCACATTTATATACTTGCTGAATTTATACATTGTAATTTTCTATACTATATATTTTTTTCACCTAAAATTTAAAAAAAAATTATAAAATAATCATATAAAGGTATATTATGTAATTTTGTTTTCAAAAGTTACGTAAAAATCTACAATAGGAAATAAATAAATCCTATGTTATAAAATATTACAATATAATATTATATTTAAATAATATGTACGAGTAATATACAAAAAATATATTGTGTATAAAAAAATAACTATATGCAAAGAAAGTTTATAAGCATAAAAATGCTTTAAAATGTCCTCCAAACTTCAATTATGGAACCTGGAAGAACAAATTAAAATAATGCTACTTTTGCTTTTACTTTTCCTTTTTTTTTTTTTTTTTTTTTTTTAGAAAAAAAAAGCAATTTAATTCTGATATTTTACAAGACAAACTTACATTTTCTTAATTTAAAAGCAAGTGAGTACATGAACAGAGGATTAAATTTTGATAATATTTCCTATTTAACATGTCTGTGTCAATATTTTCATATTGTCTAGAAAGTTTCATGAGTTAAAATTTGCTTATGTAAAACAAACGTGATATAATTAGGTGACGTCACAGTTTCAGTAGATGTTTGATTGTTGTCATGGTAACACAAAAGTTTGAGTTTATTCAGGAGTGATGCGAGTCACGACCTCAAACGCTTGTTTTCGTTGTTCGTTACTACACACTACTACAGGTGCGCACAACCTGCCTTCAGCAGTTTTTTCAACCCCACCTTGTTTTCCGGGGACTAAAGTATTATTCACATGACGCGTAAATTTGACGCGCGTCAACGTGCGTCGACGCGCGTAACAAAGTTGGAACAATGTAAACAAATGGAGCCGTTCACATGATTTTTGAAAATTACATGTGAACGGCTCCATTTGTTTACATTGTTCCAGCTTTGTTACGCGCGTCGACGCACGTTGACGCGCGTCAAATTTACGCGTCATGTGAATAATGCTTTAAGCAAAAAAAAAAAAAAAAAAAAAAAAAAAAAAAAGTACTCTGTGATGCATCACCAACTAATTATGCCATTGCTCGCAGAGAAAAATTACAAACTCTACTTTGTAATTAACTGTAAAACTTTATTATTGCATTACAAATACAATTTACTTTGAAGTGCGGGTTAAATACTCTCTATAATATATTATTTATTATACTGTACACAGTATAATATGATGTATCATTGTTGTTAAAATTTAATGAAAAATAAATAAATAAAGTATTTAATTATGCAATATAAATGTAAATTTAAAATGAATTATTTAATACATATAATATTAATTAAGTTTAAACTATATTTACAAAGTATTTATTATGATGTGTTTGTAATATCATAATATTAAAAGTTACTTGAAGTGTAAATTATAGAAGAAGGTAGGTGTAAAATATTGTAATTAATGCATATATCGATAATTATGAGATAGATTAAGTAACGTATATTACAAAACAAGTATTATTATTGGTAAAAACAAGAGAGAGTGTAGGATAAGTTTGGCAAGATCACATCTCTCCTATACTCTGCATATCGATATACTTGATGTTATTTTCCATGTCTGCCTGCAGCCTATATTCAAGTATGCATGGAGTATGTTGTATTAACAGATTAAAGCCAACACATTAGAATCAACCTAGATATATAAATATATATTCCACATATTTGAACCTACATAAGCCTCAGATGCTAAAACTAATGCATAATATATCGAGAGAGAAGATAATATACAAAAAGCTTTTGTTCTCAAACAAGAAACCAATCTTTTATTCTTTATGTTAAGCCATCAGTTTTATTATTATTATTTTTTTAAACTTAAAGTATTAAAATAGAAATTTTATGTAAAAGATTATATAAGATTATAAATATGTTTATGTTTGAGTAAAAAATGGGGAAGTATTTTCCTAAGTTTACTATTTTGATGTCTTGTTATAAGTCACTGTAATATTTTCAATATGCAATAAGTTTAATTACATGCAATTTACATTAAAATCCATAGAGTTGCATGCAATTAAAGTTATTGCACATCGAAAATAGTGCACTGAGAGACAAATTTAATCACATAAGTGCTTTTAAAATGCATTAAGAAAGTAGAGTTTTTCATCATCAACAACTACTATACTATTAACACAAATGCACTTATCAATCTTTACAAACGTTTACGTTATTAAAGGAATAGACCAGAAGAAAAAATCAGCATTTATATTACAAAACACTTGATGGGTCTTACATAAATAACTGTCTCAAAACCAAACTCCGTAGCAGTGATCAGAAAATTTCAATTTATGCAACCCGCACAACATTTTTTTACTAACTTTTGCATGTCTCTGACGTCAAAAACATGAATATTCACGCAATTACATAGTTTACAGTATTTTCACGCTCTCTCGTGGGGTTACATTAGCATTCTGGTAAAAATTGTCATCAGTTTTGAAGATTCCATTTCTTGTTTATTCATTAAAAAGCACATGTTGTTTTATGTGGTCTATGGCTTTAAGTTGCTACGAAACTAATGATAAGTCAATTTGTCACAAGTTTTTATAGTTCTTCTTTAATGCTAAGACAATCTTTAGGAATACTAAATATATAACAAAAAAGAAAAAAATCTTTTAATTTACTTTATGGCTAATCACATTTACAAATAAATTGTTTATTTTTAATTATTTTAATTAATTCAAAAACATGTAAGAAAACGCACAACAATATTTGTTGTAACAAGAAAAACCTCATAATGTAAATATTTTATAATATAATAATACTCCAAGTTAAACCATTTGATTAATGAATTGTTGTAGTTATCATTATTCTTATATACAAAATTAGCTTGACATGCATATAGATGATGTTGTGAGTAATTAACGTTTTGTGTTACAAACATACACCGGTCTATACAGTCTACAAGCAGGTAAGTAATGCAATTAAGCTAGAAGTAAGTATAAGGGTGGAATACACAGGGGTTGTAAACCCTCCCTCATCTTGACTTAAATATATACACTGGCACAAGATAACTAACAAACACATGGTGCCAAAGTTAAGCTAATCAAGTATCACCATTTTGTGTTTATTTACTTTGTTAAGATTAACAATAATGTTATATATATATATATATATATATATATATATATATATATATATATATATATATATATATATATATATATATATATATATATATATATATATATATATATATATATCATATCGTGGAGTTCTGATCTACACTATGTGTAGTGAAGGAAAACTATATCATTTGAAGTTTACACATATATATATATATATAGAAATGTCATTGATATTCTAAATATTTAGTAGTATATAAAATAATCAAGTATATTCATGTATTCCGTTTATAAAATGAATCACATTTAAATAATAAATGAACCTGATATATTATTCAAACAGTACATAAGAATTAAGCAATAATAATAAACATATGAAATATATTATGGATAAACTTTACAAATAATGATAGTAAAAATCCTCCTATATTCTTTTAAAAGGGAGATGGTATCACGCATTACGATTTATGTATAAAAAATTGAAATTCAAAATAATATAAAATGATTTCTTATAATGAATGAACTAAAAAAACCTTCAGTGTTATAATAATATTTACAATGCATTTTTTTTGTATTAACATTTTGCAGCAGTTTTCGTTTTTAAGTTTATTTTGGACATAGCAACGTATAGTTGAAAATTAAAAGAACTGATTTGATTTGGCATTTAAATAGTACCATATTTTTTTATTGGCAAACGATAAAATATACAGCAGAGATTTAATTTTTAGCTAAAGCAGCTTACCTATATTAACCTTTCATCTATTAATATTTCACAAAGACAAGTTCATCTTGCAGATTGGTCACCATTGACTGCAGCAGACACAATCCCAATGCAACGCGAGCACCGAGCTAGCAAAGTAAACAAAGTCTCTAGAGAAACCAACAAAAGAGAAGACTGCGATTTATCACTCCTTCAAGATTACTTTTTACTGCGTGAAACTACTTTCATATAATATACTTTTATATCAACAAAAATTGTTTTATATTGCTCTAAAATTAGATTTACACCTAGAAAAAAAAAGTCATCAGTTTTTGTAGTGGAATAATAGTGTATAAATCGCGGCAATAACCGTGCGTGTGTGGTTAGATTTTGCATCATGTTTTCTCTGCAGGAACGTTGCTCTCCACTTTGCATAAAATTTATTGAGATGATACTTTGTTTACTTGACACTTGATACGAGTATGAAAGCAAGTGACGTCACCAAGATTGCCAAGATATTCATGAGCACTTTTAACATTTCAAGAGACACCTCTCTTTTTCTAGCATTTATTTGCATCTCATTTCAGTTAGTTTTCACGCAGATTAAGCTTTTAATATATTTTCATTAAGAAAAAAAATCTCATAACAATCACATGCTAGGAGTTAAATTAAAAACTCTCAAAAAATTAAAGTAGCTTTTGTGAAGTTTCTAATAAATATAATATTATTATAGTGATATAAATACATGACAGAAAAATTAAAGGAATAAATCAGAAGAAAACATAAGCATTTATATCACAAAACACTTGATGGGACTTACATAAATAACTTTAGTTTGCCTCAAAACCCAACTTTAGCTCCGTAGCAGTGATCAGAATATTTCGATTTATGCAACCCGCACAACATTTTTTTTACAAATTTTTACATGTTTCTGACGTCAGAAACATGAATAGTCAGGCAAATTGCATACTTTACAGTATTTTAACGCTCTCTCGTAGGGCTACATTAACATTCTGGTAAAAATTGTCATCAGTTTTGAAGATCCCATTTCATGTTTATTCATTAAAAAATTAAAGAGCACATGTTGTTTTATGTGGTCTATGGCTTTAATAAAGTTGATTCTTTATTGAACAATATAATAGAATTATAACATAAACTCGTAGGTTTACGATTACAGTAATTATAAAAGTTGCAATATTGATGTAAAAACATCATCACTTCACTACGTAAGACTGTATTCTATACCATTTAAACACCACGTGTATTTTTCTTATAATAATAATTTTTAAAATTTAACGCACTTCTTTGAATAGGAATAAATCAATAAAATAAAAAAAATCTTAAATGGTACTGTACGACAGTAAAAAAAAATAATGATAAAAATCTGGGCTTACTAATATTGAATTCTCATCGTAAAACCAGTCTCACGCTTAACTTATTACTTCTTTTTCATTCCTTTCCTTGTGTTTATGTTTAAATCTAACGTAAGTACAAATTATGATATATTAATGAGGCGGTTGTTAAGCCTCTCATCGTCTGTGTAAGCTGCCTTCAGAGAGAGAGAGAGAGAGAGAGAGAGAGAGACAGAGAGATAGAGAGAACAATCCCGGGGGATCAGAGTGGCTTTGACCTGCTTCGTGCCTCCCACCCTCCCTCCCTCGTGTCCACCAAGCCTTCATCTCTCTACATTCAAAATTGTAACAAAACAAAACAATCTCATTTCAAACTAACAGAGTTGTCTACAAACTTTCACTTTAATTTTCTAAAACTCCGCAGAAATTTTTAGAAAAGATTTTCTGAAAAAAAAAAAAAAAAAAAAAAAAAAAAAACTCCAACATCATTTTTTTGTACCAAACGTGATATATTGTATATGATATAAGTTTATCTACAGTGTATCTAAAATTAAGTTACTTTTACGTAACGTCTAAGTTTTAAATTAAAAAGTGAGAGATAAAGCAAAAAAGTTTGATACTGTTTCAAGATGAAAGAGTATAGTTTGCTTAATTTTTTTTTCTTCATTTATTTTTCAAAAAACTTATATGTTTTTGATTTAAAAAATCTTTTCGTTCTTACTTTCACCTTTAGAATTTCCTTGTTGAATTTACTCATGCGTAAAAACGATGTTCGCCTCTTTTAATAAGATCAACGACCCCAATATATTTAGAGTAGATTGAAATTTGTGGGCAAAATGTGTATAGGCATTTATAGCGATTGATGAATAATGCGGGAGGGGGGTTTAAGTCTTTTGCTAAAATGAGGGAATATAAGAGAGAAAAGTAGAGATACTATACATATATTATGGTATTTGCGTGTAACCACAGGCTTCAAATTAAAATTATCGATGAAAAAGCTCATTTGATAAAATGAAATTGAAAAATTTAAAAGGAAAGTTTAATGCACAGTTTTCTCTGGTACAAAACTGTCTGAATTATACAATCGCTCAAATAATTTTATATTATATAAGATTGCTTTTCTAAAAATTGAATTAATTAACTTTTCAGAACTTGATAATTAAACTATAGAGATATCACTATATCGCTACAATACTAGCATGTTTAAATTTCTTTTGCTCATTTTACAACATTGAACTTTTTATCCCAAGAAAAATTGCATTTTAAACTATCTCTTGTTTTAAAGTTTCAAAGGAGGAATTTCTTAAAAGTGGAACTAACGATAAGAACGGCATGTCCGATACTTTACTATATTAACCACAGAAATATTTTAACATTTATTATCTAATTTGTATAATTTTGTAAAAAAGAAGAAGAAAAAAAAGGGGGTCAAATTTAAGAATATTTACATTTTCAAAGTTGCTTTTAAGTGTTTTATATTTATTCTTAACTTATAGCATTTTCTCGCCGTTTTTATATATCTTGTGAGAAATTAGAAATTTGTTCAAGTTAATAACAATAGCGTAAAGGTATAAATTCCATCAAAAAGGTTTATATATATATAAATATATATATATATATATATATATATATATATATATATATATATATATATATATATATATATATATATATATACCTCTTTTCACAAAATTTGATACGTAAGTGCATACTATAGCATGCATAAACGAAGCAGTTTTTGTGGGAGGAGCTGTATATTATATATAGTCTTAATAAAACAACAATTTTATAAAGCTAGCCACGTTTGCTGATATCCAGGTACTATTATGTCTCGTATTGCTAACGTATCCATTATGTACGTCTTCACCGCAATTTACCACCCATATTATAATCTATTAGCGTCGTCATAACGTTGCAAACTGCAGTCAAACGTCGTCATTGCACAAATCTCTTGTAAAAGCAAACCCAGTAATACTAATAACTGCCTGACCTTAATGCTCAATCAAGCAAATCCAATTGCTTTACAACTTATTGTGGTAAATTCATCCTCAATTAAAGGATTATAAAATCAATTACAATGTCATTATAGCAGACTTATGATTTCATGAATCATTGCTTATTTTAAAGACGATCAAACCTATTGGTTGCGTTTATAATACCTAATTTCATGACTAATTTTTTTTAGGTAAAACACAATTTTAATTATTTTCATTTACAAAATAAAAGTTAATAAATAATCTCGGTCACAATTTTTTTTTCTGTATGGATTTTTGTTACTGAAGCCATAAAGTAGCAAAAAATGAACAAAAATTGCCTTTTTATCCCCTTCATAAAAGTTTTCTGTTCTGATTGATAAAAATTTGACAGCAGAAAAGTGTGAAGGTGAAAAGTCAAATATGAGCCTCAAAGACTCACAAGAACTGGTCGATTGGGTGTAAGAAACTTAGGTGAGTAAAAATACACATTTTGACACTGTTCTCTTCAAAGATCAAGAATGACATTTGGAATAAGATAAAAATAACACAATTTAAATTTTATTGAAAAAGATAAAACGTAAAAAGAAGAGAAATAAAGTTAAAAACTTTAAGGAGTTATACTATAAAACTTTAAGTTGAATTTTTAGCAGTTTTTTTTTTTTCTTCTTTTCTTTTTAATAAATCTACTTTTTACCTTTATATTGCTCAAGATAAATTATCATATAAAATAATATTTATTTTGAAACTTAAAATTTTTATTTTTCTTCTTAAGTCCCAAGTTGATTTAAAATTCATACTCAATAATATATTTCTTACATAAAAAAATTTAATTGAAAAACTTTTGTAAATGTACTTTTTGAATTGAAGTCATAAATTTTATCATTTTATCATTCGTTTCTAGTGGAATTTATGTATATATTTGCAAAAGATTTTAATATAATCTTGTACAATATATTTTTCATTTTATCCTTTTATACCTTCTTTACTAAAAATGTAATATATTTTTTTTATTTTCCCAGCATTTATTCCCTAATTTTTTCCTGTACATGGTAAATGCATTTATTTTAGAATCGGTTGGTAAGGTAAACTAAAGGATTGCTTCAGGGAAAGTAGAATGAGTGAAAGAGAGATGCTAGAGATTTTCAGCGTTTGGAATCGATTTACACGGCGTGCCAGAGAATGTGGGTGGGTGATGGGAGGGTAAAGCAGCAGCCGCCAAAGCATGCTCCACCGTGTGGCTCTTCATTTTTATTACGCTCTCTCTCACTCTCTCTCTCTCTCTTTCTCTCTCTTTCTTACTAGTGTAAGTTGACATAAGCAAGATGGAACCAGGTGCCACCAAATTATTTTAGCCAAGGTAGATAGTGTTCATTTCAACATGAATAAAATTTTATACGTAACCCTTTCACGATCACTTAATACTCATTAAGTATCGGAAATTAGTCCACTTTCCTATAGAGTCATCAAATAAAAATTCATTGTTATAATTTTTCAAGATAAAAGTTTGGCATGTATGACATATTTCTCTAAATTTTGAATGTTATTTTATTTGTTGATCATAAGAGAAGAGTTCAAAGTGTGAGAGCAAATGACCTGCAAGTAGCCAGCAAACACTCCCTTTAATTTGCATGTTTTTTACTCTTTTCCACCGGTGACAAAGTAAATTTACTTCAGGCGTTTTCAACTATTGCCAATTTCAAAGTATGTGTATTTTTAATAATGAAATTGCCTAGAAATATTAACAATGTAATAATATATATATATATATTTAAAAAAAAATGAACAGTGCCCCTAAGCTTTTTCATCGCGAATATTTCTAAATTTACTTTGAAATCAATGGTTAAAATATTGAATACGCCTATGGTTTTTTTTTCTAGTATAAAAATGCCAATTTTAATGGTTGAACCTAAAATACACATGTAAAGTTATCGTATTTAAAAAATTGTAGTTTCAAACTAATAACATGTGCTGTAAGTACTGTGGTTATATGAAACATTATGAAAACGAAAATGTTATAAAAATAGTTATCATATTATAGTTGCTATTAACGTAAATATTAATGACAATAAAGATTTTAAAAAAATATTCTGTTATTGGTAAATACATAAATTTATATTGTTTAATTTTTAGTCATTTTCCATTACCACATTTAAATTTCTCAGCAGAATATTATATTCTAGATTATTTAAATAGTTTTGGAGCTAATTGTTATAGAGATCTATTTTTAGTATACAGTACATAATGCAAATGAAATTGTTATAGGAATATCAAAACAATTAAAAGAAATTTACAAAAATCTACATTTCTATGTATACAAAATAAATATTTACCTTCGAGAATAACTAAATATATATAGTAATATGAAAAATTTAGAATTATACAAGTATCAAATTTGTACATTGTATAAAACTATTTTGAACCTTACTGTTAGCCCAACCTTTCTTCACATATTCTGTATTGAAATACCATCAAAATTAGCATACAGATTGGTCGAGAAGCTGCAAAATTACAGCTGCCACAAAAGCACCCCCTCCCTCCCTATCTCAATTCCAACACAATCTCTTATCTTCACCACTGCAAGTGATACACGCTCCACAAATTATACAAACCCATACGTGGCGAATTTATAATTCAACTTTACACTCGAGGTACAAATTGAAATTTTAGTAAAATTTGTTATAAATGTAAATTAGCGTCTGTTGAGTTTTGGGGATATAAGGCAAAAATAAAAATTTATGGTTTGCTATATTGTATTTTAAAGTAAGAACATTATTTAATTTTTGTTTGCGACAAAATATGCAAACTGATATTAAAAAGTAATAAAATATTTCCATGTAAATTTAAATGCACAATTAAATTTATATCTTAATTTAATTATTGCTTTTTATAAATATAGATTTTTATACAATGTTTTCTATACACTTTTACAAGTTATAAACTTCATTTGTTTTTAATATATCGACGAAATCAAATAGTAACCTCGTATCTTAGATTTTGATGTTTTCAAGTTTACAGTAGCACTGTAGCTCAGAAAAAAATTACAAAAAATTAACTTTTATTTTATCCTAAGGCACATGTATTGCACATTACTTCAGCACAGTTTCAAACTTTTCCAGCTGATGGTGTCTTTGTAATTAACTAATTAGTAACAAAAAATGACTTTTTTTGTGTAATTTTGAAAACAATGATTTGAAAAGTGCATTTCCTCTGAAAGTACATGAGATAAAAATTTCAAACTCAAACAACCAATAAAGGAAATATTGATTATTCATGCCATGCATACAAAAAAAAATTGCAACCAACCCCTTTGCCAAAATATGCAAAAAACGTAACTTTGAAACTACAAGGGTTTAGAAGCTGAAAATCAGTTTAGAGCCATAAATTTGTATTGGTAAAATGATTTGATACTTTAATTGAAATAACCTTAAAATAACCCCAAATTATGATGTAAAATTCTTGAGAGCGCCTAATAAATGCAGCCCGCAGCACAATCAGCCTGTAAAATGCAACCCGGAGCACATATACTTTTTAAATAAATATATATTTCCTCCCACAACTAACTTAACAAAATAATTTGTATGGTTTCATATTATCAATACACAATTCTACCCCTAAAGTGATTTTCAGCTTTAAAACCCTTGTAGTTACAAAGTTACGTTTTTTGCATTTTTTGGCAAAGGGGTTGGTTGCAATTTTTTTTGTATGCATGGCATGAATAATCAATATTTCCTTTATTGGTTGTTTGAGTTTGAAATTTTTATCTCATGTACTTTCAGAGGAAATGCACTTTTCAAATCATTGTTTTCAAAATTACACAAAAAAAGTCATTTTTTGTTACTAATTAGTTAATTACAAAGACACCATCAGCTGGAAAAGTTTGAAACTGTGCTGAAGTAATGTGCAATACATGTGCCTTAGGATAAAATAAAAGTTAATTTTTTGTAATTTTTTTCTGAGCTACAGTGCTACTGTAAACTTGAAAACATCAAAATCTAAGATACGAGGTTACTATTTGATTTCGTCGATATACTCAAATTGATATACAATCTTATATTTAAGGCTTGTTCACAGGGTGCAATTTTTTTCAACTTACTACTTACATGAAGTTTCCATAAAGAAGAATAAAATTATTTGTCATAAAATGTATTGCACGTACCGACAGGAATTGAATAACCTGCACAACAATAGAACGAAAAGCAACACTGTATGCCCGTTCTACTGTCTGTTATTTCAGCGCTCTGTTCCCCTCATACCTGTTATCTGTAATATCAAACACATCCTGTCTTATTTCTTGACCAAGTCGACGCTCACCACGTTTAGTAAACAACCAAAAACTTGATCTCTATAATAAATACATTTGACTGATGTTACAATGTTTGCAACATTTATGTAATAAAATGATAAATTTTGTTATAATATTATATATTTTGATATAATATAAATATTGTGGTTATTAGGGAAATAAAAAGACACGTGAAGCATTATAATATTATGATTTCTGATATAACTGAATTTTATTTATCATTGTCTTATAATTAGTAAAGTAATATAATTTAAACTTTTGTTTTACGTGTTTAAAAATAAATTTGACATATATATATATATATATTTTTATCACAAAATAATCACTAAAATCGATGGTATAGTATTTTTTTTTTAATTTTTATTTTTTTTTTTAAGAAAGTGCAAGTGTATCTTATCTTCTAAAATTGCAACCTAAAAAAATATACCATGAATACGAGTTACAAATTCTTCTCGCGACGTAATGATAATAACTTGAACAGCATTCTACTTCTAGTAGCGAGTGTGTCCTGCATTAGCTGCAACAACACATCGCAATTTAGGTATACAATTTATAACACGTACCGACATGAATTGAATAACCTGCAATTTTAGTAATGCTTTTCAGTCTATAGTTGTGCAGGTTTTTCATTTCCTTGCGGTACATAAAGACTATGAAATATTTCAATTGCATTATTACATTTAAATCAAAATAATTTTAATATCCAGAGATTTATTAGTTCATTTGATTCACCAACTATTGTTTAAAATTATTTCATTGTGTATATTTTTTTATAGTAATATTTTATTTATATAACTTTTCAAATATTTTATTTTTTGAATAATATTCAGATAGAAAGAACAAAATTGTCAACAAAATATATCACATACAGCATGCATCAAGTCTGGTGAGATATTTTACCTAAAAGAGATGAGGAGAAGTAGAGGAGGGGACTTTTATTTTTCTTAGAAATAGCTATGTTGCCGGTTTTTTCATATTCCCATAAGGATAATGTATTGCAGGTTATTCAATTCCTGTCGGTACATGAATATGACATCCTCACTCCGAATACAGAATGAAAGAAGCTACAAGCAACTTTTTATGAAGAACAGAAATATGAATAAAGCACTTATCTTATTTTTCCAATTGATTATATTATATTTAAAAATATATAACATAAATAGTACATAACCTAAAAAGACAACATAAAAGATTTCATAATATTATATATATATATATATATATTACTTATGCAAAATATAAATCAATATAGTCAAAATATTATTTATAGACATTTTTAAATATAAATATCCTAAGCTAAATACAACGTGACTTGCATGAAAGAATAAATTTTATTTCTTTTTTTTTTCCCTCCCAATAATATATTTTTATTCGATTATTATTATTTTCTTTCTGTTACATCAACTTCTTGTTCGACACAAACACGCGGCACGCAAATATAAATTGAAAGCACAGGAAATGGAAATGGGATTTTCTTTAGTATTTTAAACAACAACAAAAGTTTGATTTTGATCTCTTGCTATATGGCAAAGAAGTTGTCATTTTGATTTGTTTGTATTGGCAATGGCGTGAGAAATATCGCATCTGTTACTTTACGTAACAATTCACAACAAATTTGCATGTCGAGAAATGAGTGCGTCACATATTCATAGAACCTCCCAGCATCATTAAAGGCATAGACAACATGAATACATTATCATTTATATCACAAAACACATGATGCGACTTACATAAATAACATTAATTAGTCTCAAAACCCAACTATAGCGCCGTAGCAATGATAACAAAATTTTGATTTATGCAACCCGCACAACATTTTTATACTAATTTTTGCCTGTTTCTGACGTCATGAACAGAATTATTCACGCAAATTGCATATTTTAGAGTTTTTCATGCTCTCTTTGGGGCCACATTTACATTCAGGTAAAAATTATCATCAGTTTTGTAGATCCCATTTTGTTTTTAATGATTAAAAAGAACGTGTTGTTTCATGTTTTCTATGCCTTTAACTGTACGCAACAAAACATATCGTTTATACTAACTAAACTTAAATGCATAATTTGACTTGATAAAAGTCATTTGAATTAATTTTATTTTCTCATTTATTTCATGTTACATTATTAAAATAAAGATGTTAATGCAATAGCTACAAGCAATATCGTTTTATACTTATTTTCCATGATAAAAGAAATAGGGGGGAAAAAACGAGAGAGAGAGAGAGAGAGAAAGAGAAGAAAAAAATCTTTACAACTCGGCCTCAATGGTGTAAATCCCCTTGGGGTTACTGAGATTTAAATTCTACATTTTAAAGCATGTGACAAGCTGCTTAAAGACGATGATTGTGCACCTGATGTGAAGTATTGACCCTAGCGTCCATTATTTGAGTTTTCAAGTAGCTCTCGAATGTAATTTCTTTTAAGCTGATCGATTAATGTTAAAATACTCGTTTTATAACATTGTAGCTTACTTCTATATATCTTACTTATTTATAGTGTTTTTCTCTACTTTCTAGATGTGTTTACTTTACAAAGTTTGCTCTTTAAATTACATACATTATACGTGAATTTAAATTTACATCAAAGATAAAAATACAATTAACCAGATCTGTATAAAATTGAAGTTTTATAACAGTTGAAGATTTATAAGATAATAATTATTTATAAATAGTTATTATTAATTTGGGAATCAATATCTCTACATATTATGTTTTTTTTTAGACGGCTACCTAATTTAATTCTATCGTTTTTGATGTTATTAATATTTTACTTATAAATTATATGGGTTGTATATTATCAACGAGTTAACAGTAATCGGCTCTTCAAATTCTATAGAATTTGAAGAGCCAATGGCAGCTAATAAAAGATAATTTTTTTATTTTGAGTGTCCTAAATATATAATTTAAAGGTCACAATTCTTATCAATTTTTTTTAACATTCCACAATTTGTAATTACGTTTAAAAGCATATAATTTAATATCCACTCAAAAAATTAATATGTACACTGAAAACTGATACACATTATTTGTAACTCATTGTAAATATATATTAATTTATACATTATAAAAATATAACATTCCTAACTTGATTTATGATATATGTAAAAAAATAAAAATAAAATGCAATATATTACAAACATTCCACATAATAAATAATATTTTCAGATCAACGTTAGACAGCACGCAATATTTTGTGTTTGATATCACTCACCAGAAAATCATGTCATGCGTCAAAAACAAAGTTTCTTCTCACAAAAATTCGTAAATCAAAATCATTTTATATGAAAAAAAGTGTGCGACCAAAAAAAGATGCGACCAACGCAGGTCGCGAAACGTCGTGAACAGAAGAAGAACAACACCCGCCACGGTTATCCCGTTAGAGCCCAAGACATACCTAGCAATGTCTCACCTCATACATCGAACCGTGAAAACCTACATATCTACAGTGTGTATACTATTATATAGATACAAACAAAATTATTCAATTTTTTGAAATGTTTACAAAATGTTATATCAGGTGCGTAATTGTAAATGATTGATATATATTTATATCTAGAAATTGAAATAGAAAAGAAAAGCAATTTATCTCAACGAAATTGACAAATTCAATATATTCGTAAGAAAATAATTTAAATTATTTATAGAATATACGTTGAGAGCTGTTTGAAATTTAAAATGGAATTCAAATGTCCTTTTCTATGATTTTATTTATTTTAGTTTATATTTATTTATACATGGGTTTGATGCTTGGGATTAAATTGATTTTTTTTAAGTAAATTTAGCTTTAAAATTACAATTGAATCACAAAAATTTACAACACATTTCTACTCAAATTTATTCTCTGTCAAAATTAATTAAAAAAAAAAAAAAAAAAAAAAAGTTACTTTACTAATTCTTAAAAAAATTTAAATTATACTTTCAGTAACAAAAAACGTGAAATATGAAATCAAATATAAAAAGAAGACAGTGAAATTTTATAAATATTGATTACTTTAATAAACCAACCAAATTTGAAACGTAATTAAAAGATATATAAAAAAATACATAATATATAAAAAAGGTACTTAAAGGCGTAGAACACCTTGAACAAAAAAGTTGTGTAATATCCTAACAAACCTTAAAATCAACGTTAATTTGGCCGAAGTCATTGATTTCTAATTTATTTTCCATTCACAAAATGCCACTGGCGGTCACTGACGTCACAGCTCGCCCGGTTCACGCGCGCATAAAACAAGCGGGCTGTGACGTCAGTGACCGCAAGTGGCATTTTGTGAATGGAAAATAAATTAGAAATCAATGACTTCGGCCAAATCAACGTTGTTTTTAAGGTTTGTGAGGATATTACGCAACTTTTTTGTTCAAGGTGTTCTACGCCTTTAATAGCTTAAAATAGACGCAAATTGTTATGTAGAAAATTTGTTTTTAATTATAAAAATAATTTCGTATTTTATTTCAAATTCTTCAGTTTTTCATGTTACTCTTAAATTTATTGATATAGTATGTTGTTATCTTTTTAATTACTTTCCGTACTGTATCAGTTTTCCTTGTTTGAAATGTTATTAATAAGTTAGATGTAGAGCAAGTTTTAAAGTTACACAATCAATAAACACTCGTGTAATTTAATTATTAAGTAAATATTTAATAGAATGAAGTATAATATAGAAACATCCAAGTTAATAGTTAATAAAAAAGTAGTTTGAGTAAGAAAACACGCAAACCTTTCAAAGTGTTTAGTAGATAAAATTTTAATAACTAGGTTTGAGATTTAACACGATTAAGTTATTATTGAAAGTGAATATTAATATTTGTTGTTCTCAAAGTCACGAAATTAAAGAAAGAAGGAAAAAAAAAGTAGAAAGAATTGATCGCTGATTTCCATTTAAATAAGTAGAAACGACCTTGACTGAATATTCAGTTATAATACAGTATATTACGGATAAAATTCAAATTTATTTATTTAGTGATATACCTTTGTCATAATATTTTATACATAGAGGTATTGCATGATGGTAAAGACAAATCGAACAAACGTTTTTACCCTCAATAAGTAAAGTAAAGTAGACGTACTGTAACTAAACAAATAAAATATAACAAATCATTCATATTTAAAATCAATAATATATTCGTGTACAATATAAAAAAGTCTAAAAGAAATAGGTATGTATTGTATATTACTCGTATATAAAAATTTAATACAGTGCAGAAGTACTCAATTAAAAGAAAAAAGTCTCTCTTGCCTTAACCTTCGCCATTAATAAAGACATTTTGAATTCATATTTGAAGTCAATAGCGTTATTCATTATTATTCAAATTTCAAAATTTCATACACTTCTCCCAATACTAGTTCGAGCGGATACAGTGTAATTAACAACGTAAAGTCAACTGTGATTGGCTGGTAGGTTTATAACACGCTCTCTGATTGGTTTAGCACCGCGGATACAGCTTTTGGCGGGAACGACCTTGTTTTGGCCACAGTGTAGTTGTTTTAATAAAAGTTGCTATTTTTTAATATGCATTTATATATAGTGGGCAGTTATTAATTTTTAGTTTGAGCTTAGTTCGTGGATCAAATAAATATATTTTTAATACCGACCTATAGTCTATAATAAAGAAAACTTTAACTTAAGCTAATAACATCTTAAAATTAGGTTAAGAAACAATCACAACTAGTTAGTGCTGTATGGTTCTTTTTAATGGTCAATAGGATGTTTTTGTTTTTTTAATCAATTGTTTTAATTTGTGAATTAAAATTGATATTTTTAAACATTTATACGATGTACGTATTATACTGATCTTATTCAATTCCTAAATAAAGATTTATGTAACCTTTCTTTACATTTTCAAAGAAGACAAATATTGAAAGTTGAAATCATTGTTATCATTTCAAAATAAAGTTATGCTTTTTGCAACTTAAGTTTGCCGCATCAACAATAAAATAATAATAATAAAGAAGATAAATAATAATAAGGAAAAATATAAAATTAAGTTATTTTTAATTCTTTTAGAGTGCTATAATAAATGTTTTTATTTTCTTCTTTCATCAAATGTTATTTTATTAATAATGTTAAGAAAAATTGCTTTGCTAAAAACCATCTTTATGATTAAATTTCTGCAAACATATCATTTTGGAAAAATAGTTGCTCATATTTCATAAAAAGACATTGATATATTATAAAATTAAAAACATTTACAAAATATGTTCCAGTTTAAATGTTAGAATTTTATGTTTATTTTTTTATTGCCATATTTGTTGAAAACTATTTTTATTATTAAAATATTGTAACATGTATGTATAGTTTTTAAGTATGACTTGAAAAATGAAAAATTGAAGCAACATAGTATGCATTTTACTTCCTATATTTTGTAAAAGAGCAATTTGGAATGTTTCCAATAAAATATACTCGGGTTTGCAGTAAATTAAAAGAAATTTATAACTGAATTTTATTATCTATAACACAGTACGTGATAATGCAACTATTTGGAGCAAGATTATAATAATATTTTTCAATTGTGTTACACATAAATTATGTAGAAACGTTTTAGTTAACATGAATATTATATACTATAATTTTTTATAACTTTTCAAGTATATTTAGAAATTATAATACTACAATCTTATTTTAACTTTACTCAATATTTTAGACTATCATTCTTTATTCATGCACGTAAAATAACAAAGTTTTAAAAGTTTTAACTCGATTTGAAATCAGTTTGTTTTCAATCATACTGAAATAAGAAAACACCTTTTTATTAGTATTTTTTTCAGAAATTTACGAATTTAACAAATTCAATAAATAAATTTATTTAATATATTTATTCTCTTGTAATTTACACAACTGTTTAAAAATAGCATTTTATTTTTATTATAATGATTAAATATTCAGCTATATAAGCATATCAATAGAATATCCGTTACTTAAGTTTTGATATCATAAAATTGTATTTATTTTTGAATTGCCTAATTTTAAATTTTATCTTATAGAGATAATTTTAAATTAGACAGATCAAAAATATTGTATCAAATCTACATTTTATGTGAGTTGAGTACTTGTTTTATATCTGAGCCAAGTTTGAAGATTTCTGGACTAATCAGTAATCACTGCTTATTTGTTAGAGTTATAAAGTAAAGCGTTCACAATGAGCATAATTTTTTTTAGTAAATTTACTTATTTTAATCGTTACTATAATGAAAGAAAATATATTGATTTAAAAAGAATTGAAACAATTTTATATATATATATATATATATATATATATATATATATATATATATATATATATATATATATATATATATATATATATATATATATATATATATATATATATATATATATATATATATATATATATATATATATATATATATATATATATATATATATATATATATATATATATATATATATATATATATATATATATATATATATATATATATATATATATATATATATATATATATATATATATATATATATATATATATATATATATATATATATAAAAAATATTATATGTATTAATTATTATTAAATTTAGCTACATTAGACAACTTGCATGCCATTTTTTTATGGTCTTAAAAAATTCTTTAGGAAAAAATGAGTAATTTTGGTGTATATAAAACTTTTTGAAGTATTGACGGTGGCTATTACGCCGAAAGACGGTTCGCGTTTCTTTTGTTTTTGTAATTGTTGAAATTGTTTGGACGAGTTTGCAGCCCCTGGACAATTTCTTTTCCAACGGCCGAATTTAAAAAAAGCTGTTGGAGAAAATAGAGATCTTTTAAAAAGAACGGCCGCTTGAAAAAATTGTCCAGTGGCTGCAAACTCGTCCGAACGATATCTACAATTCAAAAAAAAAAAAAAAAAAAAACACAAAAGAAACGCACACTGTCTTTCGGCGTAATGGCCACCGTCTTTACTTCATATAAAATTTGAATTTCAAAAATTATTTTAAATATGAAGGAGCATTTTTCAAGAAGTTTTACATACACCAATATTATTCATTTTTGCTAAAGACTTTTTTAAGGCCATAAAAAATGGCATTCGAGTTGTCTATTTGCAACCGTTTAGTTTGTCAAATATCAGTTGGTAACTTTCTTTCTTAAACTCGTGCATATAAATTTGTTTTATTAAATTTAAATTCTTTTGCAATCGTTAGAGACAAGACAGCACTTGCTGCACTGCTCAATTTGGAGGTCAATAATCATTATAGCAGTATAGTATTACTAATGTAGAAATATTTTAGTTTGTTTTTCACTGATATTGAACTTATTGTTATTATTGACTGACCGATAATAACACAAATATGTTATGATTATAAAAAGTAGCACTCAAATAATGTTCTCGATGTTATACTCATTGCTGATCAAGTATGTGCATGTTGTCATGGAAGGTTGACGTCCCTGAAGTGAGGACGTGCTCTTGACCCGGTACCAGGATGTCATGTCCTGGTCTCTCCAGTGGTATTGTCACTTGGTATACAACCTGGTGCACTTGCTAGTAAGCATGGTTCCAGCTTGGCATTAGTAAGGTCGTCATGCTAATGTCTTGCTGGGTACAAAGGCAGTGTTGTACGAAGTGTATGGTCTCACTGGGCGGCAGACACTGAGGGGCAAAGGTTAAAGGTCGGACGTTGATGCCTGTTATCAGGTGCAGTTGGGCCGAGACGTCAGTCTCACAGTGTTTGTCAGCAAGTATATCATTTTTTGTTTATTTCTTTCTTTTTTTTTTTATTATTTATTTATTTACTTGTTTATTTTTATCCCAAGGTTATAAATAAAAATAATTAACACAGAATTAAAAAAAAGCAGGAACAATTTACACACAAATTTAAATTTAACAAAAAAATGTGTGTTTCATTCATAATTAAATAGGCTGGCCGGACGTACCAGCAATCCCGAGGCAATCCCAATTTTACACCTTTGTCCCGGCTAAAAATTGAAATGTCCCGATTTCTCATGACGGGAAAAAATACTGTGCAAGGAAAGAATAATATGAAAAAAAAAATATATATCTAAAATACACAATTTATGAATGATTTCAATATAAACATATTGCGATCCTTCAATGAAATGTATCAATTCAACAGAAGTCTTGAGGAAAGTTTCCGCTTTATTTATATTATAAAATCGAAGCCAAGAAGTTAAAGATATTTAAAAATGTAAGTGTACACTTAAAAAAAAGAAGAAAAAAAATGAAGAAGTTGAACGTAACACTGTACCTCTATATATATTTTTTTGCTTCTATATAGAAAAAAAAGTACGTTTACACTGTTTATATATATATATATATATATATATATATATATATATATATATATATATATATATATATATATATATATATATATCAAGGGTTTGGACCCGTCACAAAAATTATCGGGTCCGCGGACCCGGGTCCGAGACTTGAAAACAAATTGTCGGGTCCGCGAAGCCGGGTCCGGACCCTCTAATTTTTTTTCGGGTCTGCGGAGCCGGGTCCGGACCCGTCAAATTTTTTTTCGGGTCCGGGACCCGGCTCCGGACCCGATCAAAATCTTCATATGGGTCCGGCTCTGGCTCCGAGATTATTATATAAATTTGTAAAATTAACTTTAAAATTAATTATAAATAAACAAATTAATTTGAGACTGTGAATCTAAAAAAGAATGCACAATGTTGTAGATAGAATCATGAACCGCGCCCGCGGAAAAAGTGAACCAAATAGGTGTATTATAAAAGTTCTTGAAAAATGATCCTTCATAATAAAACTTAAGACAACTTAGAGATCGGCGTGCGATATTTCGTGAGAAAACCACTAAAAAAGCGTTCAAATCATTATAATACAGTGAAGTAAGTTGGTTATTTTCTGAAAGTAAGTGTGGATTGGATATCAGAGTAGGGATTTGTGATCGCACCGAGTGATGTACAGATCTAACAATTATTACGATTCTTGCAATATGATAAACATTGAATCAGTAACTACTCAAAAATATATCACGTCATAATTTCGATATAATTCTTTTGATACAAAACCATGATAAGTTCACAAGTTAAAAAACAGTGTTATTCAAGTTTATGCCCTGTACATTATTATATTTTAAATACGTAGAAAATTATGAAAATAACGCGTATGTAATAAAAATAATTTCCTTTAGGCGAAAGTTCCAATTAAATTAACATGGATTTTACAAAAGTTTTAATATATTTTTGTCAACGTAGCATCTAAATGCTATATGGATTCTCTCTCTCTCTCTCTCTCTCTCTCTCTCTCTCTCTCTCTCTCTCTCTCTCTCTATTTCTCTCCGTTTCCTCTCCTATACCTGATTTAAATTATATTATCATTTTTACCTAAAAAACAAAGTCTAGTACATTAGAATTCAGAGCTTGTCGTTTTATTTGGTATGAAAATCTCGTTTTCAGTTCTTGAGCCGAAGTGTAAATACGCAGGTGATATTGCAGACACTTCTTGCTGGCTCCAATACCGTAGTACAGTCACAGTTCAGCGCCGCCTCGTGAATTGCGATCTCTTGTTGTTTTTTCATGACTTTAATTTTAATGAGAATGTATTAGTATGTGTTGAAAATAAGTTAACAAAATAAAATTTTAAACAAAAAAAAAATATTCTGGATAATATGTTTGATGTAATATATTCTTGTTTCTTTTAAATTGTTCAATAATTTTGTTTAAATAATTTCTTTTTGTACGTAAAAAAAACTGTACTCAATTTGATATGTTAAGATAAACATAGTATAAAAAAGAAATATGAAATAAATATATTTTTTAACGTAAAATATTATCTAATAATGCCAGCAGATATTTAAGCATAATAATGTAATGATATGAAATTAAAGAATAATATTTTTTAAATACACTATAGAAATTTAATTTTTATATTAGTGAATACAATTTTTTGTTAGAATAAAAATATAATATTTGGCCTATCCAAATCAATGCCACTCACCTTAAGTTGGTTGCAGTATTACTTATTCACAATTACACGTAAATTCTCATAAATTTCAATGAGGAATCCAAATAACATTGACGTAAAAATTATGTAAATATACGCGTCATAGTAAACATGCCTTAAGATTGCAATATTATCAGATGTTTTAGATGCATTTTTCCCACGAACCAATGCTTGAATATTGATAAATTAATCTTGCAAAAGATTTAGTTATTCCAATATGTTAAAAACACACATCAATAATATGTTCACGTATACTTTTAAAATAACATTATATACCGTGGTATATTTAAATCTTGCTATATGTAATAGAGCAAGTACAGTATACTGTACTTAAAGTATTACAAAGAACAAAAAGTATAATATAAATATTTTTCTTTGAAATATATTTTCAATTATTTCCATCATTCGTCTTTCTTATAAATTTATCGTTACAAGCTATATAGTATTGTGGATCATAAATTATCCATATGGAATACATTAATGTAAGAATAAAAATATTATATAGATCTCTCGTTTATAAAGAGACTCAAACAAAAATTTTTTATTTAGGTATTTTTAAGTACTATATAGAGGAATATGGTATATATATATATATATATATATATATATATATATATATATATATATATATATATATATATATATATATATATATATATATATATATATATATACATACATACACACTTACTAATCGTACAACAATAAATCATCGATAACTGAAGTTAGTTTTTTTTTTTATAAAATATTGCTTCTATTTTTGAACATACAACTGGTATACAAGTATAATGCTATATTACCATATACATAAATGATCTATACTATAACAAAATACTCCAAATGCGTCAAAATGAAGAAAATATTATAATTTATAGGTATATTATACCTATAGTAATAGTATATTGTATTCAAAAGCAAGTTTAAAAAAAATGTACAAACAATGTAGTATAAAATATTATTATTCTATTACCTCATGTTAGTATACAATATATGTGTATGGAGATGTTATAATAATTGTATTACTTCAACTAAATAAATGGTATTTCCATAAGGGAATAATGGTTGGTTGTTATGTCAGAGTTTCTGCTATACGTACTGAACAGGCGTCATTAATTTGTTATGACTAATTCTCTCTCTCTCTCTTTCTCTGTCTCTGTCATTAAACGTCAGTAAAAATAGATAAGCTATGGTGAGTGCAGAAGATAATGCGTCGTAGAACACCTTGAACAAAAAACATGTCTAATATCCTAACATACCTAAATATCAACGTTTATTTGGCCGGAGTCATTGATTTCTAATTTATTTTCAATTCCCAAAATGGCATATGCAGGTTTGTGACGTCACAGCTCGCCTGTTTCCGCGCGCGTGGACTAATGAGTTGTGACGTCAAAAACCCGCAGCTGTGATTTTTTGAATGGAAAATAAATTAGAAATTAATGACTCCGGCCAAATCAACGTTGATGTTTGTTGATGTTTATATAGGTCTATTAGGATATTAGACATGTATTTTGTTCAAGGTGTTTTATGCCTTTAATTATAGTGTACTTGCCCTTTCATGAGATATTTAATATCATACATTTTAAGATTTATAAGGAACTTCTATTGACCGTTTTAAAGTTTAACGATGAACCTCAGACCTAGAACGCCCGATAAATGTGACTTAAACGTTAGTTATGTTATGACAAACAAATGAAAACAAGGTCAAATATTCAAGTTATTCTATATTGAGGATAACAAGTAAATGTAGAAATTTAAAATTTTGCGCCAACTTTTAAGCTGAATTAGAATATTATATTTTTAATATTTTTCTTTATTATTATTATTTTTTTTTTAAATTAATAAAACATTTTCAAAACAAAAAACATTTTTTTAAATTTAAATGAATTTTATTAGAAGAATTCTTAATTATAAATTATTAATTAATTAAAATTTTAATCATAATTAAATATAATTACAAATTAGGATATAAATTGCGTAGAAGGAATTATTGCAAACATACTGTTTTTTATTTACATACGGCCCCCAAGACGATCCCCGTCTTCCATGGCAAGATGTACGTTAAATAAATAATTCAACTTCATTTAAAATCTTAATTAAATAATTACAAGAAATTTTTGATCTGATTGAAAACAAAATTAATGATCGATCAGTTTTTAATATCTCGTATGATGTCTAGATGAATCAGTTATATTAAATTAAGAGGATCTATATATGATTTCCGCCTAAATATAAGTCGTGAATTATTAACTATTATTATTGTAATATTTTAATGTAGAATTATAATATTCTGTTAAATTTAAAAACAACAATAAAAACAACGAAAAATAAATGAAATACACTATAAATTATTGATGATTAATTTTTCAACTCTATATTATATTTGTATGAAAATAATGATTATAAAATCCTTTAGGAATATGGAATTTTAAAGCGAAAATTAAAATCGGATGTATATTAAAATGCATGAGTTTATACAGCAGGTACAGATTTATAATTAAAAATAAATGAAAGTTTAGAAATAAAAGCGCATTTTGTGATACTTTTGTGTATTTTTAATCTGGTTCTCAACATGGAAGCATATAATTTCATATTTAACTATATATATATATATATATATATATATATATATATATATATATATATATATATATATCTATATATATATATATATATATATATATATATATATATATATATATATATATATATATATATATATATATATAATTCTCTGCTTTTATTTTATGGTTTTAATGTTTTTTATTTAAAATATTAAAATATGCTTAAATGTATGGAGAATTTTTTTTACCTGCTAAATGTACAAGAGAGAGAGAGAGAGTATAATTATATAGATATAATAAGAAAAGAGTAAAAAGAAAAGTTATGCAATGATTTTGTTGAAAATAATTTAATACTGTTATAAACAACAACTATAATAATTATAATAATGAAAAAAAGAAAAAGAATCCACCCTCAGCTTATATATATATACTGTATATGTGAGATATATTTTTTAGTTTTTTTCTTTGGCTGGTATACTTTTGCAATGTTTATTAGAATTAAAAACTAACCGTAATTGAACTAGACCCTATCGGTGTATTGGGGATAGGTGATGGGCACTATATTTTAGCTCTGACAAATTGGCGTAAATTTAAAGGCTCTAATATATTACTTAAATTTACACATACAGTACGTTTATACATTTACACATAGTAACAAAAATATCAATCATTAAATTTTTTTTTAAAGTTTTTAGAAATTTTTATATTACAAAAGTTAAAAGAAAAATTAATTATAAAGCAAGAAATGTTTTATCTTTCTTAATTATTTTTTTAAATTAACATACAAAATTTCTATTATTTATTGAAGCTTTTTTTTTTTTTTTTATGTCTTAAAATAATTTATTATTTCTAGAAAATATAATAACATAACGTGTTTAATTTTGTGGCAAATCTCCCTCTAAAAAGAAGTACATCAAAGGAAAAATATTAACAATATCATTAAAAGAAAATATAAATAATTTTAATTAAAAAGCTTTCATATTTGTTTTAATAATAGAACACCAATTCCTCTTTTTTTTTTTGTTCTAATTAAAAATAATATATTATTAATTTTATTATGTTACAATAATATTACATTTATAAATAAAATTATTACACATTATTAATTTACAAACAAATCAAAAAATATTTTTATTTATATATGTATTTTTTTTTATTTGATTTTATATTAAAAAGTAATCGTTTCAAATCATGTGTGTGTGTGAATTTGAAGTAATTAATTTTGAACTACAGATATTCATACAATAATATGTTCTTTGTAAATCATTATAAATAATAATTAAAATGTTGTATTATAGATTTATTTCCATGTAGTTTAATATCCAGGGGCTAAAATATCTTATACATAATATTGGGATGAAAAAAATATAAAAATTTACTGATTGAAATATTCTCTCTCTCTCTCTCTCTCTCTCTCTCTCTCTCTCTCTCTCTTCATATCCCTCATTTTTATTAACTGATCTGAACTTCATAAAAGTTGAATATTTGCATTCGACTAAGCATACAATGTGGTAAGAATCGATAATAGATATTTCCTGTGCGCTTCAAACTACAAAAGAAAGAGGACTAAAAAAAAAAAAAAAAAAAAAGGCGTATATATTATTTTGTTTTAGAGCGCATATGAGTTTAGAGCTTTCATTGATATTTTATTTGCTATGTAAGATGATGTTACTACGTTATGAAAATGTGATGAAACTCTTCAAAAGCTATTTAAATCTAGGTCTATTTATAATTAATTAAAATAGCAAGATGGTGAAAGAGAGTAGAGGGTTTGGGGTTGAATGAGTGAGTGGTTTTTGAGTGCAGAGAGAGAGAGAGAGAGAGAGAGAGAGAGAGAGAGAGAGAGAGAGAGAGAGAGAGAGAGAGAGAGAGAGAGAGAGAGAGAGAGAGAGAGAGAGAGAGAGAGAGAGAGAGAGATGTCATGGAGATAACGAGAAGAGACGAAGAAAAGAGAAAAGTAAGAAGTTGGTCTCGCTTGTGGTAAAACCTTATGGTTTTGCCTGCGTGGCCGGGGATTGGACTTAGGAGAGAGAAGAAGCATACAAGCTCACTCAGCCATGTTATTTGTTGTCTTGTAAAGCGACCATAGTCTGTGTCTGTCTCAAAATGTCAACTACATTCACGACATGCCATTGCAATTTTAAATGTCCACACTACATAGTCTTATGAAATGAAAGCAAGTCACTTACAATATAAAGGTAATAAAGTGAAGGATAGCAGAAATTTTTGTGTTGTAAAAAAAGAAAATTAGCAAGTTGTAATAAGGTACTTATTTAACTTAAAACATTAGTTTTATTCAATTTAATTATTTCTATTTTGATTAATAAAGGAGCAACTGTTTTGAGGCTGACTTTAAGCAGTTTCAATCACGTCCATTTCATGATCATTACGTTGAAATGGACGTGGATGTGATCAAAATAGTCGGTCTAAAAAGAGCTGAAATTATTTGTATTGAAAAATATTTCATGGAATAGTTTTTTTTAGTTTTTATCGATATTCTTCTTATATTTTATCATGTGAACCAGCTTAAAAACCCAGTCAGTATAATCGATAGAAAAGTTTATCGCATAAAAAAAAAAAAAAAAAAAAAAAAAAAAAAAAAAAAAAAAAAAACGCTGAAAGTAAAAGGGAGCTGTGTACTGTTCAACAGTAATCTGTAATTCCAAAACTGTTGAACGTCATGCGGATGAAACTTGATAAAAAGAATAAGATTGATATTTCTACGTCAAAGAGTTCTAAATCAATCAAATCCTCTCGTATCAACGACAAAAGTACGGTCAAGTGAAGTGAGGTGGATGTGATTTTTAAACCGCTTTTTATGCCATGTTCAGAAATTTAAAAAAGTAAAGTAAACTGGTCAAAAATACCGTTATACTGTTTCAGAGTTAGAATTTGGGAATAAAGTATTATGCCGCCCCAATGACGTGATTATGTACGGTAACTGCATATCTCCGCTTTCTTATAGCTTGGTAAGATACAGAAATGCATTATGCGTGTGTTGTAAAGTTGGCGGTCTACATTTGCTCCTTATTTCTATAGCCTATGCTAAATAAAAATCATGAAATGTTTTTAGGTAACTCATGTGTCAGCATCGTCATACATAAATAAAGTAAATTAATTCCTTGTATTTTTAAATTATTATCTGATGCAATTTAACTTCTTATAAAACTGTCAAATAATTATACATTTTATTGTATTTATTTTAGATAGAAAACAGACTAGATACTGGTTAATACATAAAATAATGAAATTTATATATTTTTCAATATGTAATAAATGTGAATGTTTGAACGTGCGGACCAAGAGCCACCAAATTATGTGAATGTTATGTGCTGTTACACATTTTGTATTATGCACATTAAACTAAATGTGTCAACTCATGGTGTCAACGTCAAAATATCAACACTATTTAATATCAACACTAATAATTTATTTGACCAAATTTTTGGTCAAAATTCAAAGCCCAAAACTAAATATGTTTAAACCGTTTTTTTTTTTTTTTTTTTTTTGCTAAATATTTATAACTGGAAATGAACAAAATTTAATGACTAAAAGCCAAATAAAATTAGGATTCCTGGTTTTGACGAAAACACCAACTAAAAGCCGAAATGAGTGAAAATACCTAGTCTAGGTCTATTCCGGGTTTCGATGATGCTTACATTTATAATGAAAACAAGAAATCAGTACCATATTAATTGAAGTTCAAGTTTTAACGAACATTTTACGTAGCTTTAAATACACTATTAAAAACATTATTATTTTTTTAGCAACGCAAGCTTTTTTTTAAAGTAAAAAAAAAAATAATAAAAAAAATAGTAAGCCTTGTTAAAAAAAGATAATTTAATTTTTGTAAAGTTTTAATTAAATTACATTTGTTCTTCATTATATTATACTGACAAGTCAGCGATACAAAAAATTTTAGCATATGCTTTGCTTTATCTTAATTATTAAATAGTAAACAGTAATTTTTAATTCAAGGGATGAATTAGGGCTAATTAACAAAAAGAGGACATTATAATATGTATTCATAGCATTTACGGTACAGTATAATCTTAGTTATACGAATTCTGGAAAAAAAGTATATAATATTTTATTATATATATATATATATATATATATATATATATATATATATATATATATATATATATATATATATATATATATATATATATATATATATATATATATATATATATATATATATATATATATATATATAAATATATAAACACACACATAATATATACATATATATTTGCATATTTACCTAAATAAATATTGCAAAGCTGGAGAAATTAATGAATGGTATACCTTCGTAATATTAACTCATGTTCTATGAAAATAAATAGTATTTAATATTATTTTGTGAATTTTTTGCTAAAAATATATTAAATTTAAAACTTCATCATCAAAGGACTTTTTTTTTCCCTTCACTTTTTGCACATTAATTTCAGCAACGTGAACTGAATTGCGGTATATTACGGTACTGTACCTAGCTCAGCTACTTTTAAATATTTAATGTAAAACATGATTTAATTTTTATATCAAAATGTACGAGAGAGAGAGAGAGAGAGAGAGAGAGAGAGAGAGAGAGAGGATTATTTAATGTTCTCTAGTAAAAATTATTGCATAACTTCACATGTTTTATAGACATCCTAGGAGCGTAAAAATACACACATTTTATAGTTTAAAAATGAAACATTACGTACAGTATTTTTTGTTGAATAGCTTTTTAATATAATATTTAATGTTTTTTTTTTTTTTTTTTTTTTTTTTTTTTTTTTTAGAGCCCAAAAAAGGTACAAACCCTCTTACATGATCTTCTGACTGTTTTTTAAAAATTTCTTATTGTTAGAGTGTTTCATTTTTGACAATAATACATAGTTATTTAATTACAGAATAATATTATCAACATACATGCTTTATACATAATAATAATAATAGTTCTTTATTGGGTTGGTTTATAATGGGAGTGTACATTATAAAATAATAAACACAAAAACAGCAAGTAACCCAACGGGCGATGAGAAAATGTCAAAATGCCTATATAGTGATCTCACACCTTTATCAGAAAAACTGCTCCGTCAATAAATAACACTAAAAATTAAAAATACATACATAGATTATTAAATTATTTTATATGTTTATTTAACAAAATTACTTAACAAATGTATTGGTTCAGAGTTAGGGCTTGTTGCCCTGACTGCACCTTTTGCCTATCTTATTTAGCAATTAAGATATTATTTATTTTATTTATTTAACAAATAAACAATTTTCTTTTATACACGCAAAATACTCTCATAGTATAATATAGATGTTTCACAATAATTTACTTAATCATGAATCACATTTAAATAACTAAAACATAGTAGGTTGAGATTTTTTTTTCAAGCTTCCATTTTCATCGGCATAAAGAAGAAATTATTTCATTTCAAATCTTCTATATTCCAAACAACAAATAAAACATCGCTATTTTGGTACATAATGTTAATGAAAATTAATATATAAATATTAACAAGTTACAATATGAAAACATATCTAACATATTAACACAGAATTAAATTGATGTAAAATACTATAATGATAATATAGTAAAATATTTTGGGATTACTATTTTAAATAAAATTTGGCATTTATACTGTGTATACATATATATATATATATATATATATATATATATATATATATATATATATATATATATATATATATATATATATATATATATATATATATATATATATATATATATATATTATTATTATTATTATAACATTTTAGTTTAATTTACATTATGTTGGTATATTTACATGAATTTGCTTTCATTTTATCTAATATACTTTGAATTTGAATAATATAGTTGGACACATAATACTATACACTGTGTTATAGTTTTCCAAAATTACGGTAGGTTCTAGTAAAAGGGTCGGCTTGGTTGCTAAAGGCCCGAGCGGGACCGGGAAGCGACTAAAACGTATCCAGTAAGTGCAAATAGTAACTTTTTTTTGCCACTAGTGGCTCTGAATTTAATTTTGCTATAATTATGATATCAAATTTTATATAGAAGGGAAACAATTTAATTAAAATTGACATTTTTATCACTATCATAAGTACAATTTAGTATAGAGTTTGAAGTAAAAACTGTGGATTATTTAAAAAAAAAATCTCGTTTACACCCCCCCCTCCCTTTATTAATTAAACTACCTTTTTTACATTAAGCTCGAGTCCCGTAAAATATGCTTGCTTGCTATAGGCTTGCTTCCTGGCCTAAACTGACCCTGAATGTTAATATAAAATATAATGTGTAGGTGTCATGTATATTATCATTTCATTATGTGCTTTAGTTATTTTGTGCTCAAATATATATTTATTTTGCTATACTCGCCCCTGGAAAACAAATGACACAGATAAATAGCCACCAACCAGAAATTGAACAAAACTACACTTTGAAGGCAATCATTATATTTTCAAAATGTTTAATGCTATAAAAACTTGAATAAAATTTATCTTAAAACCATTACAATTAAAAAAAATGTCATTCACTAAAACATTTTATGTTACTCTTAATTTCTAATTATTATACTGTGTTTAGTTATAATTATACCTGAAGGCTTTAAAGTAAAACAATGCAATGAATTATGAAGAGAATATATTATATTCATAAAATATTTTGAAACTTTATATTTTTGTAGTATTGTTTCGTCTAAAAATTTGTTCAGCGTTGTATTAGGATTTTATACCGCAGAAATAACTTCTCTCTCTCTCTCTCTCTCTCTCTCTCTCTCTCTCTCTCTCTCTCTCTCTCTCTCTCTCTCTCTCTCTCTCTCTCTCTCTCTCTCTCTCTCTCTCTCTCTCTCTCTCTCTCTCTCTCTCTCTCTCTCTCTCTCTCTCGCTTGTTGCTGAAAAATGCTCGAAGGCATTGTTGTAATTTCAAAGAACCTAGCATATCTCTCTCTCTCTCTCCTCTCTCTCTCTCTCTCCTCTCTCTCTCTCTCTCGTCTTTACTCCACCCTTTGTCACTTTACTGTTTCTGTCTTTTTCTCTCTTCTTTTAATCTCTTTCTTTCTTACATACTTTTCTTCTGTCTTGTTATTGTCTCATTTGTCTCTTTAATTTTCTGTCCAACATTTTCCTTTTTTTTATTTTCTAATTAAGAAATCCCCTGTAATTTCTCACTCTTTAGCCTCACTTTCTCTCTTTAAGAGTAATCACACTTCATTAAAACCATGTCATTTACTTTTCTTTCTTTCTTTTTTTTTTTCTTCAAAAGAAAATAATTGCTCAATTTATTTTTGGAAATATATTATTCAAAAACATTTTAAAACATCTATTCTTTAAACAATTCTTGTTATTTTCACGGCATCATCAGATGTTTAAAGATTATGTTTGCTTGTTCTTATGATTGTAAAAAAAAACTATTGTTTACTGAAGCATTAAGGCTATCCAAAAATAATAATTTTGTATTGTGTTTACACACTCATATTTACAATTTAGAAAAAGAAAAAAAAAAAAAAAAAAAAAAAAAAGGATGAACTCATGTTTGTTGACTGTTGATAAATATAAAAAAAAAATTTTTTGTACAAAGACTATAATAAGATACTAAAATAATATTTATTTAAAATATAAAGTAAATAAACGCTAATTTATTGGAAAACAAATTAAAATACTGTAGCCATTGGCACGTGAACATGTCACGTTTTTACAGCTTTATAAAAGTTTTGCTTCCGTTACTTTATATTTTGAATCACCTGCTTTATCATGAAAATTAAATAGAGCAAATGTTTAAAGACAAAAACCTGCTAATCTCAATTTTTTCCCGTTACTTATATTTAAGGATTATGTTTAAATTAAGTTTTTATTTATTTAAAATGTAATTAAATACGGATACAAAAATTATTTACATTTCTTCGCAATCAATCCAAACAATTCTTAATATTACGTCAGGTACAATTTAATTTCTTGTGTTTTACTTTTGATTATTAGGGTGCTTTCATACATATTCCATTTTTTTTCATTATGATTTGCATAAAAAAAAAATGCACTAATGTATTTAGACGGGCTAAATTTTGAATTGCAAATTCTTTAATACCAAAAATAGAAATAAGCAAAAGAACCTTTACAGCCTTTCATGGAAATAGTGAATTAGTACTCACATTTTTCTGATAATTTCTAGGATTTATGAAAATGTAAAACACATCTTTTGTGTTTGTGACATGTTATAATTTTATTGGCTTATTTCCATTACGTTCTAAAGTATAAACTACTGACCACTGTTTAGTTATTTTTCTCTATTTTCCATACTTTTATAATATAAATTTCATTCATTTGTTTTATAACGATAGTAATAAAAAAAAAAATCTTTGTTCACCTTAATATTTCTTTAAACAAAAAATGAAGTGCAGCATTAGAACATTATTTTTGTACATGTTATTTTTATTAAAAAACATATTTATTTTGCTTTTTCTGTTATTGCTATATGTTACGAGATTTTATATCAACATTATATTAAAATTAAAATCCTTTAGGGTACGCTCAAGGAAATGTGTTTTATATTGTATTTTGCAATTGCCTTATAATAATTAAATAAAATTTATCATGGGAAAAGTCGAAGAAAAAAAAGAAGGAGAGAGAGAGAGAGAGAGAGAGAGAGAGAGAGAGAGAGAGAGAGAGAGAGAGAGAGGAGAGAGAGAGAGAGAGAGAGAGAGAGAGAGAGAGAGAGAGAGAGAGAGAGAGAGAGAGAGAGAGAGAGAGAGAGAGAGAGAGAGAGAGAGAGAGAGAGAGAGAGAGGAAGAGACAACAATTATTAAAAACTATACAATGCAAAATTCAATGTATAAAGGAAAAGAAAAAAAAAAGAAAATAATAAGAAAAAAAAAAAACTTTCTAAAATTTACTCGACACTTCTGAATCTGATTATTTAATTAAAATATAACATTAAAGGGTAAAGTACAAAAATGTACAATATATATATATATATATCATATATATATATATATATATATATATATATATATATATTATATATATAAAATACAGTATATAATATACTTTTTTGTAAGCTACTGTTTTATTTTTTTGTATTTTATTATTATTATTATTATTTTTAATCTGAACGCAATGCAAATTAAAATTTTAGAGAGTAAATAAATAACTCAGCTTTAAAATGTCCGGCTTGAAATAAAAAGTGTACTATGGAATCTTTGAAGGGTAAAAGCTTTTATTTTATTTAATCTCTTTAACAGTAAGTTTTTATGTTACAAGCAATGTGGTGTGTGCTTTTTCTCCTCCTGTGTTTTAAAACTATTGAACCGTACATTTTTGTGGTACTGAATAATAATAATAATAAAAGAAGAAAAGTGTAAATTTTAGCTAAATTATGTACTGTTTGCTCTCCCCTCTCTCCGTATCAATATTCGAAAAGTAGAAGGAAAAAAAAAAAAAAAAAAAAAAAAAAAAAAAGGAAACAAGGGTTTTACTTACATTTTAATACGTAATTAGTAGCAATTATATTTAATTCAAACTGTATGAGGGATATTAGTAGAATTTTATTCAAATTGATACCTACGTCATGAAAATGGGATCAAAGATATTAAAATTTAATATAATGCCTTATAATCCCAATATGGTTTTTATATTATACTTATAATTTTTATAATTTCAAATAATATACTTCTTACCTTGTGCTTTATGGTCTAAGCTCTGTGCTGCAAATTTTAAAATCTAATTTAATTTAATATAACGTAAAATAAATGTTAAAAAAAAGTGCAGATGTGATTAGAATCTTAAATCCACTGAATATAATAATGATCAAATTAATAAAATGTTCTTAAAAAAACAACCACGTTGCAATATAATTCCATTTGTAATTACTAATTCAAAGGAATATGAAAATATGTTGTTTTAATTTAATTTATTACAATTACGTTACTAAAATACGTACGTTTTTGTTTAA